>JABSTQ010010147.1:380000-502971 GCA_013358835.2 Ixodes persulcatus
AAGGGGAACACGCGGGTTCAATCACGCCCTGCTGTAGCATGGTCTTTATCATGTCGTTAACAGATGACTGTTGTGCAAGGGGAACGCGTCGAGGAGACTGTCGTACAGGGGTAGCTTGTCCCGTCACAATGTGGTGTGTTGCTGCTGATGACAAGCCCATATCACTGTCTCCCGTGCTGAAAAGCTTTGTAAATCTTTCAAGTAGCTGATGAAGCTTACCGGCGCTGGTTTTATCAAGGCCAACAGTCGCGCCCTCGTAGAGATGTAGCACGTGTGGGGCCAACTTAGTTGGTAATACGTGGAGACACGGACACGGGAACTCGGCATTTATTGGGAGTCCACTGTCGCAGAGAACCGTCACTGTGGCAGCACCCAGGGGAAACGAGTCGGTTACCAAATGCAGCAATCCGGCATTGAAGTCAAGCACGCATTTGTGTGCTTTGAGAAAATCAACGCCAAGAATGCACTGCTCCTCGACAGCCGCGACGACAACGGGCAAAGCAGCTTGAAGGTTTCCCACGGTGAAAGGCACGGTAGTGTAGCCGAGTACAGCTACCGTCTCCCCTGTTGCGGTCTGTAGAGCATAGCCACCGGAGTTTGCTGGGACAACTCGGTTTGCCTTCACCAAAACTTCTGTCCGGATTACAGAGGTTGTTGCGCCGGTATCGACAAGTGCACGCACTGGTACCCCGTCTACGACGCCTTGCAGGTAGATGGAAGTCAAAGATGAAGCCAAGACGCGAGTTTACGTAATTCTTCTTGGAGCCAGTGTCGTTGAGGTCCGGCTACCAGAGCCAAGGTCATGGTTTGGGCACTGCGACCACGTGTGACCTTGCTGGTGGCAATTCCAGCAAATTGAAGCTGGAGGTGTTGGCGTGTTTATAGCTGGAGTTTGCGGTTGCATGAAGGACTCTACACGCGTGGATAGAGATGCCTGTCGGGCAGCCTTTACCTCCAAGGCACAAGTTTGTGCTACCCGCAGAGTCTTAGGGCGTGCAAGGCGAACCGCATCCTGTACCTCAACAGACGAGATGGCGTCGATAAATGCCATGGTAGCGACAGCCTCCAACGCAGGCCAAATCGCTCCAGCGAAAACTAAGCATGGCACAGAAAAAAGGTTGATGCCGTTTTGGTGTCTGCCCAAGAGCCCATTTAGAAAAAATAATAACATTTAGACAAAATAGTTGTTTTTAAGTTTTTTAGAAAGGAACTTTTTATTTGTTCATTTTAAGGCCATAGTTTCAATCAGAAACTTACTGGGCATCATCAATAACCCCTATATCACTTCTTAAAGACAAGTACAGAGCATGCCTGAGCATTTTACTATGTTTTGAAAAACCCTTCAATTCTGACGCGTACTCTGGTTTCGGATTCTTATCCAAGCGCATCTTGGCGACAGCTGTCCTGCCCTCCGACGGCTGAAGCGTGGAACCAAGGCCAGCCCAAAAGTTAAAGCTCAATCTTGCAATGTCATGCTCTTTCAAACAGCGAGGCGTTCCTTATCGCCTGGCCACGCGCGCGCGCTACTTTGTTTTTTTTTTTTGTTTTTTTTTTAAGAGAGAGGGAAGGGAGGCGGGCGGGCGGGCGGGCGAGACTATACTTCGTTTCACGTTATGTCCAAGCGCGGACGATGCTATGAGCGGAAGGGCCGATCAAACAGCGCAAAAAGCGCAACGTCATGGCGTGCTCTCTGAGCTTGATAGGAGTAGCCGGCGGAGGAGCACGCACAGAGAGACGGCGAATACCGGCTAGTCTTATCTATAGAGTCACTAAATAAGCTACGCTTTCAGAGTACCGCATTCCTTTTCTTTGGCATTTTGCCGACAATACAGTCGCTCCATTCAACAATATTCTGGTTCGCCGCGGCATCATTGGACAGCAGCAGTCACGTGAGTCGCTATCATCATCATCGCATTTTTTCAACGCCACCATCTTGGGTCCAGCGATCCGCTGCCTGCTGCTGTTCTACTGTTTGCTGAGCGCGCACGCTGAAGTCCGTCGCTCAGCACGCGCTTTTTCCTTCCTAAGTCGAGATATGAACAACACGACCTTGATTCGCTGCCACAGCTGCGGCCGCGGCAGCTGGCGCAGGCGACGGCTACAGCTCGGCTTGGCTCAGCTACAGTCACTCCTCCATCTGCGCGCGGACCCAAGATGGCGGCGCCTGACGCGCTTCAGACGCGTAGTTTGGGAGTTTCGGTACTCTGAAAGCGTAGCTTTATTTAGTGACTCTAGTCTTATCAACTGCAGAGAGCACGCCATGACGTTGTGCCTCTTCGCTGTTTGATTGGCCCTTCGGCTCATTACATCGGCCGCGCTCGGACCTAAGCTGAAATGGAGGTATAGCGAATTGTCTGGCCTTGGTTCCGCGCCTCGGCCGTCAGAGGGGAGGACAGCTGCCGCCAAGATGCGCTTGAATAAGAATCCAAAACCAGAGTACGCGTCAGAATTGAAGGGTTTTTCAAAACATGGTAAAATGCTCGGAATGCTTTGTACTTGTCTAAAAGAATTGATATAGGGGTTATTGATGATGCCCAGTAAGTTTCTAATTGAAACAATGACCTTCAGATCAACAAATGAAGAGTTACTTTCTTAAAAAAAACTATTTTTTTCAAACGTTATTATTTTTTCTAAATAGGCTCTTGGGGCAGACACCAACACGGCATCAACCTTTTTTCTGTGCGGTGCTTAGTTTTCGCAGGCCCCCTAGCTGCTCCACCTTTTTACACTCGAACTTGTTTGCGTCCAGTTTTAAGAATGATTTACGTTTACAAATTTGGCCGAGTCTGCAAAAGGAAAATATATCTGAATGAACGTTTTCCCATTATGAAACATCTCAACGTGGATCTGCCGAGGCCAGCTTTGTAAAAAGCTCATGGAGATCAGTTCTTGCTTCGCAATTTTATCTTTGAGTAAGTACAAAAGCAAAGGCAGAAATTTGTACGGCGCACATGGGTACATACGGTTTGCTTTGAGTTGATCTTCATTGATATTAGAACGGATTGAATAAAATGTTGCTACCTCCCTCTCAAAACGCAAAGAAGGCCTCCCAAATAGCCCTTATCACATATATTCTGATTACGAATTTCTTCTTGCAATCATTATCTACTTTCAGAGCCTGTTTCATGCTTGGAATTTGAACCGAAAAATGAAGATCGCTTTGTGTAGTGTACTCATTGGCCATGTTCAATACCTAGATGCTAACACTTCCCGTACTGTAAAATTGTCACAACTTTCACGCACCAAAACGAGTCTGCAGTTGTGTCCATTTTTACAGCGAATATTTCGATGCTTCGGGAATTAATCGGGAATTACAGTAACGCTGATAGAAGAGAGTATCTGAAGATGGCACCCGACTGCGCAGATTGAGCCGCAACTCACCATACGCGAAGCAGGAGCAATGAACTGGGAAGTCTCAGCTGTTTGGTTTTGTCTTTTAGGCGGTAGCCAATCTCCTGAAAACTAGGGCTGGGCGTCGATTAAAAATTTTTAACCCGATTAATCGCCACCCTGTAATCAATTCGTTAATCGATTAATCGGTTTCGTTTAATTCCCACGCGTAATAGCTTTTAAAAAGTCCACATTACATTTGTTGCCTTTGCTGAATATGTCATAAACGACAAAATGTACAATTTCAGATTTGAAATCAAAATTTATGTGTAGTTGAGAACAGCCAAAACACAACCACTCTCACAAATTATTACTTCAGCCGCAGAAGTAAAGAGGTTCGTTGATATTCTTTGGCAAGAGCGACCTAATTTGATTGTTCACAATAGTCTCTGTGGCGTCAAGCAAACACTCGCATGGCGTTGAAGTGGCGGGGACACGTACCATCTCCACTGCTTTGGAATTACGAATCTCGCCCTATTTTTTTTAGGTAAAAGTTTTACCTAAAGTTTGCCTTCATACAGGTGTACTCGTCCACGTCTGCGCGGTGAAAGCATTTAATTTTTATTTGTTTGTTGTATATAAAAATTACTTTATTAACCGCTTAAAAAATTAATCACGATGAAAGCATTAATCGATTAATAGGTAAGTTAATCGATCAAGTGCCCATCTTTACTTCTAGCTTGTCTTACTTTGTTTCCAGCTCTGACTGCATGAATTTTGAGTTATATGCCGACATGAATCTCTACGGTTTTTTGTCCGCCGCCAGGGACTGCTTTCTTAACGTCCCTGAGCATATAATGATTGGAAAATAGTTACAAACTTGAGCTCAACTTACTGGCACAGCACACATAGTATTTTTTTTTAATCAAGGTCTGCGAAGCAATTCTGGTCAGAGCACGTTTGTATATTTCATCAGAGCAGCGCTGTGAAGGGGCAAGGCTGACCTCATCAGATCCACGCCGAGGTGCGTTTTCCCAGAGTGAAAATGTTAATTTCGATACATCTTTTTATGTCGACAATTGTAAGGAGACTCGATCAAATCTGTAAATGGCTGCCATTGATAAAACTGGGCACAAGCAACTTCTAATGTAAAATGATCCAGCAAAGGACTGGAATGATAGAAGCAACACAAAGACTGCCGGTTGCAAATCTCGTCTTGTGTCGCTTTTTTTTCTTCTTTCTTTAACATCAAAGAAATATAAACTAGATGGCAGAGAAATAAATAATATATATGCTAATTGATATAAGCCCAAGTACGCAGCCCGACTTAATGTCCAAACTACCCCTCCCCCCCTCAAAAAAAAAAAAAAAAGACTAGTTTTTAACGTTAGAATAACGGAGGGATAGCAGACAATTTTACTTATTACACCTTTTCCACAAGGGCGCAGCCATCTCGAATGTCGGGAATTCTGGTATGTGTTAAAACATCGTTTTTTATCTTTCCACGCCGCTGGAAGATGTTCACGAAAACTGCGTGGTTGTCACACATCCTTGTTTCGCCTCACCTATATTTTTTTCGCATATTCCAGGTTGAAATTTTTTTTCCGTCCCGCATATTAGATACGGAAGCCACGTGACTGAGAATGAAAGGGAACGAAAAACGTCTAGACCGTTTTATCGTGGGTAGCGCCATTTTGAAAACTGTAGCGCCATCTAGCGAACGTCAGGCTCCGCGGCCATGCTGAGTGGTTAGAAAATTTTGGCGAAAGTGCTCTTCGAGGCGCCGCTTCGCGTTGGATGTGCTGGTTGGGTGCTCTAAAGTGCTGAGTATCCGACTTTGGGGCGTGTCTTGTGTTCTTGTGTGCCGCGAATGGCGTTTTTCAACTCATATGGGAACGTTTGTTTCCCCGCATTATGGCATCCGCCAGTGCGGCGATGCCGAGAAAAGCGGCACTGAATGCGCCACTGATAGAAATCAGAAAGGAGTACTAAAAATATTGTATCAGTTTAAAGCGATTGAATTTTTTTGTCGTTTTAGATGCAGTACACTGAGAATATTTTTGACGTTTCGTGTCGTCCACAGCAATGAAATATAATGTGAACAAGGACGCGCGGGATAAGAGCATTGCAGGGAACGATCGACGGCAGCTCCTTCCGGATTGCATATGTTTACCAAAGTTTTAAATGAGGATCATGTGTCGACGAGTGTGTCCTTTGTCTGGAACTGAAAACAGCGAAGTCGAGATGGGCCCATTGCCGGAGCAAGTCGATCAGTGATTGAAAACGATGGATGAGCATGCTTCAACAATAGAAATTGAGGTTTTTTTTCCAGCTATGTTATGTACTAATTTGCAAAATGAGAGGAACGCAGTCGCATTGTGACGGTCAACGTAACTTTATGGCTCCCTGCTATCGGGCAAAAGATCGCGATTAGGGAAAACTGATATAACATACTTTTCGACAATTTCCAGCCACACCCGGCGGCGAAAATGAGCCTTCAGTTAGGAGCGTTGTAGATGATAAAATTGTGTCAATGTCACCACTGCAAGACATAAGCATCAAGATAAATTAAGTTACGAAAAGTTACAATCTGAAACGGCAATTTTTACGAGAACACTTGCACCAACTTTGTGAGCGTAGCTCATGTTCATCGGCGGTACAGCGGTTAAGTTCGGTGCGCGCTATATTCACGAAAGGTTCCGAGCACACTCGAGAGGATGGCGTCGGGGAAGAGTCTTTACTGTTTACAAACGCAACCCACTGCTGTCTGAGGTTTTGGTCATTTGGAAAGCGATGGAATTTAAAGACGTTGCAGTCGCACTTCCCTTGTCAGATCCCGTGCGAAATGCAAGGGTACTGCAATAATATTCTGCGCTTTCGGTAGTTATTTTTGCAGCCTATTTTACTGAACACTGGTGTTTTGATGACCAGGGGATTGTCGTCATTGAATGAATTTGCAAGAAAAAAAAAAAAAATCAAGGAAACCGCGAAGAAAACGAGCGAACTCGGAGTAACACAGGCGTCCAAGACGCTCATCCGGGTCTTCCGCTCGTTCCTAACACACCAGCAAAGAGGAAAACGCCAGTAGCCCTTTCCCATATTTTCTCTTGCCTTCTTTCAGTAAAACGGTCTATTTTGGACAGGTCCACACCCTCCCTCTCCTCCTCGGTCTCCACCGCCACTTCCCATTGCCCCCTCACTTCCCAAACACTTCCGACCACCCTGCACTTAGCATTTAAAGGCAAAAAACCTTGCAGTAAAGCCAACTTTCGAAAATACTTTTGCCGATTCAGGTGCATGCATCTGTGTGAGAGCACTTCCACAAAAAAAAAAAAAAAAAAAAATACTGCAAAGTTTGATTATGCTTACAAAAAGTTAACATTATTGGGAACATTAAAAAAGTAATAAATAAATAAATAAATAAGTGTATTTTTAATAAAGCAGGTTTAAATTATCGCTCACTATATTTTTAACGAAATTTTAAAATTCATATAACTTATTTCGTGAAAATAAATTAAACTGAAATGGTACCAGTCAATAGTGCACATGTAAAAGTTTACATGCGTATAGTATTTAATCAGAAAAATGTACGATGAAGCCTAAGATACAAGGCTCCAAATATGTCACCAAATCGCCAAAACCTTTTTATTTCTTGCATTAAATATGTATTTGCAGTTTAATTTATAGGAAACAAAAATAGGCCATGCGTCAAACATTTACAAGAAAAATTAGTATGAGTGTTTTCGTTTTCACCCATTTGTAACAACTGACAGAACTGGGTACAAATATCAGGCAGCCTAAATGTAGCATTTCTCCTTGCTTCACTCGTAGAAAATTTGTAGAAAATGTGGGAAGAAAAAAAATCTTAAAAAGTGGTTCTGGCTTATTGCGAAAATGGGGCTATAATATATACTTTTTAATCAAATATATTTACCCCCCCGACACGCGTGTTAGATTTCAAATGAAACCACCCTATTGCGATCTGTAACACTCGTTGAGTGATTAAATTAGCCAGCGACGAAGAGGCGCACATTTGGTGTCTCTGAAACTATTAATGAAAAACAAATCCGTATGTGAAGCATCGTACTTTCTTTTTTTTTTTCTTTCTACGTGTTTTAACCCCCCTCCCCCCAATCCCCCCGCCTCCCCCCCCACCCCCCCCCCCCAAAAAAAAAGAAAAAAAAAACTTAAATTTTAGTTTATTTGCGGCGTCTTTACGTGTAGGCACGCGGGCGTGCACGCGCCAGAAAGCGTATCTTTCAAATGTAGTATTGAGTAAAAACGCGGTAAGTTCAAGCCGTATACACTGTGTAATACAATTTCAATCATTCGATGTCATTGGCAATTTTGTCGACAGGTGCTTTCATCTCTGGGGACTGCTGCGACGAAAAGAAATGCTCAAGATAAAGCGGGTGACATAAATTGGCAGTGAAAAAAAAGAAGCTTTCAAGCAGTTAAAACGTATTCGAGGTAACCCAGGTAAAAAGTGTTCATGTAAATGTTCTATAAAATATCTACAAATCAACTAAAAAAAATCAAGATAACCCACACAAAATTATTATTATTATTATTTTTTTTTTTAAGTTTCTCAGACACATTTACTCCGAATATATATACACTATGGTCACTGACAAGGTGAGCACGGCAGAGAGGAGCTTCGGTCGTCCCTCCTCCCGCTCGAGCTTCCCAACTTTGACAGCGTTTGGGCGCCTCGTGCATTTCGGGCACGCGCGCGCAGCAAAAGCGCGGCGGGAGCCACGGAGCGCGTGTTGGAGGCTGGGCGCTAAAGAGGCACGCCCTGCCGTTCTCGCTCTATCAGTGACTGTAGGCTTTTGGTACAAAAGTACGGTGCATGGGTGCCCCTCCACTCAGTGCGTGGGCACAGGAAATACTGTATATCTTTTCAACGGATGGGTCGCGCGTTTCCTACTCTCTCTGGTATTGTTACTGAACCATTTTTATAAAACAAATTCTTTCTTTTTTTTTGAAACACAATATTAACTATTTTATGGAATACATTCTCGTAAACTAAAAAGTGCGCAAACTTAGAAACAAAAAAAAATTCCCCAAAAAAATAGTTTGACGAAAATATCTTTTTTATAAATCGCTGCGCCATTAATAACGCAGCATTAATAAAACATAAAAAATACGCACGTCTGGATTTTATTTGAACATCTGCCCATCGAGGCACGTCGCGCGGAATCTAAGATCTGTCGTCAATTATAGATAATTCAAGATGATATCTCGATGCGCGCGTCCGCACAACAAGATGAAAACTGACCGACTAACCCTCGAGAGGAAATAATTATGACGTCATCGATTAACGCGAAGAGGCGACAGGTCGCCTTCGGGTTCTCCCTGCGATGAATAACAATCGCTCCTCCGCGGGCCGTCGGCGGACGGCCTTGGAGGAAAAGAAAGGCCCGGAGGCGCCTTGGCGCTCTCGCCCTCTGACGTCACAACGAGCCTCGACCAATGAGCGCACGATGTGAGGCGGTCACGCGGTCTTCCACTCAAAGAGCGTACTCCTTCGATGAAAAAAAAGCTCCCGTTTTCCTCCGATTCGAAAGCACTAAGCCGCGTGTGCCTTGGCTCGTTGGACGTGTGTGTGCGCGACGTGAGAAATATTTGTGTTGGTGTTGTTCACGACTGTCTCGGTCGGAAGGCAAGCGAAGCCGTCGCCGCAATGCCGCTACTATCACCCAGACTCTTCCGAAAGGAAAAGGTAATGTCGCTACTTTTTAGCTAACTATTTGTTTGAAAGTAGTAGTAGTACACCCTAAAATATCGTAATCCGTTCCGATTTTTTTTCCCCGTTGTCAAAATTATGTTTTATCTTTCAGCTGTAAAATCGATAAAGCATGTTGGTTATTTTCCGATTTATTGGGCGAGGTTGCACGCGCAAGCGTGGACCGGTGATGTGAACTGGTTACGTGACGTTTGTAAACACCCGCACAACCAAACCGGCAAACCCAAGCGCGGGTTGGCAACGCGCTCTCGTTCGGCTTTTTGGTGTATCCACAAGTGTTGACAATAATTTTTCATCGCGTGTTTGTTTCGAGATTCTAGCCTTTCCACTCCTTGTGCGATGTCAGCGCGTTGTACGACGTCACTGTGGGAACAGCGCATTCGCAGTTACATTTTACAATTAAGTGTTTCTTCAAACACCCTCAAATTTATTTTTCATACTGCCAGCCCGGTTTAGGGCCAAGGCAGGAGTGGGTGATACATTGCCAATTCGCACACTGACATCTGAATACGTGCTCTCGGATGGTGCGTCACGCCTACTGGTGTTGATTTTACTTTATATGGTGAGACTGTAAACAGCTGAGACGCTTTTACAAAAAGTTATAGAGAAATGAACGGACGAACAGTAACTGACACTACAATTTACTTATATATATATATATATATATATATATATATATATATATATATATATATATATATATATATATATATATATATATTTTTTTTAAATAATAATGCAGGTTTTTACTATGGCTCTATAGCCTTCCACTGTTCTTTTATGTCCTAATCTTTAAGAATCCTAACATTCCCCAAAACCAGCAATGCTTTAAAAATTGCTTGGAACGGGCATTAAAAACAGGATGTCAGATATTAACTGTTCAAAGGTTGACTATATCTGGGGGGCATCATTTCATAAAAATTTCGTATCAGTCATCTAAACTTCACTTTTCAAATGTCGTGATCATCCCGTACTGAATATGTGCGCTATAATCTGTTGCACGCGTTGACCTCAAACTTATAGGTCCAGCTTCAGTTCAGATATCATGAGCGAAACAAATTAAGCAACGGGAATGACTCGCACAACTGAAAAAAAAAATATTCGACGCAAAAAAAAAAAAGAAATAATGGCGCGCAATTAAGCTAGAAACAAATGACATGGAGACTTCATGCAAGGCTGCAGGCAAGCTGGTCAAAAACTGCCATTTGTGAACCCTTGGATCTCAAACTATTGGAGATTCGTGTTGTCCTCTCCTTCTGTTTTTCCACTCTCCAGGATTTGAAAAATGGAGACTTCGTCAGCCGACAATTTCTATTAAATCTCAAAATGCCGTCAGTTCGACCCGTCGAGCGCTATAAGTAGAAACGTAACAATTACACGAAGTGCTTGTGTACAAGGTGCCTCGGTGTCTCACGTTCGACCCAAGGTGATTGCGTGTCTTGCCCCTTCTCGTGAGGCGCAGTGTCGGCGGCTCACGCAACAAGAACCGACCAATAACCGGAGGACGTCATCACTTCCTCGTGTTACTGGATAGTCCTCTCTGTCTGCTCGTACCTATTGGCGCTTCAAGGACACTCTCCACGCGGTGACGGGGAAGCAGGAAAGGCAGGGGCAAAGGGGCGTACCCCAAGACAGAGCGTTTTCACTGTTTCCATTTTCATAGTCTCGCGCGGAGTCGGTTGACCGTAATGAGGGCGGAGGATTTTTCACGACCGTTATCTGGGCGTCGAAAAAATGCCAAGTGCGGGGTGGAGGTCGACTTCAAAGTCCGATGTGCGTATGAAGGCGGCGGTTGGCACGTGGAGCACGAAAGGCACGCGATGGAAATTTATACGGGGCGCTTGGTCCAGCTTGTTTTCAACATATCTGAGTATTTCTTTTTACTTTTTGTTTACTACTCTTTAAAAAAACAAATTGGGTTGTGTGTATGTTTATACAGCATAGAACTTAGCCTGCCTCAACGGGCGACTTGTCTCCCAGCTGCAGATGAGAAATGTATTCAGTGCAGTACAACCGCTAGCCTGGGATCTTTAACGTGCATCACACAGAGTGATACACGACCTAATGCCGGTACGATGCTCATCCAGATCGAAACAAGCAGTGGTAAGGATTGAACTGGATTGAACCCAGGATCCCTGTGTTCTGCAGCTCGAGCCTTCGCTCCACGTGCTCCGAGCTGATGTGCGCTAAGGCATATATCCTCCTCTATATACTCTCAAAGCCTGGCAGTTCGACGACGGAGCCATAGAGTGCCCGGTCGCAGATTTGGAGCGCGAGGATCTGGTAGCGCAGAGCATTTCTCGGGGAACCTGGGGGTCAGCGCACAGCTTTTGCAGCGGCGAGGACCCGAAACATGGTTTTCCAAACCCGACGAGTAAAGAAGCGGTAGCGCGAGGAACGCGAGGAGCACGAGTGGACCTTCCATTGCTCGGGAGAAGTGTGTTTCGGCGTCTCGCCGCAGCCGGGCGCCCGTCACCTGGCTCTCCCAGAGCCGTATATTGGGAGAGTTTGGCCAATAGGGAATATAGGGAACTGGCGGCCATAGCCGTGTGCGCGACTGCTGAGCGTGTGCTGACGGCGAGCTTCCACAGCTCTTTTGCAAAGCGCATCCCACACCACCAAGATCGCCGGTCTTACCAGCCTACAACGTTACTACTCAGTTGGGAAACTGCCATAGAGACTGCTCTAAAAAAGTGGCACCCACCCGTCCTCCAGGACCGAGCTAATGGCGATCACAACGCCGCCATTTCTCCCGCAGCGGCCACTCGAAGAACTGCACGTGACTTTCATTTTGGCTTTGATCGGCCATTATGGCGCCGAAACAGATACCGTGGAAGAGGTTACAGGGGCGCCACCCCCGGCGGACGCGCCGCGAATTCCTACCGAAGCTAAGATGCACCTAGATCGGGACGCGCTACCTGAAATCACCGCTGAGGCATGGTTGTGTAAAAACAATATTAATTGTGCCGCAAAACCTTGCAAACTAAAGATTTTAGAAAACATCACGCGCCCTCAATTTGTATTAAACTCCAATAAAAGTTACTACAAAAAGAGTTTTTCGCGTTGGTTTTTACGCAAAAACATGCGTCTGAAAGTTCAAGGTGACCACAGTAAAGACAAATGATAAATGGGGGTGCTGTTGTCGTATTTAGCTCGGTCTCGGTGGACGCCAGCGGCCCAGGTTTCAATGGTGAGTTTCCCAACTGAGGGTTCTAGTAACGTTGGCAGCCTATTAGTGTGAGCTCGTTCCGAGCATGCACTCTAAACAGCGACCTCAAATATGGCGTCCAGTGAATACCCCCTATTAGCGGGCGGCGAGATGTTTTGGTGGCGCCCTCCTATGGTCCCCCATTGTGACGTCATTACCTTGCAAACAACAAGTTCGATGGTATTTGCAAATAGCATGGTGGAAGCTTGAAATCATTGCGCTCTCAAAAGAACACTGCCAACACCGTCAAAATTAAAGTTAAATCCTTTTCTGACGTCATAGTCAGCGTTCGGCCAATCGTGGAAGGCCGACCACAGCGACGCTTTCGGTCGCGCACGTCGCCAATAGGCGGAGCAAAGGCCGCTGCCAGCGCTGAATATTCCCCCGGCGGTTAGGGAGTAAACTAAATATGTGACAACGCGTCGACCAATCAGCAAACCGCGACGTCACAATATGGGAAACGACATTTAAAGCGTGAAATAGAAGCGTTCAACCTCGCAGCAGCACGACAACGACGACGACGACGTTTAGAGGATGCCACACCCACGGCCACACCGGGCGTCGGTGGTGCCTCATTCTAAGCCCTCGGTCTCGGTATTTCGGAGGCGGCAGCTTTCTGCTTTGACTGGGCTACCCCCTTGGAGCCTGATGCTTCGACCCCAGTGAGCGACAGCACCATCATGCTTCTGGGGCTCCTTTGTGCAACTGTGCACCGATCGAACGGCAGGCTGCAGATCCCCTTGGCTCGCTTGTTGACCCGCCTCAACGAAAAGTGGACCTCTTCAAATTGGACTTATATCCTCCGCAATAGCAACTATCCATCTTGTCGTCATTTTGCATGTATATTCGCAACTTTCACGACCTATAGGGGGCGCAGTGGTGCCTATCAAAATGGCTGTCATCTGGATGATCATCGTAGAACAGCGGTACATGGCTGGGTCTGCGACGCGTAAGTAATTCTAGTTTTACTATATACGAGCAGTATTAGAGCCTTACGTTATTTTTTCACACCAGGAAGATGTAGGCAAGCCCATTTTTTATGAGGCCAATCATCCAGGAGCTAGGGTGCGCGATTCTCACAACGCGGTACCACTATCGCTGAAAGTTGCGAATACTTATCGCCTTTTCATGTTCCTTAGACGCGGCACTGCGGGCCTCCGTGGTACGGGCTGTTGCCTTACCGCTGTGCCGCCGCTCTCCAGAGCCAAATAAAGACATTATTATTATTAAAAAATTGGGTTGTGTGTGTGTTTATACAGCCTAGAACTTGGTCTGCCTCAACGGGCGACGAGTCTCCCAGCTGTAGAGGAGAAATTTAGCCGGTGCAGTACAACCGCTAGCCTGGGGTCTTTAACGTGCATCACGCAGTAGTGATACACAAACGCACGCCGGTACGATGCTCATCCAGATCGAAACGGGCGCTGCAGAACCCAGGATCCCTGGGTTCTGCAGCGCGAGCTTTCGCTCCACGTGCTCCGAGCTGGTGTGCGCCAGAGCCTGTGTGCGCTAGCCCACTCTGCCACCGATCCCCATTATTATGAAAACGGTGCAAAGGGTGGCGCGCCCGAGCGTCTTGAGACGTGGTTTGCTCGGCTCGGTCCCGCACGGCTCGTGCGCTGGCTTTGGCAGTGCTTTCCTTCCCCCAGTCTCAGTTGAGACGCTGTTGTTTGGACCGTACGTTCGTTTATTCTACCCTTGAATATGGACGTGACGACAACCTCACATGCTCCAAGTTTTCAGTCACTGAGAGTCATACCTTTTCACTCTAGCGACGCTAAAAAGGCTTAAATTAGTCGTGTCATATTTCGAGCACACGACCACCGCTAGGGGTTGTTTCACGGCCTGTGGTTGGCCCCGAAATGCTCGCCTTTTCAAACCAATGTATGGCTAAACTCTCTCAATAAACGGCTCTGGGCTCTCCTAAAGCCCCTCGCTTTAGGCTCTCCCAGAGCGACTCTGGGCTCTCCTAAAGCCCCTCCAGTTCTACTAAATAAGCTACGTTTCAGAGTAACGACTCTTGGCCATATTGTGTCTTAAAATCATGGTTGCCAGTTATCTGAAATCACAGGAAACGTTTTTCCGCCCCCCACAAGTGATTAAACAGTTCGCTACAGATAGAATCAATATTACATGAGCTTCCTAACACCGAATCTATAGTGCTGAGGAAGTCGCACCTTTGAATCATGACGATCGGCAGTTGCGTCTGCTCTGCACAAGCCCCAAAATGACGGTGCCCACAACAATGTCGGGAAACAGAGTGCCGATACTCTAAGCGCAGCCCATTTAGTGTCTCTAAGCCACTCTATCCTAGAAAAAATGGCGCCATTCATTGTTGTGGAAATGCTCGAGACACGTGCCGCGCGCCACTCTTGGGAAGGACATGGCGTCTGAAATCTAGCTCAGTGCTGCCGCCATGATCTTCCCAAAGGCTACACGTTGCACGTGCCTCGTGCATCGACGCACCTTGCGCAACTTTTAAAACATGAAGGTGCTTCAGGCTCTACTCTCGTCCGTTGTCTGCCGCTCTACCTTTTCAATTGCGGCGGCCGCGTCTCGTGGTGATCTGCCAGGCTTTGTCAGTATAAAGGCTGAACTCCATGGGACGAATTATGTGACGAATAACTGGCGAACGCCGCCCGACGGCACGCTCGCTTTGCGCGCGACGTAGCAGCCACTGTGTTGATTCCACGCGCAGAGCAAAAGCCGACGGCCAAAATTCGTCCGTTATTCGCAGCATATTCGTCCCATGGAGTTCAGCCTTTATAGAGAAACCAAATTTAGAGAAAAAGATCCTTTTATCGAATTCGGCCACCGCGAAGCGGCGTGTACGGATAAGTCAGGTGAGTTAACATTTTCGTAATGAGCCGCCGCAGACTGCTGCCGCAGACTGCCGCCGCGAAGCGGCGGGAGCGCAGCAGGAAGCTTGGGTTAACACGCGCACCAGTGATGCACGCGCCAAGTAGAATAGCGTCCCCTTTTCGATAAACGGCTCTAAACTGAGGTTCTGATTTCTCTAAACAGTGCTTCAATAAAACGTGCCCGTTCTCTAAAACATGTTTCGACGAAATGGCATTCGATCAACCGTAGTAAGCCCTTGCGTGGCATGGGGTAAAAGTTCACCTAAAAATGGTGCAATGTCCATCGCGTCCGCATTTTATTTCAGCCCGTGTTTCACCCGGGTAGCGAAAAAAGCTGAGGTGAGCTTTTGTCCGGGTCTGTGAAAAAACGGGTGAGCTTTTGTCCGGTGAGATTTTGTCCGGTGAGCTTCTGTCCGGTGAGCTTTTGTCCGGTTACCGCTTGGCAGGGACACTGAAAGTTTGGAGCTCGCTCTTGCAGCCTGGTGCATATAAAAACTCTAGTGGGAACGCGTAATGACGCATGTTCGAAACGCGAGCAACAAATATTATATTTTGTTTGCCTGAAGCGCTGCTCAAGACTTGAGAGCTACAGGCCTATGTTGAATATAATACTGCTTAATGACGTATATAAACTAACTGAGAATAGCGAATGACGAAGTTCAGGAAACATCTTCGCACAAATCTGCGGTTTATGCTGAAACACCGAGCGGGACGCTTAGCATGCTTCAGCACACATGACGGTTTTGTGGCGGCTTGTTGGGGGAATCCGATCTCACCAGCCAGTTTGACTACGCCACCGCTGCCGCAATGCATCGAGGGAGCTTTAGTCTTTCTGCACGTGCGACAACCTCGCTGGAGCTCTGCGCGTGTGGAGCATGAGGCGGCACGAGCCGTCTTGTGCACCGCTGCCTGCCTCCTGCGAACTAAAGTTATGGCGGCGTCACGCATGCGCCGAACGCTTGGTGAGATCGGTCTATTGGTGGCCGTGTGAGATAGCGCACACTAAAGTCACTGGATCCTGGGAAATTAGCGCCATTGCCTTCCCTACCTGCTAGCCGGACACAAACGGATACTAACATACAGACGACCTAAACCTCGCAAGGCGATTGGCTAATCGGTCCTCGTTGCCATGGAAATCGTCATCTTGGTCCATTTAAATTTTCGAAGCTTCCAGAGTGTCGTTCTAAACCAGTCGCGCCAAGATTACCATAGAGCTTCATCGTACTGGAATCGTTCCTCGCCAATATGAGTCTTTGGCACTTTGTATGCGATCAACTTATTAATCATGCCCATCTCCATGGATCTCTTACAATTATATTGTTCTTCTTGCGTATTTCAAGACAGTAAACTTATTTTTCAGTGCCTCTAAGCACCGACACAGCATCTGGGGGTGGTACGAAGGTGTACGCTTGTTTCGCCGGTGTGTGGTTAAACCAAATCTCAGTATACAAAAAACGACTCCATGAAGCTACCCGTCACCAGCGAATCTAGATCGGCTCACCAAGAACGGATTGGTCAAGGAGAAATTGCTCATTTCACGGACCAAGATGGCGACAACACGGGGAGCTTAGCGTTACTTTCCCAGGATCCAGTGACTTTAGCGCACACCAGCTCGGAGCACGTGGAGCGAAAGCTCGCGCTGCAGAACCCAGGGATCCTGGGTTCGATCCACACCCTTGCCCGTCTCGATTTGGATGAGCATTCGCAACTTTCACGACCTATAGGGGGCATACTGGTGCCTATCAAAATGGCTGTCATCTGGATGATCGTCGTAGAACAGCGGTACGAGGCTGGGTCTGCGACGCGTGAGTAATTCCAGTTTTGCTATATATGAGCTGTATTAGAGCCTTAGTTTATTTTTTCACGTCAGGAAGGTGTTTGCAAGCACCTTTATTGTGAAGCCGATCATCCAGGAGCTAGGGAGCACGATTCTCACACCGCGGTACCACCATCGCTAAAAGTTGCGAATTGTACCGTCGTGCGGTCGTGTATCACTACTGCGTGTGCACGTTAAAGGGGCGGTGCAACGATATTCAATTGGAATGTTTTTCACTTGACACGAGCTTACTGGCACTAGTGGGACTCAAGGATACTCGCACGCAACGCCACTGACCAAGAAACTCCTTTGTTGCGCTGTAATTTCATGGACAAAACCGAGTGTTTTCATTCAATCTCTCCTTCGCAAAACCTGATGACGTAGCTGGGTGGTAGCACTACCGCCCAGTGACGATATTTGAATGCGGCTCAAAGATTGGACCCGAGCATGGCGTGGACACTCGATTTGGGCTCGTGATAATCGATAGCTCGAGAAGCATTCAGATAGTGGCCCGTGTCCAATCCACATCTTTACGAAATCACCGGTTCAAGAGTTTTGGGTAGAGAACGCGCGTCCACACCACGAGCGCTCTCACGAGATCTCGCTTGAAAGCATGCCATGGCCTCTCGTGAATCCATGAAACGCGAACATGTGTTTTCATACCAGAAACTCTGGAACCATGATTTCGAAAGAGGTGGATTGCTGCAACGACGACAATAGCCGAGCCATTAACAATGTCTGGAACTCAGCGCGTGTCCTGTGCTTTGCCAACCCCAGCGCGTGGCTATGATCAACATTGGCGGCATATAATCGGCTCCAGATCACGTGGCCACTTGTTCTGGCTGCGAGTTGAGGGGGTGAACTCTGCTCGTTTTTTTTTTCTTTTTTCTGCGACTTCGATTGCGTGTGGTGAAAAACGAACGGGTATTTCACAGGTCATTAACGTCAGGGATCCGTTCTAAGCGGTATTTGAGCAAAGAACAAAAATCGTTGCATCGCCCCTTTAAAGACCCCAGGCTAGCGGTTGTACTGCACTGGCTAAATTTCTCATCTATAGACCTTTCCAATGTTTACAAAATCACAGTCCAGCGTGCGATCTTCACAGCCCAGCACGTGCGTGATCGTCGCTTCGGAAAGCGAGCAAAGCACGCGCCATACGCACGAACGCTCAAAATGGCACCGGCCACAAGCTCGTTTTTGGAAAGGTCTATAGCGAGTGACTCGTCGTAGCTTTGAAATGGCTGACCAACTACACGCTGTCTAAATATCCACACAGCCTCAATTATTTTGGCGGCTTGTTTCGAGCCTCTTGCATTTACTCGCGAGAGGTCAAAAAGCAGAGATCACGTTTTGACGAAGAAAACGCTACAAGGGTCGTTCCGGGTTGAGCAGAATTTTTATTCCCACGGTGAAAATAAAAAAAATTGACAAACAAAAAAACTATGTTAGTTTTTTGTGTTTTTTTTAATTTCCAGGCATCGCTGCCATCATTTTGGCAGCCCCCCGCGATAAATATATGTAGCGTAGAAAAGTTTGACAGCTGGTCATTTTTCAGCGGGTGTCGTCCTTCGTCAAACTATTGACATCCTTCGTACACCCTTGACCGTGACAGTGTTTGTTCCTCATACTGTGCTTGCTACCTTCTACAAACTTCAGCTGGTTTTACTTTCTCCTTTCGCAGAAATTTGAATAAGCGCCACTCCCATAGAGCTACAGACAGATTGCTCGCCGCCCAGGTATACTGGTCATGCGTCAAATACGTCAATTCGGGTGTAGAGTACTTAATGTCCTCCACAAGTGTCATTATGCTACGCTTGTTCAGAAATTTCTTATGAATAAAAGTTCCGGTCAACCTTGAACGACCTCCGTTCTTGGACTGCTAGCCGAGAACGACGCTTCACTTCATCACAGAACGCCTAAAGTCAACATTTTCAGCTTCAGTCCCTCGTCGTTCCCTGTGCTTCCTGCTGCGTTCGCCACTCCAACGGCCTGCATTTATCCTCTTTCTTCTGTTCCCCATTTCGGCCGCAAGGCCGCGACAGTTTTCTCTGTAAATTGGATAGAGGCGATAGTTGCTCGCTTCTCTTCCTCGCGTCTTCTCCGCTGGGTTCCGTCGCCTCCCCTGGAGTTGTTATGTGAGAAAATAGAAGCGCAGGCATCGATCATTAAGTGAAACAGACACGCAGACATACACGACGACAAAAAAATAAAAGGACGTTTCTCTCTTTGTCAAGGCTGTGAAAATGTGTTTCTAAGTTTCTCATGTTAGGATGCATCCCACCCAATCATGCATCGTTTCTTCATCCCGTCATTCCGGTCACCCTGCTTATTCATCGTACAAAAGAAAGCCTGCAGACACTAGAGAGTTTTAGGGAACTGTTTTTGCACATCCGATACCGTACGATCGGTCCTCCGGTGCGAACTGCGCATGCGCTACCACAGAAGACTCGCACATGCGCAGTTCGTTCAGGAGGGCCCATCGTACCGTATCAGATGTGCAAAAAACGCTTCCCTAAAACTCTGTTCGCTAAAACTCCCTATACTGTCTGAGGTGTTTCTTCCTTGCACTACGCTCCCGTCACATTGGTAATACAAAATTGTGTAGCAAACTGCTGGGCAATTGTGTTACACACGGGAAACGTTCCGGTATCGCTCCGGAACGTTACCAAACCCGGCACCGTATTTATAAACGGTAGGCGATACGTGGCAAGGCAACGCCGCTCGCGCCGGATTGGCTGCTCCTCGGATAGGACGCTGAGGAACGGGTGGTTGCTGCGCCGGCCGCCAGTGGGCGCGTTGCACGTATCACTGAGACAAATCAGCGGTCATGATGTTCAATGATGACGGAATTGCAGAGCTAAAGATTCAATGATTTAGAGATTGAGCGAGTCGATAAGTACAAGTGTCTAGAAGTATGGAATGACGAGGGTATAGAATATATACCTCAATGAACATGCAAAATGAGTAACTGGTAAGGGCAACAGAAATGCAGCTGTAATAAAAAACAAAATAGAGCACGGTGGAACTATAGACCTTTCCAATGTTTACAAAATCACAGTCCAGCGTGCGATCTTCACAGCCCAGCACGTGCGTGTTCGTCGCTTCGGAAAGCGAGCAAAGCACGCGCCATACGCACGAACGCTCAAAATGGCACCGGCCAAAAGCTCGTTTTTGGAAAGGTCTATAAAAGCTATAAGGTAGAGAGGGAGATCTGGAAAGGAGTTATGGTCCCGAGCCTGACTTTTGCAAATGCAGTTTCGTCCATAAAACTGGACGTACAGACAAGGCTAGAAATAAAGCAACGTGGAGTAGGTAGATTGGCTCTGGAAGCACATGGTAAAACACCGAACCAAGGTGAAGAGGGCGATATGGGATGGTCCTCATTTGTGGGCAGGGAATCTAGCTTTGAGATAGAATTTTAGGGCCCAAGCGAAATAGATGCGGAACGATGGGCACGAAGTGTTCATAGCTATTTACACATGAGAAGTGTCGATACAAAATAAAGAAAGCCGACTAGAAAACTTAGATGGCCAATAGCAGGGAAGCGTATGAGAAAATAAAGGTTAAAAAGAGAGTTAAAGAATCTGAGAGGGAAATATGGGAAGCAGGCATGCAGACTTTAAGAAGGACATTACCAAGGAGCCCATCTTCGCCAATTCTAGGGGGAGCTCCTTGTTGTTTGAGGCGAGGATGGGTCTGTGGCAGACTAAGACATATAGACGTTTTAAACACACGCCAGATTGAGCCGCCATTGTCGACCTTCCCTTGTCTTACCGAGATGCCGAGCCAGTGAAGCGGGCGTTTACGAGCCCCCACAGAGGCCGCTGAGGAGAAGGACACAGTAGCACCTAGAGTGGCAATAACCTGTCCTGCTGTGGCAATGATGAAATGAAGCGAACGGAATAAGAGGGAAAAAAAGCTGAAGGACGGTTATGGCGGCGCCCATGCACAGCTACCTGAAAGCGTCTATAGAGCTAGATATGAGGAAGTAGATACGGTGTGTGGAGCTTGTGGAGAGGAGGAGGAGACGGCTGAGCACTTGATACTTTACTGTAAGGTGCTTCACCCTGTAGTTGCTGAGGAGGCGACTAATTTAACGAACGCACACGGAATTAGAGTTAGTGAGGGAAAAACAGACAGATGGAGGTAACGAAGAAGAGATTATCTGACCGGGGGCATAGGTCGAGGGAAGGATGAATATTTTTTAGAAATATAACTTTGTTAAAAAAACATTAAAAAGAAGAAAAAAAAAAACATTGGCTAGTCGCCGCTTGATTCAAGGGGTTCAGCGGCATGCATCATTCATTCATCCATATTGGTGCACGTATTAACCCCCCCCCCCCCTCCCTGACGAGCCATAAATCGTTTCACGTTAAAAACTTCCTGCGGACGCGTTCGAAGCATCAATATGTATACAAACAAAATATGCTTCGAATATGCTTCAGGCGTGTCCGCAGATAATTCTGTTATCATGTCAGCAACGAACATCGACGCGCGCGTGACAGCGGCTGACCGCGCTCGATTATCTCGATGGCCGCGGCTCGCGGCGTCTTTTATTTCACGGACATTTCCCACCGGCAAAGTTGCGCAGTGAATTACACAATGTTACACCATTTTATCGGTCAATGGACGCTCATAACGCAATAAAAGAACGATACCGAAGCAACGAAATTTTGCGGAGATGATGCCTTCAAAAATCGTACAAACAATATCCGAACAGGAAGGATTTTCGACCCGTGTCATTGCGGACCGGAAGTGACCGGAATACCATGTATAGCATTTAAACCGGCTAAAGCGTATACAATTGTGGGACTCCAATAATCTTTGCCCGTGAACATAATGGTCAGGTGTGTAATGAGGCTAAACTTCGCCGTTCCACAGCAGAAGGGGTACCAAGGGACACCTGACTTTTGCACACTTTACCGGGTGTTTGCAAGAAACAAAAAGGGGGGAGAGTCGTGTTTTTTTGGCTAGCTTACGTAAACTATGTATTGCAGGAAGCTGAATTTCCGTGAGATTGTGGTTCTAACAACGGTGAGAGGACGCGAAAGTTTGAGAGCCTGATGTTACCTGGATCAAAAAATACGAGAGATAAACAACATTTCCCAGTGAGGCTACGTTCACCTAAACTTTATATTCATTATAACAAGAAATTACATTGCAAACTGCATCAATATCAGTAAAATTAAAAACAAAACACAAAAAACTTGTTAGCAAGAAAAAGAGAAACAAGATAATTTTTATCGCTGACATGCTTTTCACTAAAATGAATGCAACAGGCTCCCACAACCTCTTTATTTGGTGGACGTCGGCTCATGCAGAAATGTTATTTTTCTCTCGTGTATTTTTCTTCGAGTCACATCATGTTCTCAAACTTCCGCGCTGTATTACCACTTCTATCGTCACAGCCTCATAAGTTTCACTTTTCTACGACGCTTACGTTTATTTACGCCGACTGAAACCCGGTAGTTTGTATCACGAGGGAACCGCAGCAGCACAGCGAATGGTTACGAGAGCTTCTTTCTTTTTCTCTCCTGCAATCTGGTACGGCAATTGCCACGAGTTGTGCGGGAATACTGTCGGCCGATCTCGTCTCTTCACGGTTCAACGAAGCGACGGCCTTGACATGACCGACTGCAAAAACGGCTTCTTTTTTCTTCTTTTTTTTTGTGTGTGTGTGTGCGTGTGTTTTTTGTTTTTGCGGCCGGTTGTCCTCGCGTCGCACGGATAGAAACAGCGACAGCTCGGAGTGAGCAGCCCAAGAATAAAAGCCTAACAGCGTATACAGGAAAAGGGATCGTTGAAAGTGGACATGCATATCAACACCACGATCGCTCTCTCGTTACATTGCTTGAAGATAGAATGAACTACTATGCATAATTTGTTCCGGAAGGGTTCCTCAGAATCAGATGTCATATTTCCAACATTTTGTTTTATGTGAGCGTACAAGTCAGTTGCCCGCAAAGCCGCGGCCATGCTGCTAATACAGCTGCAGACACTGTCTATAGACGCTTTACAGCGGCCGTGCATGGGCGCCGCCATAACCGACCTTCAGTTTTTGTTTCCTCTTATTGCGTCCGCTTCACTTCATCATTGCCACAGCAGAACAAGTTATGGCCACTTTAGGTGCTCCTGTGTCCTTCTCCTCAGCGTGGGGGCTCGTCAAAGCCTGCTTCAGTGGCTCGGCATCTCGGTAAGACAAGAGAAGGTCGGCTATGGCGGCTGTAAACTTGCGCGTGTGCAAAGCGTCTATATAACTGACACTGTTTAGAACCTTTGAAAGACGCGTTAGTTGTTGAACAAGCGGCCACGTGCTCTGGGGTCGATTACATGCCGCCCATGTTGATCGTAGGTATACGCGCTGGGGTTGGCAAAGTACAGACACGCGCTGAGTTCCAGGCATAATAATTGGGGTTGTGTGGATAATACAGCGAGTCGTTGGTCAGCCACTTTTAATGTTGCGACGAGTCACTCGCTGTAGATGAGCAATTTAGCCAGTGCAGTACAACCGCTAGCCTGGGGTCTTTAACGTGCATCACGCAGTAGTGATAGTTCCAGACATTGTTATAGGGTTCGCGGCTATTGTCGTCATTGCATCGATTGGACACGAACCAATATACCCGAATGCTTGCCGAGCTATTGATTATGGCGAGCCTAAAATTCGAGTGCCCACGCGCAGTGCTCGGGTCCAATCTATGAGCCGGATTCAAATATCGACATTGGGGGACTATGCCAACGTTGCCTATGCCACGGCCGGACTGGATACGCGTTATCGCTTCTTCTCTTACGGCCTCTTCAGTAGCAGAAAAAAAGCACGAGCACCATTCAACGTGGGGTCGCTGCGAGTCAACTATTAGCGGCGAGAAGTTTTGGTGGCGCCCTCCTGTGGTTCCCCTTTGTGACGTCATTACCTTGCAAACAACAAGTTCGATGGTGTTTGTTATTAGCATGGTGGAAGCTTGAAATCATTGCGCTCTCAAAGGAACACTGCCAACACCGTCAAAATTAAAGTTCTTTCATTCCTCATATTTCCGTCGATGAAAATCCCCTTTCCGACGTCATAGTCAGCGTTCGGCCAATCGTGGAAGGCCGACCACAGCGACGCTTTCGGTCGCGCACGGGGCTAATACATGGCTTGCACTGACGTCACAACAGCGGCCATCGTGGTGGTATTGCTGCCGAGCGCGCACCTTCGACAGCATACACTTCGCACCATCAAACTTGTTATTCTCGGCAAAAACAAATAGAAATGACCACCAGCACGAGGCGATGACGTCACGAGCAAGCCATGTATAGGTCAAGCCTGGGAAAAGTGGCGCCATTCATTGTTGTTGAAATGCTCGAGACACGTGCCGCGCGCCACTTCTGGGAAGAACATGGCGTCTGAAATCCAGCTCGGTGCTGCGCTGTGCCGCCATGATCTTCCCAAGGGCTGCACGTTACACGTGCCTCGTGCATCGACGCACCTTGCGCTACTTTTGAAACATGAAGGGGTTTTAACTACGTATGCCAGTGCCCCTTCGGGAACATAGGCGTTCATGCCTCACTGGAGAGGCCGTAAGTACCGTAAGACAGCGTATCCAGTTCGGACGTGACTGTGCCAGCACCAACCGCCAGCACATGCGACCTCCAAAACTACGTCATCAAGTTTTGCGAATGAAAGATTGAAAGAAAACGCTCGCATTTATTCCTGAAATTATACCGCAACAAAAAGGTTTCTTGGTCAAGGGCGTTGCGTGCAATATACTTGGTCCCACTAGTGCCAGCAACCTCATGTAAAGTAAAAAAAAAAAAAAAAAACATTCCAACTGAATATCGTTGCACAGCCGCATTAAAAAATAAATAAAGCTGGGAATAAAGGGGACGCCGGCCCGCACAGAGAGGTTCGAGACACTAAACGGTCTTCAGAGGGAAAATTGTTATTCGGGTGTGAAGCATTCGTTACACCCGAAGAGCTTCTTTTCTCGAGTTCCGGATGCCTAGAAAAACTAGACGAGCTTCCGACAAACACCGATTGGCAGACATGCTGAATTCACCTTTAGCAACATTTATTTTTTACACTTGATCGCTAGCAATCGTTGACAAAAGAACGTGCAGGACAAGTGGTCTGGAGATTGCTCGGGCGGTTGGGGTCGCCATGGAGCTAATCTGGTTACGTCGGTAGATAATGGTTGTCGTTTGTTCTTAAAATGAACAACGTCCTTCTTTCACAAGATATGACTTGCACGCAAAAGTATACATTAGCGTTCGTGCCCGTAATCGCTGCGTGTTAAAACCGTCATACACGACAGCTAAAAAAACGCTTATATTTTTTTTAGGACCTAGGGATTGTTAGTATACGGGGCACCGCTGCACACGTGCATTAAGGATTTCTATTTAGAGACTTTTGTCAACTGTACATTTAATTGGGAAGTTCAATCTGAAGTTACTGCCTTTTTCAATCATTTGAACGATTACAGTGACGATAAAACTAAGAAGTTTGTGAGTTATCAAGGAAAGACGCTTTTCGCCGGTAATTTTTACAAGCACTGCAAAACATCTGTGGTCAAATGTCATGTGAAACTTTTCAGCCGGTATTTTTGTGTGTATACGGGACGACATTCGGAGGTTTTCTACAGGATATGAAATTAATGCCCGTGGGCACGAAGCCAAAACAAACGGTAAATTACTGTTACCAAAGGCTCCTGCGGGTGACCTTTTCAGTCTCATGAACAGATGGGGTGAATGGCACAAGTTACCGACACCGGGCACCATTCTCCATTCAGGTTCTAGAAAAAAATTACACCATCTTCCCGAGGGGAACCATGGGGTGATGCGGAGCATCGCGGATCGTTATTAACGGTGTTATTAACGGTGTTAGTAACGTTGTTAGTAACGTTGTTAACTTGCGTGTTATTACGTTGTTAACTTGCGTTGGTTACCACACATCGCGTAAACGTTGTTGGAACGATCCGCGATGCTCCGCATCACCCCATGGTTCCCCTCGGGAAGATGGTGTAATTTTTGTTTTCACACTTGAAGGAGAGGAGATTACAGGAGGAGAGTTGCGCATTGCGCGCGGTGTGAGTAGAAGCGAACGCACGCGAAGTGCACGCAGCTGGTAGAGAGAGAGAGCGGAGAGAGTAACGCGCAGCTGTACTTGAAGGAGAGGAGACTAGAGGAGGAGAGTTGCGCATGCGCGCGCGGTGTGAGTAGAAGCGAACGCACGCGAAGTGCACGCAGCTGGTAGAGAGAGAGAGCGGAGAGAGTAACGCGCAGCTGTTGGAGAGAGGGAAGGAGGAGAGTTGCGCATGCGTAGTGTGAGTGCGGACTACGACGCCGACGCCGCGGGACATATAACCCGAGCAAGAGATGCTCCGCATCTAAAAAACACTTCTAATATTTGACTAAGGTAATGGTTAGTTCTTTCACTTCGGCCCCTGGTCCCAACCGCTAGCGCTATGTGTGGGGGGAGACGAAAGCCGGGGTCACACTGCTTATACATCATGCAAAATATAGTCTGAAAGCACGAGTCACCGTAATATATGTGGTTCGAATGCCGCGTGCCAAGTTTTCTCCTCGAACTCGTTGCCATGCGGCATTTGAAGCACAGATCTCGCGCCGGTCGTGATGCAGACTGTATTTTGTATGATGTATAAGCAGTATGACCCCGGCTTAAGCGTTCGGCAATTCGTATTTCATTTACAATAAAACCAAATTATATATATATAAATCCTTTTTTTTTTTTGGGGGGGGGGGGGCTGTACTTTGATGATCGTGTGTTGTACATATGCATATTTACGCGCTCGCCGCCGGTTTCTCCGGTCGAGGAGTTTAGTCAAGGCCACCTCAAGTGTGAACGACGTCTTTGCGCTCGCCGTCCATTTCTGTGTCCGTCGAATATCGTTCCCGTGTCCAATGATTTCTACGTTTTTGTCTTTTTTTCTTTGTTTGAGCGCAGCTTGGGCTAGCGCTTTGATGCCTTTCTGCACTACACGTCCTCCTTTAATGTTTACTGGGAAGGCGCTGTCTGGTCCCGATGCAACCAAGGATGTCTTCATCCCGAGACTGCCCGGAACGATCCAGCCTGTTTTGCCCATTACTCGGTGTCTGCCCAACACAAGGCCTGTCTAGATGGATTATTAGTGTCAACTTCCTCGATCGAGTGCGGGACACAGTTTTGACACGACTGCTGCGTAATCGTTCTGCTGCAGCTATGGTCAATCGATGCGTCGCTGATTTTTACACGAGCCGCAGTGGAACGCTCATGCCGTGTTCGTCGCGTCAGTCGAGCGCTGTGTCAGAAACACAAACAAGTAATTCGTGCTATTGTTGTCATGGGCGTTGTTGTGAACTAACCCGCTAGAAGCGCTACGATTTGATATATTTTTCTCATATCTCTAGTTCCGTCACGTCTGAGGCTTCGTTTAGTTCCTGTCGCGCAAAGAACGAGGAATCAGCAACAGTTGAGTAGCATGCACCACCCGTCTTCACGAGGTCGGAGCGGCGTACTACGGGAAATTATAGATAACACGCAAACAACATGTCGCCATATTCGAGGCGTGAAGTTGTGCGTATAAGGTAAATTATTGTGGTTTGCATCTTACTAAAAAAATTACCAAGCGCCTTACCGTCGCATGCTTTTTGACAAGCTTTTCGTTTGGTTGTCAGAAAAGGAGAAAAAGATCCCTCTACATTTTTATCTTTAGAGACATGCGCAAATACGTACTCATAATCTCATGGTTGCACAACGAAAACGTGACCAAGTGATGACAAAATGTCACTGTCAAAAGTGATGACCGAAGAACCAACACGAGCGAATTATTAATAAGGTACGACCTTGCGTGAGCAAGGGTTACTTTGTGAGAGTCAGCATGGGAGTTCAACAATCCAAGCGCCAAAAGCATATTGTGAAATGGTCAGTGCGACCGTTCAGGGAAGGCCTCACTGACATTGGAGTCCACGATGCACGTTCCCTTTCCGAAGTCTGAAGTCCGCCGATGTTTTTGCCTCGCGCTATGTCGCGCGCCGAAAGGATTGTTGCCTTTGTCGGCGAGCGGACTGCTTCAAGGACACGCGAGCCGGCGAGTGCCTCGCATCGCCGCGACAGCTCTCAATGTGACAAGGACATCGACGGTTGGGCAAGAACAGACGGCGACCGCGATCGGGGATTAAGCAACGCGCGAATCAAAATTGTCCATCTCAAAAAACAAAAACGAGTTGTTTTAAACCTTCGTGCGCTGCGTTTCTGATAAACTGCATACTCTGCGTGCACATGACGGTTTAAACGGTAGATCGAAATACAGCTACATTTTGTTTTTCTTCTGTCGTTTTCAATATTTTTTAAAACTTATTGTAGTTTTCACTGGTGGGGTAAGCCTTCCGGTTTCCTACAATTGGTGCAGCGCAACGCACGCACAGCCCACCTGACAAAATCACCCCAACTTAGTGTCGAGTGGTTGTGTCACTAAAGGGGCTCACCATGTCGTTATGAGCAGCAAATGAAAAGTTCTCCAGCGAACTCGCGCATTATAATTGAGAGTCAAAAGCGCTGCGCACCAACGTTACATAGATCAAAGTCAGTTTGCAAGCTGCCTAGAACGTTTGGTGCCTTTTCATGGCACGTCTTCTCGGCGGCGCTCACAACCCAGAGCCGCCCATAGGGGTCCGTATCTGCCCACCCTATAGACAGAAGCAGTGTAACCTGTAGTGAGAAGAGATTCTACAGCGGTTTTTATGATGAACGACATAAAATTAGCACGAAAAGTTTGCACAAAACGAGTGTTGTTCGAAAACAGGCCCCTTCCGTTGCCCTCTGGTGGCGCAGGAATGCTACCCGCCATAACGTGGATCTGTCCACACATGCATGCTCACGTGCAGGCAACAGAGAAGAGCGGTTTTCGAACGCCGCTCTTCAATGGAGCTTGTTCGACCCGAGCGGAGAATAAAAATCAAGATGATTTAAAGCGGGATTTAAATCATGATATATATTGCAATCTAAATCGCATCGTTTTCACCTGTGATAATTTAAATGAAACCTTTCCCTCAAAAATGATCCCCGAAAGAGTATTGTATTCACCGATTGTCAGTAATCTGATGCTCTCGACGTGCATCTGTTTCGTATTTAAACCAAAGATCCATTGAGCAAGAAAGATTTACGGGCCAGCGCGCTGTTTACGAACAAGCACGCGCGAGTTGGGGGCAAACGCGCCCGTACGATGCTTCCACTTTGTTCGTGAGTTACGTACTATTACAAGCAAATGAGGACGTGGAAGAGAAGAAAACAAGAAGTGTAGGTGCTATTCAAACAAGTGAAAACGCTATAAAACGCCAATAAAGCTTTTTTCACGAACCAGAAAAAATCAAGCTAATTTTATTTATTTATTTATTTATTTGAAAATACTGCGGGCCTTTCTCGGGCCCTGGCAGGTTACAGGCAACAATACACAATAGTACCATATACAGCGCTAAGAAGAAAAAAAAACAAACGACAATACATAAATACATAACGACGGAGAACATAGTACATTAAAAATTCAATCGAGCAATGACACAAGAATTAAACACTTACAGTTTTCATCTCATTCAGCAAAGGGTACTGTACAGAAATACATGCTTTCGTCAGATTACATTCAACGAATGCTGATACAAAAAGATGGAATTTTCAGGATATCCTACATGTTAAAATCAATGACATTTTGGTTATAAGATTTCCTAAAAGTGCTTTGTCAAACCATCTACGAACGACTGCGTTTCGCAAATTTTGATTAATTCCTCCGGCAACAAATTCCAATCTTCAATGCTATGAACAAAGAACAAATACTTGAACGTGTCATTATGACTGATGTACGCTTTGATCATTTTACTGTGGTTAGCTCGATTACAGTGACTCTGTGGTTTCCTCAAATAATTATCTGCTCTCATTTTAAGGTGACCATGATAAAGTTGATGTATGAACTTTAAGCGCGCAATGATCCGTCTAACACCAAGACTTTGCATTTTCGATTGTTCGAGCAAATCGGACATGCTCTCCGCGCACCTATATTTTGAAAAAATAAATCTTAAACCCCAGCTTTGAATTTTTTCTATACCGTACGAAAGATATAGCTGGTGAGGGTCCCAAATGATGCTTGCGTATTCTAACGTAGGCCGAATTAATGTCTTATAGGCGGTTAATTTGCATTCTAGTGTTGTATTTTTTAACTGTCTCCTCAGAAAGCCCATTTTTCGGCGAGCAATATTGCACACATAACATGCGCGTCCCATTTTAAGTCCCGCGTTATTTGAACTCCTAGGTATTTAACTTGGTCTGTTTTAATTAAGGGGGTGGAACAAATCTCATACTGAAATTCAAGAATTTCTTTTTTGTGAGTTATTGTCATTGCTACCGATTTCTGGTAATTAATATTCAGTCCCCATTCCAGACACCATTCTGATAAAGCATGTAATGACGAATTTAAATTTTCTTGATCGTTCTGCTCAGTTACATCAGAGTATAAAACGCAGTCGTCCGCGAAAAGTCTGACCTTTGTTGATGGGTGAACATTATTGCCTATGTCATTCACATAGATGAGAAACAACAAGGGCCCGAGCACTGAGCCCTGTGGCACACCACAATACACACTGAGAGAGGATGAACACTTTCCAACGATTTCCACAAACTGCTCGCGCGCACTCAGATAGGCCCTTATCCAGGATACAAGTTTGTGATTAATGCCAATAGCGTGAAGTTTATGAATTAACTTACTGTGAGGTACTCTGTCGAAGGCTTTCGATAAATCAATAAAAATAGCATCCGTTTGACCTCTATTGTTAATCACTTCTGCGAAATCATGCACTATCTCACTCAGTTGCGAAACAGTAGAAACACCAGCTCTAAATCCATGTTGATTACAAAAAAAAAATAAGTTATTCTCTTCCATGTAAGTCCTTATGTGTTTACTTATTATGTGTTCCAATAGTTTACAGCATGTTGACGGTAAGCGAAATAGGTCGCTAGTTATACAAAAGTGGCTTATTTTCAGTTTTAGGTATTGGAATGACCTTGGCACGTAGCCAGTCTGTTGGCACTTGACATTGCAGAAGAGATACGCTATATATAATGACTAAATATTTTGCAATCCATTCTGCATATCTTTTCAGAAAGCAGTTACTTATCTTACCCGGCTCTGGTGCTTTTTAGTATCAAGATGTAATAGTTGTGACAGAATACCTCATTCACTCACACTAAGTTGGGACATATCTGATTCGACGTTCGAAGTTATTTCTTGAGGGGGTACCGTATTTGTTTCTACGGTGAAATTTGACTGAAAATATGTATTAAAAGCATTTGCTATGTCAACCTCATCCGTAAGTGTAACGTCCCCGCAAGTGATCTGCATTATTGACTCTTTTTCCGGCGACAAATGACGCCAGAACTTTTGCGGTTCATTTTTCATAAAACCAGGAAGTGTTTCAGAATAATACTTTTCTCTTGCTTCTTTTAACTTCGTCTTTAAGTGTTCCGCTAGCTCAACCACTTCAGTGCTTTTTCTTGTGCTTTTGCGTTTACGTTTTAGTTTACGTTTGATGTGAATAATATCTCGAGTTTTCCACGGGTTTCGCTTTTTTTTTTTTTAGTCCTTGTTGGTATAAAGTTGTCCTCGCAGTACGCTATTATTGTCTTGAAACTGTTCCACAACTCATTGATGTTCCTCTGTTTCGCGAATTCATCCAGTGACCTCTCGAGATAGTCTATAACTGACTCATCTTCACTATGCAAATAATCCTTAAAAACAACCCTGTTAACATCATGTTTATTTTTACAACAGGGTACCAAGCAAGACAGAAAGACCAACTTATGATCCGAGATTCCTTCATGAATGGATACACTGTATTTAAGATCAGTGGTGTTAAGTAATATCAGGTCGAGTATTGATCCTTCCTTGTCGCTTATTCTAGAGTTTTCTGTCACAACCTGTACTATGCCGGCGCTGAATGCGATACTCAAAAGAAGTTCGACGTGTTGGTCATGACTATTGCTCCAATTTATATGTGGTAAGTTAAAGTCACCTTCAATAATTAATTTGGTTCGGTTATTTGCGTGTTTTAATATGAAATCATGCATTGATTCTAGAACATTGATAGAAGCGTTTGATTTACGGTAAACGACGCCTATCAAAAACTGAGTCGAACCGAAACTTAGCTTGCACCAGACGGACTCTGTATCTGGAGGTTCATCAAAGACAGTATATTTAATTTCTTTCTTAATTAGTATTGCTACGCCCCCTCCCCTTGATTCCCGGTCCTTACGTATAATTGAATATGAAGGTGGAACTACCTCAGTTAAAGTTTGTTGTTATTTCCTCCCGGTGGTGTGGGAGGCAGGTTCCGCTCCGATGTCCTGGAGCGTGGTGGCACGAACGTCGATGAGTGACGGGTCGACTCACTGCTTCAATAGAACTATGTGCATTTATTTACACCCTAGTTACAAGTCCCGACTTGGGAGACCATCCTGCCCCGTCTAAAGTCTCGACCCCCGTCCCCAATTTCTCTCAATCAAATCCAAACTGAATCTCTCCAAAATCCTCTCCGCACTCCTTTTGTAGGCCCGTACGGGCCTCCTTTCCCCTCAGGAACCGACCAATCTCTTCAAATTCCACCACTCACACGTGGTACATGGTTCTCCAATGGTCGGCGAGCTGTCAACCTGGCGCTGCAACCGCCAAACCCGAATTCTTTGTAGAGTTGTTCTGTACAATTTTTCCAGTCTGGCTGGCGCCAACCGCTAAATTATTGCATCGGGCAAAGAGCGACAAATTCGCACTAAGCGGCAAAACCCTCTACACACAGGCACACTCGGTTAACATCCACAAGCATCCCCAAGAACGGGCCGTCCCGTGGTATGCCCGAGCAGACTCCCGAAACCCGAGACGTTTCCTAACGACCGCGGGGGAGCCGCTCCGTCCGCTCGGCCGCTCTGCCCACGAAAATGCTCCCTCCAAAATGCCGATACCAGCCTAGAAAGCTAAAAAAAAACAATGCCGACGCAATTCTAAGAAGTTCTACCAAAAGAAAACACCTTAATTATAAGCATGATTCCTATATACTTAACTACCTCGGAACTATTAATTTCAGGATGAAGCCATGTTTCGGTTATTATCAGCACATGTGGGTCATAAGAATACAGCACATGTTCTAGTTTTTCGATTTTATTCACAATACTTCGGGCGTTAAGATTTACAACCTTCAATTCTTCGGTTATGTTTTTGTCAGGTTGTCATGCACTGGCACTGGTATCTTGAACATCTGGTCGCGAGGTGTGAACGCGATCACATTTAACTCGTTGATTCTCCGTTTCATTCCAAACATACCAGTCATCGTTGATTTTCAGTTTGTTGTACACGAGTGACACTTTATCTTTGTTTATTCTGTTTTCTTTAGCACTCTCCCATAAACATTTTCTGATTTGGCGAGTACTGTAGGAAAAATCTTCCGATATTGACAGGCTGCTACCTTTTAGCTTACTGCAGTTGGTCAAAATTTTTATTTTTTCGCTGAAGTCATAGAACTTCACTATGAAAGGGCGATTTCTTTCTTTATTCTTTTGTCCAGTCCGATGTATTCGTTCGACTGTGTTAACAGCAACGCCGAGTCTATCAAGAAAAACCCTTTCCACAATACTTTGATTCAGATCTTTAGTGTTTTCATTATCTTCCTCGTGTACACCAAAAATGACAAGGTTGTTCCTCCTGCCTCTATCTTCCAAGCTGTCAATTCTTTGTTCCAGCCTTTGAACGTAGTTTTGCAATTCCGTGACTTTTTGGTCACAAGCCTCAACCTCTTGAGCCACGGCGTTTATTTATGGCGGGGATTACATTAATAAAACGTTGTCAATTAACCGATGCTTTATAAGGATAAATTTGCAATCATCTTGTAATCGCATTCGTTTCAGCGATTTGGAGAGATTCATCGATCAATATTTCATGCTTAAAAATGCATCTAGGCTCGGGGACCACTTTTCTTGGCAATGCAGTCAAAGACGTGTGCCCTCTTCCTTTCAAGCGCTGGTTAGAGCTCTGCGTGCGTTCTCCATCTCTCCTCGGAAACGAAAAGAAAAGTTGACCCCGAGTAAAGTGATAAACAAACACTTTTTTTAGCTAGTGATTTAAATAAAATTAATATGATTAAAATAAAATAAATATAAAATAAATCAATTTTTTATATTTTCAATAAAATTTTGATTTTTTTTTCTCATTCTGTTGTCAACTCATAGATCTAGGATATTTGTTTTTTACAGTGAGTGTTTTTTTAACTGATGTTCCCTCGACAGCGAGTAAATTAAATTGTAAAATCAAGTTTGCGCGCCATTTGACGAGGCCGGCTGTACGTAGTGCAAAGAATCCACCTCCACAGGAAATCCCTGGTTTGAAGTGTCGGGCGAAGAACGCGCGTGCAAACCCCGACCGCTACCACGAGCCTCTCGTTCGCTCCAAAGCCTCTCAAGGTCGCTCGTGAATCCACGGAACGCGGACATGAGCGGCTCTTGGTAGCAAATGGCGGCGCAGCACTAGCTCGTGCCACGTGTTTCGCGCGTTTGCACAACAACGGTTGTCAATACATGCAAAAAAAAAAAAACAAAAAAAAACGCGAAGCGTGAATTTTATTGAAAGACTTTGTGAAGGTCTGGAGATGCGAATAGCGCTCTCCAACTCTTCATCGTTCGTCGCAAGGAGCAGACCAACAGCGACATTTTGACTCCCGTTACTTCAGTTTTCTTTGTTCCATAGGCCACAGCAACACTGCTCTACGTCATAGAAAAGACACTATTTTCGCTGCAGACATGATTACAGAAGTCTGCGGACGTGCCTCAAGCGGTTTCGGAGCGCTTCATGCATTTGCTCATTTCGAACATGTATGCAGACGGTTTGTATATCGTGTATTGGCAGTATGACCGCGGTTTTAGTGTGTAGAAAGGAACATAGAAAGTAGACTCGACTCGTTCGAGGACAGTCCCCGTAAAAGACACAACGTTGACAGGAGAGCTTCGCCAGCTTACTTGATATCACTAAATATGCGGCACTTCCGAACCCGTCTTCTCTTTCCTCGTGTCTCGGCACAGCACGCGTCCACAGTATACGAGCGGATTGCATACATTGTGCTCGTGCGTCACCGGTGTACGTCAATGTCCGACCGGTTCCGTATACGACGGCAACAAAGGAAAGAATCCAACTGTAAGTACTTAGTACTGCGTCCGCAATCCGCCTTTCGAACGTCGTTCGAGGGTTTGGGTTGGGAAATAGAAGAGAAGAGAGTAATTAAACTTTATTCTGCAGCTTGAGTCCATGAAGTCTCCGAGTCGCAAAATTTCGGTCGAGTAAAAAGTAATTGTGTTGTGTGCGTGTCTATACTCGTTTTCGCCTCAAGAACCGTTGTAAAAAAAACAGTCCGGCTCCTCGCGGAGCATTACTAATTTCCCCCTTTATGTAGAGAATTAGGACATATGTAGGTACATTTTAGATGAGACAGATGTTATCGTATCAACACGTACACACTTCAAACGCCGTGAGCATCGCTTCTTACTCCGACAATCAAGTATTGTAAGAACTACTTCGCGCGGCGTATATATATGAACAATGCGTAAAACATACTTTTTTTCTTGAGGTTCTTAGTCGGCCCTAATGCATGGGCGTCCGGTGTCTCCGCTGCAGATTAGGGTTGGGCGAATATTCGAATTTTCGAATAGTAGTTTCAAATAATACGCTATTCAATATTCGCTTCGAGATGAACCGCGATAATCGTGCATTTCGAAGTGTCGATAACGAAGGCCTGGCTCCGTTGAGCACGCTTCTTTTCAAGCACAACTGCACTGCGGAGAAGCAATACTCACTTCGCCGTCGCGCGGCCGCGTGATTTGGAGGAAAAAAGCACCTTCAAATTGTGATGATGCACGGGCCCGCCTGGCGTATCTAAAAAAAAAAAAAAAAATGGAAACTTTGTGAATGATGTTGATACCTATATTGCAGTAAACATTTCAAAATTAAATTGTGGCTGTTATCAAAAATATATATGAAGAGATATATATAGACGCAGGTCCTGACAACCTGCGTGCATCATTCGCGCTGGTTTTATTTTAATTGGAGGCTAAATAAAGGATTTCGGCATATAGCAACATTATAAATCCCTTCGATTAGGTATAGCTGGGCATCTATATAGGCATGATTTTACGTCAAATCTGTCACTTCGCTGAAATGTACACACTGGACTTTGTGAGGTCACAGTCCATAAATAGAGTTATAGTCGGTACGCTCCGCCTCCAGCCCGCACTCGTTGCCTTGAGCCGGACTTTGTCTGCGCGTGCGGCGAAGTGTTATTAAAGGCACATTCCTCGTGGTCGAGGCGTAGCATCTGCTTGGTTCTTAACTTGTCGCCGAGTTTAAACTAAAATTGACTGCTCTTAGATGTGGACAAGTGATCGAAGAAGGATTCAAAATTCTGTTCGAAAATATTTGTGCCACAATCGCTATTCTCTTCGAATTCCCTTCGAACTAGATATCCACTATTCGCGCATATGAAACTGTAGATGAGAAATTTAGCCAGTGCAGAACGACTGCTGGCGTTGGGTTTCTAACGTGCGTCATCCAGTACCGATACACGACCACACGCCAGTACGATGCTGGTCCAGATTGAGAATCCTAGATACCCTGGGTACTGCAGCGTGAGCTTTCGCTCCACGTGCCCCGACCTGCGGTGCGCTGACACACTTGCGCAAGAGCATTCGTGCAGCTGGGGGACGATCAAACGCAAGGAAAACTCCCTGTGAGTTAACATAGAGCCTGCGCAATAAACATCAAAACCCGCCCCAGATAGTGTTTGCGGACTGTCTTTTGTATGATATATTGGCAGTGTGGCCGCGGCTTCGGACTCTTGCATTGAGTATAACAGTCGGTCTTGAAGTTGTGAAAACGTGATGGATTTGGTAAGGTCTTGGCGTTCGTTTTTTTTTTTTTTTTTGGTAACTTCTTTAGCGTGCAAGGGCGCGCTCGCATTGTCCGCACTAAAGGCGCGAGCATGAAGCACTTTTGAATCGCTTCAAATCTACCCAGGGAATTCCTGATTAGGTAATTAACTTATGAATGAATTAGCCAGCGTAGAAACGTTAAATTTGTGAGATATGGAGTATATATAACTCAAAACCCGTGCGCTCCTTCCCACGAAACTACAAAAACACCGGCGCGTTGCTGAAGGTTGCTAAATCAAATGGTTACAATACATCCGTAATATCGGAGGCGCAGAGTGAAGAAAAAAAAAAGAATTGATAAGAATATTTCGCAAATACAAGATTATTGTTTGCCTTTACGTCTATCCATCGGAGAACTGTAGCATACCACAAGGACCAGTGACAATGACTCAGCGTCACTGCAAACAAGGAAACAAAAAAGAAAGACGCCGGGATGTTTGACGAGGGCTCCTCGTTTCACGGTAGGCGGGTCTCGAGAAAGACCCTGCCCTGTCATCTTGTCCGCGGCAGGTTTCTGAAGGAAGTCAAACAGATGACCTGTGATGGAAAGGACGAGCAGTTCAAGGCTGGTCCTTGTGCAACTCGCACCCACGTGCCATCGACGTGGCGGCGGTTTGGTGTGCAATGTGGTGCCATCAGACGTGGTTTGCAGTACACGGAGGCAATATTGCAACAGATGTAGTTATAGCGGGTTATTGTTGTTTTCTTTGTAAGAAGTGATGTCCTATTGGGAGAAAAAGAAAAGAGGGTTGGGGGGGGGGGGGGGGCATGGATTGTTCTTAGACATGGCGGTAGACATATAACAGTAACTTCTAAAACTATCACGCTTTGTTTTATCTCGGAGCTGCTTTCTTAATGGTAAATATTTTTTTGTAAAAAAATGTTTGAGTTTGCAGAACTTTTTATACCAATTAAACAAACACAAAAATAGCATGTAGGTGTTGATTAATTTAGGCATTTTAAAAATAACATAAAATTATATTTGAACTATTCGAGTGAAGCCTATAATCTCCGCTCACGTCAAGAAGCACTCGAATTCCGAAGACACCTCCGCACTTATCCTAAACACATGCACATGCAGACGCACGCACAAACACACACGCACACACACACACACACGCACACACACGCACGCGCACACACACACACACGCACACACACACACACACACACACGCACGCGCACACACACACAACACACACACACACACACACACACACACACACGCGCGCGCGCGCGCGCGCGCACACGCGCACGCATTGATAGATATTGAACATGTGGGAAACCCTAACACGGGGAGAAAAAAGGAAACAGTAAGAGGACAGAGAAAAAAAGGGACAGACAGCATCGCAAAATCAGCCACAAAATTTATTTTATGCTCGCCTTCTACACCTTCTTTCCACAGTCTTCCGAGGCATATAATTTGGCGAGAGAGTCATCCGTATATATTCGTACCGAGCGTGTCAGTTTAGCTCATGGCAACTCGCAGAACGTGACCGCAGAACCCAAGAACCTCACGGGCTCAACCTCCGCCCCTTACCATTCCGGTGTGGATAAGCATCGTAACAGCGTGCGTGTCTTCTTTTTGTGTTCATCGATGCGTGATAGACACTAAAAACCCCAGGTTAGCGGTCGTACTGCACTGACTAAAGTGCTCTTCCACCTCGTGCTGTATAAGCCCAAAACGTGCAAACGTGCGTTTGCTTTCGTTAAATAGTTCAGTTCCAAGTAGTCTTAGGCCACTGGGCAATTTGATCGCCTCCACGTGTTCTGTGCTGCCCATTGTTCAACCGGCAACAATGGTCCTAAATTAACCAGAGAGAACGTCCAGTGTCAGGGTCGTGTTGTCTTTCGTCCTTCGAAGCAGCTTGTCTTCTTAACACGTTCAGGCAAGCTAAATTATACGCGGAACGCGAGTTATATATAACTTGCCTTGTGTAGATATATGGTGAGCGATCTCGAGGAAGCTAATTAGGGTAAGTAAGGGGGCGCACGACATTTTAATTCGTGGTAAAACTCTGAACTCGAAAGGTAAAGTGCGCATAGCGTGGGTCTACGGAGAAATCTCAAACGCTGCTAGAAAGATAATACTTATTACCATGGTCCTTAGATGAGCTACTTACTGGTCCGCAAAAGCCTCCTGTTTCGTCCCTAGGAAAGTTTGTTATCACAAGCGGCGCTGATGCAAGTAAACGTAAAGATGGGTAAGAAAATAAGAAACTTATGGGAAATTTGGAAATATTTTTAAAGCAGACGTAGCACCTTCACGTGGCATTTCATTTATATCGAGATACTATGAACCCTAGGTCTCCATGTGTAGATGGCGTTTCCAATCATCAGACTTTACGTTGGATCTCTGAGGTTGGCGAATCCAGCGAATTTCTCCACGGCGATTTCTCCAAACCCAGGTCCCGGCTGGGTTTCCCGAGTGATCTGATTAAGTGACTTATAAGGTCGGTAGCACGTCTCTGGTTCTCTGTTAGTCTCTATAGAGAGTGACGAAAAAGATTACAGACAAGGTAAGCTGAGGAGTGTGATATTACGCACGTAGTACCGATATCTCGCTTTAGAAACATTCACAGCATCCAATCTGTTCCGTGCTATCTTTATCGCAATCTGAAAACCTACGCTGTCGTCGCGCCAACATGCGAAGTCCAAGTTCGTACCAGAGGCTTATCTCCGTGTGACCAGATTTAGGGGCGACCAAAATATAAAAAGGGATTAAAAGAAGCTCAGCTTCGTACATGCCCAGAAAGTACGTCGTAAGCACGGACAACCTCGGTTATGTCGCGCTAAAACAGGAAACCGGTTACTCGTTTGTTGGCAGCTCTTTTGTGTCGCAGCCACGGGGTGGAAACGGACGCCACTGAAACAACAAGAAAAAGCTCGGAACCTCCTACCCCTTAGAATAAAAGACCTCCTTCTTTCTTTTTTATGAGTCAAAGATTACGCGTAGGGATAGACCCTGCATGATTAGTAAGAGGAGGATAGGTCGCGCGGCTCCTCCTCTGACGTCAACTGCGTAAAGAAGAAAACGGGTGAGAAGATCAGAACGGTGAAACAAAACAAACAGAGAAAAACCCCAGCATCACCTCTCTATGGCGCCTCGTCAAACAGCCCCCCGTTTGAATGCCCTGAAGCCACTCGAGATTGTCGTCGGCCGCGCGTATTACTGCTCCGCGTTCGGAGCTGGCGCCTTATCTTCGTACGATACTACACTTCCCGACATCCACCGCCACGACGGACAAGCCTGCGACTTTCAGAAAGGTGCACGCTTGCAGAGGATCTAAAGCTCGCGTCATCCGAGCGATAGCCCCGCACTCAAGACGTGTCTTCGAGTTGTGGCCGCTGTCCCGCTTGCAGAGGCTCCAAGGCTCGTGTCATCCGACAGATAGTCCCAATCAAGACGTGTCTTCGAGTTGTGGTCTCTGTTCAGCTTGTCCCCGATCCAGGACTCTGGCATCGCGACCTGCTTCGATGAACACAAGTCGGAGTATTACACGGGTTATTCACAAGAGTCGATGGTTTTATGTATTAGGCCCGGATGAAAACCTGAAGTCTGAATCCTGAGAGATGATCACCAGTCGAGTGTCCGTCTGCAAGAACTCTACTTCTGGCTACGGGCTAACGGGCGAGGCTTTGTGCGCGCTGTTGGCAATACTGGAAATTAGCGGCCATGCCGTCGGAATTCTGGGGCGCTGTCTGGACGGCCTTTTGTGGTGGTGGTGCCGCCCACAGCGGCCCGTGATGGAAAGTTCGGCCGATGCAATGAGACCGCGACATCGGTTTCCAAGACGACGGCTGTCGTACCGGCGTTTGGCGATGATGCAGAGCTTTGAAAAGAGGGTGAGTTGATTCGTATACACGCGAGAGCTATAACCTCACTTGCATTGCCTCGCATTTTTCGGTTAACCGGCGTGTTTGGTTACGAAATGATTGTACACCGGCGCCAGGTTATCTGCATTCGATAGAGAGATGTGCAAACACCCGCTCGAGTGTTGCCGCCCGGTTTAGATATTTTAATCTCTTCATATAACCTCTGCATGTATCGATATGGTCCGGTTTTTGGTAATATTTCCTAATTTGTTCGTGACTTTTTTTTTCTTATACGATCAATTTTGTGGTCGTCATCTTAGGTTATCCTGCGATTTGAATGCAAGATTCGTACGTCTAAGGTTAACAGCAAAGTGTTTAAATAATAGCCGTAGGTATACAAACAAAAAAAGATTTTTTTCCACCTTGAATTATTTTCTTCAGTACGAATTCCGGTTAATCCTAAAAAAAAGAAAAAAAATCGCGAGGAAAAAGGAAAAAAAGAAAAGCGCATTATATTTTACTGACAGCTTAATTAAGAAACGCAGGGTGTGGCGACTGCCCTGCATCTCATTATCGCTCAGCAGCCAATCAGGTTGCGACATGAGCCAATAAGAACGGCCACGAACTTATCACAGAGCGCATCAAAAATCACACACGCACGCACACACACACACACACAAAAAAAAAGGACGTGAAGGGGAGAAGGAGGCGTTGCTACTTCTCAAATATCTGTCTCGCCTTTTCTCTTTATTTTCGAGAGTTGTCGGTGAGCTGCCCGGACATTCGTGTCTCGGTTTCTTTCCGACCGTTAAGATTCCTTCATTATCGTATACCGCGCACTTTGTAGTGGGAGTGTTTACAAACCAACATGGGGCGCTGACAACACCGTCGAGCAATCGATGCACCGCGGACTCCTGCACTCTTGGAAATTGTTTCCGAGTGTGTACGGCCCAGGGGCGGATCCAAGGGCAGGGGGGCGACGGGGGCGGCCGCCCCCCCCCCCCCCCGGCTCCCCCCTTCTCGGTGGGCAATTTGACATAGGTGGACTTCCCGGTGCACACAAAAGGGTGGGAGAATAGTATCCTTACAAATTTTCCGCCCCCCCCCCCAAAAAAAAAACAACAAAAAAAACGGAGTTCTGATTCCGCCCCAGGTACTGCCCCCGCGATGCACTCGGAACACTAATCATTGGCCCTCTAAATTCTTATCAGATTAACGGATGAAGAAAAGGGCGATAGGTGTCAGGTGTATGAGCCTTTTTGCCTCTGAGACGGCACGGCATGGTAGCTGTATCGCGCTTGTTGAAGTGATTAGATGAAGACTAATGACAGCCACCCCGAGTGCATCGTAGGGAAGTACGCATACAGAAACTTCTCAGTGAGGCTTGTGCTGTTATGTTGCAGACAAATGTAATTTTTTTCTTATTTTTACTAGTCATAACGAAGTAATATTTTATTTGTGACTACAGCGAACTATAGGGGGCGCGCTGCTCAGGCAAAATGGCGGACGAAAGGAGGTCGTTTTCGTCGTTCAGCACGCGGACCCCCATAAATTTGTTGCACTGCAGCGTAAAATCGGTGTTACATATGAAAGCAAAGCGATTTTTCGACGGTAGAAACCTTCTTCTAGTCAGTGCGTAGGTACGTATGACACGGCGGAAGCATAAAAACAATGTCTGGAAACGATGTTTGTTTCTATGCTGCCTACGAGAATCATGCAGCGATAGCAGACGACAGAGTCGAAACGACCTCCTCTCCTGAGCTTCTCGGCATTGCTATGAATGTACAAGTTAGACGACTTTCTTTGTATTTTTTACAAAGTCAGTGCTGCGTGACGGGGTCCCCACCCCCATACAGTTCAAGGCATAGAAACGAGACAGCACAAAACTAAAAAAATAAAACAATATTTCACTAAAAATTATGTAACGGAATCTAGAGGATTCGTAAAACCAACTAATGAAGCACAAGCAAGATAGAGAACTCGGGTACGTGGAACAGACGGTACCTCATAAGTCCGATACTGGCCTGCGCGTCTGCGCCTGTCGCGGCGAGCATTCATACTACTTCCGCATCCTCAGACGCCTCGTTTGCAAGTGGCAATAAACGCCGATATGTGGTTAATCGTAAAACTGCTTGGACAACAACGGCCTCATGCATGATTCCAGAATAACCGCAACTCTACAAAAGGCGACCTCGGTCGTTGAACAGGACCGCGTCGACACAAAAGGTCCGCGGACAAGCTAAGCACGCAGTTTACGTGCTGAGGTGCCAAGGTATACAGCGTTGTTATTGCATGCCGCTGCCTGTTTATACAGTCTAAGCTTCTTATTTCCTACCAAAAGCCCGCTGGTCGAAACAAAAAAAAAAAAAGAAACCTAAACAAACGGTAAAAAAGAAACAGAAACGCAATAGGCCGAAGTTTGTTTCAGCCCGTACCCTTGAACGACAACGTCTAAAAGAATCTTGATCGCGTCTCGTCGAAATTGCGTCCTTAAACCAAGCACTGGATCTGAAGGCCGTATTCCACAGGGAAGCGGCCAGCTGACCCCCTCCTCCCCCTACCCCCTCTCCCCCTGCCTCTTTCGCCGAGTAAACTTATAAACAACCACGCCAACAACATCCGTTCGCGAGAAAGTTCTCTGCCTCTTCGAAACTAGGCCGATGAAACCTTTCCAACCGAAGCTCTGGAATTTACCCGCCATAGGAATGCTATTGACGCACACGTTGAATTCCGCTATCGAAGGTTCCAGTTGACGTAATATTGTCCACTCCACGTCTAACATGGCTTGAATCGCATCGGTCGTTTTCGAAGGCAGTTTCAATAGACGCAGTTATGACGTGCTTCTAAGAGGCATTTTATACGCTTCTTTACCGTTTTATGTCTACTGCTTAATTCCGTAAGTGCGTGCTTCGTTTTCCGATAGACTTTTAGTGGTAGTCATCTCTCGGTAACATGGCAGATTCGACGCAGGCTAATATTGCGTTAAAAGTGAAAAAAAAAAGGATGGGGAAATGTTTTTGCTTATTTTTATTTTACGTTAGAAACGGAAAAAGACCCGAACCCAATTTATTTCAAATCTAGACAAGCCTATTAAGGAAATTTCTGCAACATGTGGTAAAATTGACATTAACCACTACGTAAAAATGAAAAATAATCATCGCACGTAATTTGGTCGACAGCGCCGGTGGGGGATTAAACACACTAAATCATATTAAATTCCTTAGGATTCCTTAGAAAAAAGAAAAAAAAAAGAACTGTGTGGTGACGGAGCAAGGGAAAAGATTGGAGGAAACAGAACCGCTTGTGGTTGTCCGTTGCCTCTATCCGTCATCAAACTGTTTTCATTGCCTTAAAATCATTCATCAAATTAGATTTGATCTGCTTTTCAGTATGTGCTGCAGTATTACTATAAATGTTAATATATATATATATATATATATATATATATATATATATATATATATATATATATATATATATATATATATATATATATATATATATATATATATATATATATGTTTTTTTATTTATTTATTTGTTTGAAAAGAATAGGCAGAGCAAAACACAATTATTTTTAAGCTTCAACTAGCAACGAACATTTATTGACTGACTCGTCCGAAAATGCCCGGAGGAAGGAGTGGGGAGGGGGGAAGGAGCAAAAAGATTAAAGATTCTCAAAGTCGCTTTTCTAGTTTGTCACGAAATACGAAATGTCTATGGGGTTTACGTGTCAAAGTTTTAATAGCAAAAAAAGTAGCCTATACAAAATTCAAGGGGCCGCAGCGGGGTACAATTTCTAAAGTTTTAAGACGACCATTTCTCAGTTACCGCCTACAAACACGCCATTGGAAGCGACACTCCGCAGGGTAGAGACAGAAAAGAAAGTGACTGTTTGTATTGCGAGTTGTGTGCAGGTTTCTACAGCCGAAAGTTAGTCAGACCCAATGGGCGTCTGGTGTCTCAACTGTAGATGAGCAATTTAGCCAGAGCAGTAAAACAGCTAGCCTGGGGTCTTCAACGTGCACCACGCAGTACACGACCACACGCCGGTACGATGCTCATCCAGATCGAAACGGGCAGGGGGCGGAGAAGGTTCCGCAGCGCGAGCTTTCGCTCCACGTGCTCCAAGCTGGTGTGCGCTAGCCCACTAGGCCACCGATCCCCCCTATTCTTTGTATAGAAAAGTAGGCAGCTGTATATGTCAAAGTCTGGAGTCCGAGCGTTGGGGATCACTCGTTGGGCAGCAAGATTGCTGAACTACATTTTCAAAATTGTTGACTCCCTTCGGTGTTCAATCTTGAAATTAAATGTAAAAAAGCTCACCAGCGAGCAATCCCATCTTCCGAGTTGCGCAAGTTGTTTAGAAGTTGGCAAGTCGAGCAGATTAATTCCCCGCGTCACTAACGCTTTTTCTTCGGACGCGTCATTCTATTTTTTTATTATTTATGAGAAGTGTTCTGTTTTAAGACCACGTGGCATTTTACTTTGTATGAGTTACTTATTTTTTCACATATATTTTTATTTTTAATCTGTCGCTGCTCACTGTCTCGGAAAAAAATTTTTTTTTCATGACACGTCGTTTCTCAAGGTTCATTTAATGTGTTCATAATCGTAATCCAAAATATGACGACAAAGAAACTGCACACCCCCGCATTTGAAGAATAGCCAGCTGCGGTGATGTGCCCAGGCAATCCCTCCTGCTTTTCATTCATCATCAATCCCAGCCAATCAAAGTTCGTCAAGCCTAAAACACTAAACATAAGTTGATAAGGAAACGTAAAATTGAATACGAACGCAAGCCGTGCTCCTCTTTGAATCTATATCGGCACCGATGAGAAGCGGGAATCAGCGCCCGATGAAATTTCGTGGAAATTTAAAAGGGAAGATGAGCCCGACTCCTCCCGGTGCGAGAGGACACACGAGGCGCGTGCGTGTGATTCCGCGCGCTTCTGTGTGGTGTGAGAAAGCCTTGTCCGTATGAGGCGATTGACGTAAATATGATCTTGTTTCCCTCGGCCAGAGGGCGCTGTAGCGCCCGCGAGACGCGACCACAAAAGACGCGCCTAATCTGACGGCCTCGGGACTCAACTGTCTAATGCTGACGTGAAGCGGCGTCCTAGCCTTCCACGATCCACGGGAGTATCACCAAAGGGTAGACCTCTCGAGCACAGGCTCGTCCGCTCACCGAATACAAAATGGCACGTACAAAAATCGAGCACCAGACGATGCTCCTTTGTGTCGCCGACTTTATACTCCGGCAGACGCCGTCGATCACGACACGAAAGAGCTCGAGCGAATTGGAAAACACTTCCTCCCACGCATGGGAAGGCATAGAGCGAAAGCTCATTCGCACGACGCCCGGCAAGATTTCGAGATGGAAGTTCATCACGTGACAGTCTTGCACACCTTAGTCGAAAAAAAAAAGTAATCAAGTACAATTACTCTTGCCTATAAAGTATTCACTTAAACTGCTTTATTACTTGAGAAGAATATACAGTAATTGACCGTTACTTTGAAAAAGTAACCGTTACTTTTTCAAAGTAACGGTTACTTAACGGTTTTCAAAGTAACGGTTTCAGATTTTCAAAACGGTGGGTCTTACATACTGTCCATTATCGGACTTGAATCACCGATTTATAAACTAGTTATCTTCTTAATCCACCGATTTTGGTGAAACTATTTTCCTTTCGGAGGCTTCGAAGATTCCTTGCTAGGAAAGTTGTACAAAGAAAGGAGGGTGAAAAATAGCAACTGTTACGAGTATAATGTTAGTACTTCCAAAAATAATCAGATTACTCTTGTGATTACTTCTTAATGAATGTAATCAACTTATTACAAAATTACTCCAAAAACACGCTGAAGGCACTTAAGACTGCTTACGTGTAGGAATGCGAAAGGCATTATAATCCCGCGGATGAAATGTTTTGCTCCGGCGGTGACATCACGCTCCCCTACTGCGCAGGCGCGGTGCCCCCCGCCGGCTTCCGTGACGAAGCATCTGCGTTGCTGTGATTTCCTTTGTCTTTTATTTCAGAGGCGGGCCCGCTTTGACCTTGAGCGGCGCGTGCCTGATGACGTATTTTTATGGCCATCTCTCAGGCACAACGCCGACGCCGCCTTTTCCCGTAATAGGCCATATAAGGCTTTCGCCTTAAAAGTAATTTATTACAACTAATTTGATTACTTGTAATGATTACCGCACAAGTATGCGTGAAACTGTCCAGAAAACAAAAACTTAGAAAAACTCGATTAAATACGAGACATCGTAACGGTGACTACGGAACTTGCAGCGCGGAGCTTTCACGGGCGAGGCATTGAACGTTAGAGCCGTCTCGTCTAATGTTTTTAGAAGTTGGACTTTCACAAGCACAATATATAACCGTCCGTTCCAGATGTGCTTGGCAGCACTCTTAAGTGGTCAATACAAGCTGGCATAGAGTGTTTTAGGGCTGGGCGTCGATTAAAAATTTGAGCCCGATTCCTCGCCTCCTTTTAATTGATTAATAAATCAATTAACCGGTGTCGTTCATTCCCATGCATAAAAATACAAAAAAGTCAAATATATATATATATATATATATATATATATATATATATATATATATATATATATATATATATATATATATATATATATATATATATATATATATATATATATATATATATATATATATATATATTATTATTTTTTTTTTTTGCTCTTGCGAATATGTGAAAAACGGCGCAATGTACAATTTCGAAATTTAAGTCAACCTTGAAGTGTAGTTGAGAACAGTCAAAAGACTCTCACTCTCACAAATCATTACTTTGACCGCAGAGGCAAAAAGGTTCGTTGATATTCTCCGGCAATAGCGAACTCCCTTGGTTGTTCACAACAGTCTCTGCTGCGCTAAACGGACACTCGCACGGCGTTGAAGTCGCTGGGGCACTATCTTGCGCTGCTTGTTTGGACTTGCAAATCTCGCCCCTTCAGCTTACCTTAGGTCAAAATTTCACGCAAATTTTACCTTCATACAGGTGTACTCGTGTGGGTCTGCGTAGCAAAAACCTTGATTTTTCTTTGTACGTCAAAATGTAATTGATTTACCGGTTTAAAAGATTAATCAATTAATCGGTAGGCAAATCGATTAAGTAGCCAGCCTTAGTTTTAATACGTTGTGTAGAGGTTTTGCTCAGCTTCCGTGAGGTGATGTCACGATAAGTTTGATTCAGTGAGGTTGGTTTATGTTTGAAAAATGTTGGACACTATAGACTTCATTAAGTCTGAGTTTTGTTCTTACTGAGAGGTACAGCAAACTTGTGCTACTTTATGATCAATATAATGTTCTACCTTTTTTAGGTTCATTGTCACATCCATTCTCTACAGTTCTGCCGTTATTTTCGAAACAAATATGCGACATTAGTGTCTTCAGAGAGATGATTATATAAGGTAGATACTAAGTGCGGTACCTTGTTTCGACAGGAAAATGTCACTTTATCGTGCAACTTTCGTGCGTGCTTGCTTGTCATTTTGGAGCCTAAATCAGGAGTGAGCAGAGCTCTTGTGTTTCCAAAACGACATCCACCTGCGCCATGCTTGAAATAGAATCACCGGCGCACGTACCGTCCGAAGCACACCTTCCCACCTTTGTTCCCAGTTCTCTTTGTGCGTGGCACTCTGAACATCACGATTCGGGAAGCACACATCTGACCGTATTCCTAAAAAAAAAGGTGAAGTCATAAAACACCATTAACGACGTAATCACCGACTACCGTTATGTCATCAGCTTTTGACAAAGGCGCAGACGACGATGGTCAACGAATGGATCTGTAGAACTACTGAAAGTGACCTGGTGGACTTCAAAATCATGAAGTAGGAGAGGACAAAAGAAACGGACAGTGTAACAGAGGGATCGGTGTTGATGCGACGCAGACTGAGAGGTTAGGCTAGGCGTTTGTCCTAGACGGTCGTGCAGGCTAACCTCTTTGGACGTTTTATCTAGACACTGCTCTGGGGTTGAAGAAAGTAAAGGAAGACATCACTATGAGCGAGCGCGATGTAATGATTATGATGATGATAAAAAAAAGATCCTGAACTGGTGACGCTGGAACTCACTTCCACACGTGCACATAAACACCTTTAAAGACACGATGAGAGCCCCGTATAACTTTCAGTAAGGACCTCTGTGTTGATCTGTTTCATATATTCTTTTAACTAATCTCAGTATTTCTAATTGTTAAATGTGAAACCGGCAGCATAAACGGGCGATCGGGTGCGTCGATTGCGTCTAGGTGATTCGAGGATGCCCCTTTCCACACCAACCGTGGAGTGTGAAGAAGGGGGGGGGAGTCTTCAAATCATCCTGAATGACAATACTAGAATAACCGTTAATGTCAAGGGCATGCACTATAGACGAAGTTTACGAGAAAGGAAGTTGCTCTTCTCGCGTTTGAACACGACCGACGCAAAATCCCAGCGTAAGCAGACCCAAGGCAAGGCTGACGCTGGATCATCTTTACGACTGGCGCAGCGAATGCATACAAAGCGTGGCTCTAGCGTTCGGAAGACGCCGGAGGCTTGGTAAAAATAAAACATTGGCTCCTCGGTATTTCCCGAAGGTCTTCTAAAAGCGTTTTAAATGCAAAGCAAATGTGTTCTACATGCATAGCATTTAAGAACAAATTTGCTAGCGTCCGCTCGAAGTCTGTCGCATTCATCACACATGTATACTCCACCAAACTATATCGCCCGTGAACTGGCGCTTGAACTGCCGGCCGGCAGTTCACCTCGGTTTGCAGCAGCGCACTCGCACTCTCTTCTTCACCTCGCTGCGCCCTCCGTTGTCACGTCCTGCATCGCTTCCTTGGCGCTTCCTTCTTAACCTCTCCGTGCCTGTCGAGGTCGATTCCCCACGCTAACAGTGGGGTGCAAGCTACGTACGTGCTCGTTGGACCAGCCATACGTGTATCCTTGGCCACCTGGTCAAGCTCCCGTCCATGTGCACACGCTCAGGGAGCGGGGTCAGGTGATGAAATGTAGGCGGCCGTCTGGTCCGGCGAGTGCGTGTTTACAAACAAGCCCGCGTAGTCTGCCCACACAATTTTTCGCAGTGTATGTGTTGACGCCGCTCCACGAGCATGTCACCGATTGCTCGCGATTCTCCGTTCAAGCTACGTCGCAGCGCGAACACAAAAACGCTACGCATAAAAATAAAATAAAAACCTAAAAACAACGCGTTCGTTTCATTATCTAACTGAGACGTGCACAGTACATTACAGCTAAGCCGTACAATGATGATGATGATGATGATGATGATGATGATGTAAACTTTTATTAGGCCGTATACGTTCCAGTGTTTAGTTATAAGAAAAAACCGCCGGATGTTTTTTGTTTTGTTTTTAATGTTTATATATATATATATATATATATATATATATATATATATATATATATATATATATATATATTTTTAAATATCGGTGTATTTCGATGATTCCTTTCGGACGAACGCTAAAAACAATAATTATCTGTGAAAAAAAAATCTGATAAACAATTAATGATTTATATATAAAAAAGTGCCTTGAAAAAAAAAAAAAAATACAGTCCTAGCTGGAGCAAAATTTTTCAGAAATCGGTGTTGTTCGGTTTTAATCGATTTTGCATTTTTGACACCAACGGTTCTTTACCGGTGTTTTTCGGTTAAAACCAGAAAGTATACGGCCTAGTTACGCTCCCCTGCAGAACATCAACCCCTCACCACTTCTTCCTCGATCCTCGCAAATTGGATTGGAACGGAAGCAGCCTGCCATACCGGTTGCAGTGTATCCAGATAATAGGGACTTTTTGCAAACCGTGACTGTGTTCCGCGTACCGCACTAACGGAACTTTTAAAGCATACTTTTAGAGGGGCACTGAAGTCGATTCTGAGATCGTTCTTTTGTGGTGACAACTCAATCTAGACCCTTTAAACCTCCCGACAAATCTGAAATCACAATCGTGCGTAGCCTATTTCCTCGTTAAAAGCGCGTTCAAAGCTAGCGACACGCCCTTTTTGGGAAGAAGTTTTGTTCCGAGTGAAGTGGTTGACGAAGTGCGCTTGTCAGCCAGTTGCAAGCGATGGCTTCGCCAGCGGTGAAAAAGAGGAGTCTTATCCGAATGGGTACCTATCAGCATCTCTTCGAAACGAGTTGTAATAAAATAATTCGAAATCTGCCCGCATTGTAGGGCTTTGATGGGTCCACACAATGTAGTCCGCGAGAAAACAGATTCCATATGTATTTTTTTCTTTTCCCCGAGATGAATAGGCGGTTTTGTATTATAGGACTTGGTATATGTGGGAACTAACACCTCTTAAACAATATAAGATTAAACAATATAAGCTCGATCTACAAAAAGGTTTTCCGAAAGGTAGGAAAATCCTCCTCGCCCCCTTCCCATTTCCCCCTCTCTCACGAGTCACTACTAACTTGACAGAGGGGGGCTTTTTTTTTTTTTGTTGCTGCATCTTGGGGCTGGATAAGCCGGGATATCATCCCGGCTTATTCAACTTTAATGGGGAGTTGTAGCAGATCGTTTTTCTCCTCCGCTACGGTATCCGTAAAGAAAACGCCACAGCTGCGCGTGCGCGCCTCCAGCCTTGTCTGCATAGTTCAAGGTCTTGAGACGGATTACGGAGCGCTATCAGGGTGCTTAGCGGACTGCGGAAACGCTCTACTAAAACTCCCTAATAGCAGCAACAAAAAGAGTCCCCCCCGCTGTCAAGTTAGCGATGGGAGAGGGGAAATGGAAGGGGGCGAGAAAAATTTTCCTACTTTTTGGACGGTATCACCTGGACGCGCGCTTAAAAGCATGTTTCAAAACTCCGGAAGTGCGGTAAGCGGAACACGTACCGTACCACCGGTTTGCTACAAGTCCCCAATCTTGTCGAATATTCCGTTTTCGCAGTAAATCTCAAATCTGGCATTAAACCAGGTTGAAACAAAAAAGAAAAGCAAGTTTTCTAAAACTGTAAGATTAGAAGTAGTTCCGTGTTACCTTCAATCTTAATCGGTTTTCTAACCTATTTTATCAACGGTGTGCTTTGTGTACGAATGCCGTATGAAGGCTTTGTAGACGGAAGTACGAGTGGATTTACAAGGCTTCGTATACTAGCTGAAGGACGCGCTGTAGGTGCGAGGGTCAGCTTGACCTAACCTTTGCATCTTTTTTAATTGCGTTTTGTGCTACTACAGCGCTTATAACCTAGACAAAGGCTGTAATATTTCAAAATGGCAATAGAAACACCGAGTAAAACAAGATAACTGGTGATTATAAAAGGAAACAAACGCACACAGGGGCAGCTGAATATTGATCCGACTACAAGTTAAATAGTGGAAGTGGCCTCTGTTTTCGGAACTGCACAAACATTTCCACATACAAAAACGAGTGCAAGCAAACATTCGCCGCCGCTCAGTCCTTGACAAGTCCACACCAATGACTCACTCGCCCTCCCCCCTCTCTCCTTGTCACGTCAACAAGCCCAAACTCTGTCCCTGAGACAGCCTCCAGGTTACTGTGTTTCCCCGCATGAACCCTTCCGCGCAAGCACTCACTGCTCTTTTATGCTCCAAGATAGTCATTTCTGTACCTTCTTGTCTGGCCGGCATATGTGAATCGGCTGTTATTCTTGTTGTTTCCGAACTTTGTTTTCTGTGTGTGTGTGTGTGTTTTTAGAAATACCCAAATTGACCAAAAAATTTAAATGGTTCGATCATACGTCTTCACTTACAATCACTTAGTCGCTGGTTTGATTCCCGTCGAGGTGTCCTTATGTTCGTTTCGAATGGGCCTATATGGTCCCATTTTGCCGCGTGCGCGGCCGAGTTGGCATCGCGCGCGGCTCTCATGCGAAGGCAGGGGATTCGAACTCCACAAGCTTCTTTTTTTCGTTAACCCTTCGCGACTCTTCAAGAACGTTCCAGTATAGCCAGTATAGCATCTTGCAACGTATCGCGTGTTCCCGTTCAGAATGCGCTATCACACAGAAGACAGTCTGCATAGAGATTCGAACGCGAGTCACCTCGAGATCCGTGCTTCGAATGCCGCGTGGCAATGAGTTGAAACTTGGCACACGGCATTCGGTTCACGGATATGGCGGTTACTCGTGTTTGCAGGCTGTCTTTTGTATGATCTACAAGTTCGCCTCATTAGATTTAACTGTTTTTTTTTTGTCACATTATACTTTATATGTCTTTAAACTTTGTGTACCGCTGAAACATAATGGATGCACGTGGTCTTTTTTTTTATTATGTATGAACATCGGGGGATAAATTACATTTTGTGTTAAAATCAAAGGCCTTGCATGCTAATAACATGCTAACGTAAAAGGCTTCTACGCGTCAACCAAGCTGTCCTTGAAAAGGACACTTCTAGGAAACGTGTCAATGTCAACCGACGCTTCGTTCACACTTAATGGCAAAACAACGCACTGCGTCGAAAAAAAAAAAAGAAAGAATAAAAAAAAAAAAACGTTCAGCAAGGCTATTCTTTTCAGCGGGTTTATTCCTCGGGTGATGTCATCGACGAAAATGTACAAAATCGCGCTTGAAGGAGTTGTATGACTCGTATACGACCTGCGCTCTCTCGGCGCTTACATCGCGCTGCAGAGCTTGCGATACTCGCTTGGCGAGCAACATCTTCGCGGCGCCCCGCGGACAGCGACCGATAAGTCAGCCTTTCCGATAAACTGTAATACAAACGCTGGACAACCAAACTGCGAAGCTCCCAAATAGCGATACGAAACCGTTGGGGCCACAGGCTTTCTGTGACGGGCTAACGTGAACGCTGTCTACACTTCGTTCACGCCCGAAGTCGTCCAGTCGCACTGCTCACACATCATATTCAAAAGACTCGGTGGTTGCTCCAGACATTATGACAAAAGAGAGTTGTAGGAAGCTGTCTTTGCACATCCGATACGGTATACGATGGGCCCTCCGGAACGAACTGCGCATGTGCTACCGCATAATCAATCAATCAGAGTTTTATTGTGTTTGTATTGTATTACAATTGTATTGTGTCGCACGTGCGCAGTTGGTATCGCAGGACCCATCGTATAACGTATCGGATGCGCATCCGAACCGCATCCGCAAAATTCGGAACCGCATATCTGACCCGCAATTCGCATATTCACGTGTTCATAAAACAAAAAGCGATGATACCTTATAATGTTACGAGCCGTTTGATTATATTTGTACAAAGAACTCTTTGAGTCAGCAGAATACGGCGAGTCATTTTATCGTATTTTGTTTTATTGTATTCATATTCTAAGATATCATCCTTTTCAGGGGCACTTCGAGTCGTTGAAAAAATTATCGCAGTTGATGAGATCGTCATGGAAATCTGCTAGGACATTCTGTCAAAAAGAAGCGCTCGAAAGAAGGACGTTTTAATATATATTTTATTTTTGATTCTAAACATTCATTTCAAGCGGACGCGTATATTCTAAACATAAAATTAATAAAAGACACACTAATAACATTGTGCCATTTTATTTTGGTCAAACAGGCAAAAGGGGAAGAGGACAGGCGGCCACTCACCGCAGAGAAATATACTCGTATATACGTGGTAAGACGCGAGTACACCACTGGGAAAATATCTCGAAGTGTAATAATGACAACACTTTCTATCAGCTTCAGTTTTCAATACAAACCCGCAACTGCGTGATCTGAACCATATACTTTGCCACCTGCAAAAGAAAAAAGAAAAAAGCGCGCGCACACGCCAAGTTTTACTTGTCGAGGAGTCTTGTACTTTCTTGCGGTTCGAAGAACGTGTTCCGTTCTTTTCCTGCCAAACAAGAACACGCTTTACAGAGAAGATTGATGCCCCTGCGTTCTTTACCCTTTTTAGGGACATCATTTTTTTGGCGAGATAGAACGTTCTAAAGCAATATTTAATAAAAATCTGGTGTCTTTTTTTCTTCTTTTTTTATTTTTGGCGTAAAGAACTTTTTTTTTTTTTTTCGCGTGGCACCTTTTTCTTTGGGAAAATCATTTGCTCCCCCCAAAACATTCAATGATGCACTCCATTGCATCACTCACTTATTCACTCAACACTCTGCGGTCGCACACGTTTATAAACCGCCCCGACGAAAAAAAAAAAAAAAATGTAGATCCGGACCTGCGGATATTTCCATCGGATTCGAATCCGGAGCCCCTGGCATCCGCATCCGATCAGCAATCCACAAAAACTTATTCATTTTTATCCGCATCCGCCGGTTGACTGCGGATGTACGCGGATGATCCGCGGGTAATCCACGAATATGCAGGGCTCGAGATATTTGCTTCATACGTATACGCATGCTTCGAACGAGTCTGCAGACTGTCTTTTGTTGGATGCAACATGCGCTCGACCACGACGCCCACTACGGCGGCTGCCTACGTGCGCCTTTCACACAAATCGTAGTGTTTCGAATGATTCCACACATAGAAAGAATCCCGCAGCTCTTGAAAGCCCTTTCGCGAAAGTACAATCACACTTTTTTTTTCCTTTCCTTAGTTCGTGCCCAGTGCGCTTAGGATTCTTATTGGCACGTCGGCGGCCAGCGTAATGACAGGAAAGACACGGACTGGACATCGACGATGGGAAGCCACGTCGAAGCGTTCCGGTCGCTGTAGCTTCAAATCCGCGCCGCACTCCGTCAACGACAACAGGAAAAAAATGGCTGCCGAGGGAAATTTATGCCGCTCTTGCGTGTATTCATCGCGCTTTCTGCGCGGCACCGTGCGGTCCAACCTTTTTGCTTCCTGTCTATCCAAGGACGCCGCCTTTGACTGTACTGGGCACGGGTTCTTAGAGTTGCAACAAAGATCATTTTCACCCGTTCATATAGCTCGGTGTTCGGGCCTGTAGACGGTTAAATAAATATTAAATTATTATTATCATGGACCTGATCCCGAACAGAATTACGCAGATTGCGTTTTTGCTCAGTCCGTATGAGTTTGTTAGTTTTGTCTTAGATTGTTGACCAATTCGCAGGCCCCAAAATTCGGCAACACTGGTACGCTGAGAGACTATTTATCTTTACGTATAGGTAGCAAGGTTTCCTGTTTAGTGACATGTCTGTGCTCTTGAATGAACCTGTTTAAACGTTTCTATTTTTCTTTGTGAGTGCGTGAGTGTGGGAGGAAGGCGAGGAGAGAGGGTTGATTTAAGTTTAATAGTTTTATTCTTACTGTCCCATATCCGTGGCCAGGTTTTTATAATCTTTGGGGAGCATGTGGGGGTGGTGTCTGCCTTTTTGTGTGTGTGTGTGTTGGTGTCCTTGGGTGGCTCTGTTCATGGTGTGGTAGTTAGAAGTGTTCAATATTTTTCTTTTCTTTTTTTTTTGTTTTGCGCGTATTTCTCTTGGTTGGATGATTCGGCATGGTAAAACTTCAGCTGTGTTGTGAGTTTTGCATTGTACCCCCCCCCCCCCCCTCTTCCCCTTTTCGCTCCTGGGTAATTACCCTGTCAGTATTGTACCAGCCCGCCTGCACACTTGCTTTAGTGCGAATAAAAGGCGTGTGCCCAACGTACAGAGAGGTCCGCGCACTCGTGAGAAGTAGTATGGCGCAATTGTGTCGTCTTACTGATAACGAGGTGACTAATGAACGAAGATATGTCATATTTGAAAGCACGACACTTCGATACTTGAGATCAGGGAACGGTCACTTGAGCCCTACCAGATGGACGTTTAGCCAACCCCGCTCGGAGACACTTCGAAAAGAAGAGTATCGTCTGTTAAAGGAGAGCACCGGCAAAACACGGATGTGCCTCATAATTAGTTTGACACATTAATGGAAACATCTGAACTTTTTTTGCGAAGTTATATTATTTTAAAGCTTGGCCTGAGAGGTTGTGAGGCTCTACTAGCGATAATGGAAACGTGACGTCAGATGTCTCAATATGGGGGCAGTACAGCTCGGCTATAGACCTATTGCTATATTACCCAAGCATCAAGGAGAATGCAGGGATTGGTGTTCCACGCGCCGCACGTGGTGGCCTCAGCAGTAGCAACTTTTCTAAAGCAAATAACTAAAACAAACGGCATCTTGCACGCGCGTTCGTCAACGCTTTATTTTGGTTATTTACTTCGAATCTTTTATACGGGGAAGGCGTGCGCGTGTGGCGCGTGGAACACCAATCCCTGCATTCTCCTTGATGCTTGGGTTATATAGCAAATGGACTATTGACGGCTTCCAAGAAGTTTGGTGGCGTGAAATAAATGCTGGGAAAGCTCACGCCAGCAAAACAAAACTATAAGCGCGAAATGCTTTTCTTTTTATACTGCTTGTTTGACTTGCAAGTTACACATCATATGACGTCACCCCACCGGAGAGCGCGGGGAACTTTGAATGTCAGTTCTGGCATAGCCTCCCTTTGTCGGTTTCTCAATACCTGTTTTGTATTTAGAGATAATAAAAAGCACGCCGGCCAAGAGTAAAGCCTGACTATTCCAAATATTTGTTTATTTTGGGTAGCTCAGAAACATGTTTGCTCCTAGTTCAAGCACAACAAAGCTTTTTGTCACATGGGTGAGCGGAGAAAATTGAATGCATCGATTTGGGCTCTTGGGCGCAAGGTCACGTACACGCAGCTAAGATAAATACGTAGCATTACCTCGACCTTGTGGGGGAAAAAACAAACAAAACACGCAGCCTGCCCGCCATCCCCTCGCGACGGTTCTCTTTTCCTTGTCTTTGACGTCTGCATAAATCGTGCCCCGGCATTGTTCTTTTGCTGGTCTGTAAGAGCGTCGCGTGACGCCTTTAATATCAGTCGCCGCCGTCATCAGAGTTTCCCAGCATCCGTCCGAAACGACAAGCGAACGCCTCCGGTTTCCCTATAGCACGATTTCAGGTGGCATAATCTCTTGTCACGGACTAGTCAAGTATCTTGACGGATCATAGACCGATGGAAGAAGAAGTTGCGCAGTATCCCTTATACCTGTAATGTTCAAAGAGTGAGCTGCACCAGACACTGACAGGAGATCTGAGTCAATTTGGTGAATCCATGCTCTGAGTCAACTTAGTGACTATATGTTGCGATCATCAGCTTATGCGGAGCGCAAATTCGTCTGCTTCTTACACAGGAGTTGCGCTGACGCCAGAACGCCGAGTTCTGATGGGCTTTAATTTGAAGGATAGTGGGTAGACCTACGGTGAGCACAACCCCCGTGCAAGAAGCAGACGAACCCCGCATACTCCGTTCATCGTTAAGACGACAGAGCAGTGAAAGCGACGTGTTCGTTGACCAATAGACTCTTTTTCAAATTTCCGTCAAGCAACATTGGCGTTCGGCATTTTTTGGGCACGAAGTTTGTGATTGGATCTGAATCTACGCCGAACACTGACGCCACCCTCGTGCCGAATACGTGCTCAGGGTACGTGCCCAAGACAATGGCGGACTCGGATAATTCGCGCAGCAGCTACGAGCTGGCGCGCAGTTATGAAAAGGGTCCATTGACCTTCGGTCTTGCACCTCGTGATGGCACCCCAAAAAATTGCGGTGGCTTAGCTCGACTATGCCAGGATATACGTAGCGTGAGCTTATGCGCACAAAATGAGAGGCGCTATCAAGCGGCTCCGGTGCAGCGTCAGACCTGGCTACTGCGCAACGGAGGCCACAGCTGGGCACGCGGCGGCGCCAGTGCGTCTGCCGCGGCTATGACGTCACTCCTCTAGAATGCGCAGACCGGCGAGGCACGCGCGGCAGCGGTGGAGCGCGCGGCGGCAGCGGCTCCGGCGCGCCAGCTGTGCGCCGTGTGACGTCACTGCTCCTCGCGCGTGCGCAGCACGGCGCGCGCGCGCGCGACGGCGGCGGAACGCGCGGCGGTGGCGGCTCCGGCGCGCCAGCTGTGCGCCGTGTGACGTCACTGCTCCTCGCGCATGCTCAGCACGGCTCTTTGGGAGGAGCCACGTGAAATTGCTCAACCTCGGCCAGTGTAGCTCACGCTACAAAAATTGTTGTGTGTATGTTTATACAGCCGGAAGTTAGTCTGCCTCAGTGGGCGTCTGGTGTCTCAGCTGTAGATAAGCAATTTAGCTAGTGCGGTACAACCGCTAGCCTGGGGTGTTTAACGTGCACCACGCAGTAGTGATACATGACCGCACGCCGGTACGATGCTCATCCAGATCGAAACGGGCAGGGGCGGGGATTGAACCCAGGATCCTGGGTTCTGCAGCACCCCTCTGCGCATATTCACGCGCAGAAAGTGGGCGATTGATTGGCCCGAAATGCAAGTTGCTTACACCGCCTTGCTAGCTTAGCAGCGAACGGAGTAGATGCATGCGCTTCTTACGTCATGTCGTGTTGTATCACAGGAGTTTCGGAAACACTGCGGCTCTCCTACACTGCGGAACGTGCAAAGTAATCTTGAGGACTCGTAAGATTTATAAGACTCACAAAAGAAATTCTAATAGCCTGTGGTCTTATTTACTTGCATGACAAGAGAAATCTTAGCGTACAGTGTGATGAAAAAAAAAAAACACTTTACCGAATCTGTTTCATTTTTTTTTTTTTTTAAATTTTGCAGTCAGTTTTAAACTAGATTTAGCATCCCTGAATTCCAAGGTTTGCTTTTATTCGGTATCTGATTTCAAAGTTTTGCTTCAGGTGCTTACCGCGAAACCGAAGTGCTGTCTCGAAGGGATGGCAACACTGGTACTTGGCTGTTATGTGACATCACGTTCGTACCGCGGAACATTCGGTGCGCTCACTTACAGAAGTATATTTAAGAAGGAGGGCAAGTTGCTCCTAATTTACTGCTTTGCTTTATAGCCATACAGTACCTGTAATAAACATTAATGGCCATTCACAAAGTGGAGAATCGAAAAGCGAGTTTGACCACGTTAAATTAGAAACCAAAGCGTTGTTGGCGCAGTGCGGACAGCCTGGCTTCAACGCTCTAGTTATTCGCGACTCCAGCGACCTATAGGGGGCGCCACCACCAAACAAACATGGCGGCTGAGTCCAGGTCGCGTCGGCTCGGCCCGGCCGCCTGCTGGGGGGGCGCATTCAATTTAACAGATTTTCTTTTGTTTAATGCCCAATTTTATAGGTATTTGAACTGAGACGGTTAAGTGGAACCGGTGCACATAAACTGACAGACCATAGTTTTGTTTTCCCGGGTTTGTTTTGTTATTTTCATGTCAAACTTTTGTTTAAGAGATTTCGTTCAAAACCGAAACTATGGGCTCCGGAGAGACGGTAATAAACTCTAATCAGTTTTGATCATCTAAGGAAAGCGGCGATGACTACAGAATTGTTTCACCGAGAGCAATTTTCAGCTAACTCGCATGCCTAGACCATGCGACTTATCTGACCGTGAAATCGAGCTTTTGTGCGTATCCCCGATTAAGAATCAGCTCCAATCGTCTGCTCGGTCAACAATACAGGCTGCAGGAAAATTACGAAAATTAAGCAAGCGCTTCTTGAGCCAAGGAGCATGTTAACCCGCTGGCGCCCCTCTAAGCAGCTGATACTCGTATTTCAATTCAGGTTTTAGTAGCAATCGAGAGGTCATTTTGACGAGCGGGTTATGTATTATACTACGCACTATGTCCCACTAAAGCGATATTAGTATATTATTCTTGTTGAAATATGAGCTTAGTTGACTATCTATTAGGTGAGCTGCTGAATAAAAGTATATTCGACAGAGAGAGAGCTACTTGTTAAAGTTAGCCAAGTGGTTCTAGCCGGTAGCACGAAGACGAATGCGGACAAACTGAAGAGAGTCTTCATCGAAGATTTACGCAGAACCTCTCTGCATTGAACTTGACTTCGAATCCTGAATGAATAACATGTTTTTTTTTGGCCGGTCAACCTGAGCAATGTAGACGTATATTGCTGTTAGTTTATCTAATAATAATAATATTAATGTAATAATTATGTAATAATAATAATATTAATAATGTCGTGACAGTTTCTAACTTTGCGAGACGCATCCCCCACCTTTTGAAAGCAGATAATTTTCCTCATTAATCATATGCAGCGAGCAGGTTTTCCTGAACCAAGTAATTGCGAAATCAGCCCAACTCCTTCAGTGTGGTCCAGAGGCGTTTTTGGCGAAAAGCAGTCAAGATGAATAGCCAACGCACCGACCGGCGTGGGTGGCTCAAACTTGAAGCTAATCGAACACAACCAAACTTAAGAAAAGCAGCTATCGAACCTTCCCATTTACTTGACTGCAACATTGGTGTTCCCTCCAGTAAAACGCCTCGCCTGTCGTCCTTAGTTCACTGTTCAACATCCTTATAAAGAAACCACTTATCTGTTACCAAGTAGTCGTCACTTTGAATGTGATTCGAGACAGACAAGAAATCAAAACGTTTTTCCGTGATTCCTCCCCCATCCAAGAAATCGAAAGCACGCGACCGTGTGTTGTGGAGTGAACGGGCTTTCAAACACGTGATGGAAGGAAACAATCTCTGAGGCTTCACCACACTAATGAACACTCAGGCAAACTTAAGAAATTTTCGGACCTTCGTCAAATTACATTGTTCGTCACCGCGCCGACAACACGTGTCCGCCGCGAAAGCCACCAGAGACGCGGAGGGGCGCGGAGCGACCTGGACCGGCTGGTTCCCGGTTTTCCCGCTTGGTGGCGTCTGTTTTGCTGGAGTCGCGAATTACTTTGCCCCTGGACAGTAAAATTAAAACCATATGCTATCTAAAAGCAAATTAAGAAGTTAAAACTGTTACGTCCCACGATGGAGCGGCAGCGCGGCCAAACAAAACATCCTCCAATTTCTCGTTTTTTGCGGAGCAACCACCAGCAGGCAGCAACCCTTAATCCCCTTCGATTTGGCGCCTAGAGTCCATGGTGTTCCAAAGTCTGTCTAGCAAACAGTATCGTAAAAAAAAAAAAAACAGAGAGAGAAAAAAAATAGCGCCGCTTTTTTACCGTTTAAATAAAAAAAATTCTTGCTTTTTTTTTTTTTAAGGACGTATTTCATTTTTTATCTTTCTCCCGCAGTACAAAGTAGCCAACCGATATAGTTACCTTATGTTAACTGCTCTGTCTTCCTGTTCTGAGTTTCCTTCCTATTTTTCCCCTCAAAACGTACTAACATGCCTTGTTGTTTGCCTGCACAGGTTGCCTCCCTGTCGGTGCCTCTGAAGTCGATGAAGAACCTGTCATGTCCCGACCTGACGAAGATCGGCCAGAGCAGTCCCAAATGTCTGAGCCGGGCTCCCAGCTTCGGAGACTCCCTGGGGAACTGCAGTGACACCATGTCTGTCTCGGACATGGTAAGCGGCGATGACCGCGAAATTGGAGCCAAAATTCCACCAGCAGTATTTAGCTACATCCCTCGTATTAGGTTGCACGTCCAGCAGCCGATAGCTCTGCATTGGAAATGTGGGCTGGTTCCTTTTAAACACCTTATATCTAGTTAAAAGTTACGTGAGACGAGCTACGAATGAGGGGACGAACAAACTACAGTCACTGACAGAATGAGAACGGCAGTGCGCCTTTTCTGGGGATGCCTGTTATCCAGCACACGCTCATTGCCTTCCGCCGTGCTTTGGCTGCGCGCGCACGCTCGAAGCTCGCGAGACGCCGACGTGTTACCGAAGGTAGGAAGCTCGCGCATGAGAACGGGACAACTGGAAGAAACTCCGCCGTTCTCATCTTGCCAGCGACTATGGTACTTTGAGGTTGAAGGAGCATCTTGCCAGGGACTATGGTACTTCGAGGTTGAAGGAGCATCTTGACAGGGACTATGGTACTTTGAGGTTGAAGGAGCATCTTGCCAGGGACTATGGTACTTCGAGGTTGAAGGAGCATCTTGCCAGGGACTATGGTACTTCGAGGTTGAAGGAGCATGTTTCCAGGGACTATGGTACTTCGAGGTTGAAGGAGCATCTTGCCCGGGACTATGGTACTTCGAGGTTGAAGGAGCATGTTGCCAGGGACTATGGTACTTCGAGGTTGAAGGATCATCTTGTCAGGGACTATGGTACTTTGAGGTTGAAGGAGCATACGAGTTTATGAACCAGCGTCCACAGGACAGTGTCGGGGTGTCCCTTTCTACATCAAGCTTTCTTGGTTCTCTCCGTTTATGACACGTCTCACCGTGTGTGACGTAACATAATATATCCTATTTGGCTGTAAGGTAACTAGCGGCTTCTGGAAGGCTGCAAGCATCAATATATAATCAAATATAAACGCTTGTTGTTTTTGTTGTTGTTGTTTTTACAATTTCATCATTTGATTAACATTTGGCTATTTTTATAAGATGTGTATTTGTTCACTCCATTTGCTCGTTTCATTTTTAGTCAGACAGTATTGCAAAGAATCCGCAGTCACTCCCCCCCCCCCCCCCTTTCTCTCTTTATGTTTCCCGCAATCTTATGGTTTTTTTTTGTTTTTTTCTTGTAAATATGAATTGACACAAGGAAGCAGGTTGTTTCTACTAGCATCCTCACCAGTCATCTCACATACACGATACGGGATCCTCCTGTGTCCCAATTTTTATTTAAGAAACTAAAAACAGCGCGAATACGGACGAAGGACGAAAAATACACGAACACAGCCAGTCTTCCGTGCGTATTCTCTGGCTCTGAACGTACCTTCGAAGGAGGCGTGTTTTGTTTGAGAGGTTTCTTGCCCAAGCCATCTGTTTACAAAACGTAGCGTTTACACTCTTCAAGACTAGGCCCTCAACGTTGTGCAAACAGAACAAAAAAATAAAGAAAAGGAGAGCAACACGAGACTAGTGACACGTGTCAGCTGGTTTATTTACCCGGATAAGGCACACAGTCTTATCTCGCTTTTGTTTGGTCAGGGCACGGATGATCTCGAAGAAACGCAGTACTCGAGTTTCTTGAAGAACCGGGACCTCCTGAAGACAAGCAGATATCTGGAAGACAGCGACTCCTCCGACTGCAGCCACATTGAGATGAGGATTCCAGGTGCGTTTGGTAGTCTCCGTTGCACATCTTGCATCGCGCACCTGTGAATGCATGCCTTTACATGTGACCACAGCGGAAGAACATAGACGTTGCGGAACAACACCAGAAAGAGGGTTCGAATTCCACTCGGGCTTCGCGCATCTCCCGGAGGAGCACCTTCGGGTTGGGGCTCGGCGGGCAGGCGCCTAGCAACCTTGAGAACGCGTGGGCGAATAAGGACGGTTCCTCGGGCTCCTACCGTGCTGCGCCATCTCACGGCGTTTGTCAGAAATGGGAGTGAACCTTCGACACACTTGCTCCGTGTCGAGGCGGTGCCGTTCAGAAACCTCTCTCTTCTTCCACCGTGCACGTGACGTTCTTCCCATCGATTTGAGCCACGTGCTCAGAACGTAATGGCATAGAGCTGTTCCTCTGGAGTCAATGAATAAAACTTCGTTCTGCGAGTAACTCAAAACTTCTTTAAACGTTCTTTTTTTTTTTTTTAAGGGCGTATTTTTAAAGGTGAAGCGCAGCTTGAAGAGATTCTTAGGTGCGCTGAATATTCGTTTCAAAAAAGAGAAAAAAATTCGGTTAATTTGTTTTGTTTTCTGAACAACTGGGCTGCACAGCGGACAACCATTTCCGGCCCGTCGTCAATGTTTTCTGGAAAAAAAAAATGTATTGAAATACATGTTGTAAATTAATGAATTCATAACGGAAACAATGACGAAAACAGACTGTCTACGGTAATCGTGGGTTCCAACTCCTCATTGCCTACAGTTTAATTAGAATCCAAATCTTGAGATATGTGAAAAGTTAAAGGGACCACAAAATAAATTTTCGACCACGAAATAAATTTTTGGCTGGAATAAATTGGGATTTTACTAATCGCATATCGTTTAGTGCGCCAAAATAAAACTAGTGCACGAGCGTAGCGGTACCACGAAATAAATTTTCGGCTGGAATAAATTGGGATTTTACTAATCGCATATCGTTCAATGCTCAAAAAAAAAAAAAAAAAAAAAAAAACTAGTGCACGAGCCTGGTTTTCGCTCCGAAAATTAGAGAGTATTGCGGAATATTTCGTACCTTCTTTCCTTCGAAAGCTCTCCGCCTTTTCACTGCGATGCATCCGCGCTGCCCAATCACGTCAGCCGAAGCCAGCTCACGCACTGGACACGAGAACTACGTCAGTCGAATGTATGCGCCTGTTACCAATCAATCCGTCGACGAGTGTTTGAATTCGCGTCCGTGGCCAGTGAGTGCCCTGACGGCACTTATCATCACTTGAGAATGACAAGTTCTATGGTGTGCTTAAAAAGCACGGTGGAAGCTTGGAGTCATCGCCTCCTGTGCCCAACACGTCACAGCCACGTGATTTCTCATTTCGCTTTTGAGTTGAGGAATAAAGCTAAGGAGGCAGAAGTTGAAAAATCATTTCGTGGTACCATTACATCGCGGAGCGGCTGAGCCAATCAGCAGCGTTCCGAGCGAGAGTTTTCGAGAAGCGACTCGCCAACAAAGGCGTTGGATGCGATATAGTCGCATCGCGCTACTGCTTCACATCGTCGGTGTGAACGCGCCTTAAGTCAGTGGTTCTCAACCATTGATGTTTCGCGAACCCGTTGTGGATCGACGGAGGTGATGGAGGACCCCGTTCGTGGTGAGGGGAAGAGAAAGGTGTAGGTTAATTAAGATAATAATTTAAGAAATGGATATAACTAAGAGCTAGTTGAAGTAGACTGCTCTCACTGACAAACATACGAGAAAACTCGCCCGAAAATTGAAACGTTTCTTCTCAATCTGAAAAAAAAGTCAACTTTTATTGCCGGCCTTGACTGATGAGGCAGGGCTTGCGGACCCCTAGAATGCCTTCGCGGACCCCAAAGGTTACGTGGACCTCCATTTGAGAACCACTGGTCTAAGTGATGCAGAAACAGTACGTTTTAAGCAGGCCATTTAATCTCATCTATATAGACCTTTCCAATGTTTACAAAATCACAGCTCCAGCGTGCGAACTTCACAGCCCAGCACGTGCGTGTTCGTCGCTTCAGAAAGCGAGTAAAGCACGCGCCATACGCACGAACACTCAAAATGACACCGGCCACACGCTCTTTTTAGGAAAGGTCTATATATACTATATGCATTCGAATTCCATGTGCTGATGGCAGAACTATACTTCGATTCAGCTTAAGTCCAGACGCAGCCGATGCTACAAGCCCGGAGCTCGCGCTTGCAGCATCTACTGCGTCTTGACTTAAGCTGAAACGAAGTATAGAAGAGACAGCAGAAAGGATCGTAAACACATTTTTACTGCAGTTAACTTGAGATATGCGTTGTTGACCAGAAATCTTTGATTAAAGTATACAACGATAAACTGTAAAAAAAAAAGCAAAAAAATCAGCGCCGTGTTATTGTTGATTTATGAACATCCTTACTTTAGGCAGTAGCATCAGAGACAACAAAACACAAGGCCAATAAGCAAGAACGTTTTCCAGCAGAAAGTTAAAGGGGCACTGACAACCCAAAGGTCGTATTTTTTTTTTTATTGTCTAAAACGATGCAAGTTGTAGTCACAGACACGCAAAAAAAAAACCGCATCGCGAAAAAAAATTTCCCCGCGCGCGCGTGCGCCTTTTTATTTTTGGCGTTTAAATTTCCCGCGCTCACCTCCTCGCTTCTTTTGATCGGTGACGTCAAAAATCAGGAAATTTAGAAGCTTTGTAGGTGACATTTCTATAACATTTAATAACGGAAATTGTAAAACATGTTTTTTAACGCAATTGCGAACGCACTACGGCCCCTCTTTTTGAAATACCAGAAATCAGAGTTCGGTGTGATGTTGCTTCTTAGATTTGTACCCTCCCTCGGAAAACTTGGCGGCGTTCGTCGGCGAGCAACACGGCGAGCCGGGAAAGAAACCGGTTCTTCCCCGCTCCGACGTGATATCACCTCCTTCTCGCTTGGGGTTGCCGTGGCAACGGCGGAGGTCTGAAAAAAAGTCGAGTCGCAGCTAGGAGACCGCAAAATTTGTCTCACTGCACTGGCGCGGACCGCGCGGGAACTTCAAATTCGGCATTTGGAAATTGTTTTTTTAATTCACAAATACTGAATTTTCAAGTTTCGAATTTTGAGGGTAATGTCCCGGCATCGTTTTCAATCGTTCCGGATAATAAAAAAAAATATATGATTTTGATGTGTCAGTGCCCCTTTAAGCAACATAGTATAGCCTTGAGACAAATTTCATTTAAATTGTTCTAGCACGGGAGTACAAGTCGTTGGCGGTTGTGTACGTTCAAGTAACGGAATCATGGAGAAGAAATCTCGTCATAGTTGAACGTGAGCGCGTTGGTTTTGATAACTTGTTACAGAAAGAATAAACAAAAAGGACGGACAAGGACGGACATCTTTCGACTTTCAACAACCATGTTGTTGAAAGTCGAAAGATGTCCGTCCTTGTCCGTCCTTTTTCTTTATTCTTTCTGTAACAAGTCGTCAGTGATTAATTTCCCGATATATTGTACTGAACCGCGGCGTAAATACTTCCCGTAACAACATATCCCGTAAATTTACTTGTGACCTGTCAATCGGTTATAAAATGAACGAGCGATGAATGCATTGATCGATCAGCTGTAGGTTAATAGGTCAATTTCGCGTGGTTTTACATGCGGGCACCGAAGAGCCTCAATTAGAACGGAATATGCATTCTGCTAAGGGTTCTGACGATACAAGTCCTGCAGACAGAAGTATTCCAAAGCGCACCCGTACGTTGAAACACCGCCCGGACGGGACAAATTGCGGTGCTTGTGTCCGTTGGATGCACACGTAATTACACTTCCTGTTCTGTAACCACCCAGACGACGTCGTGAATCTTTGGCGGGACCATTCCAAGTCAATTGTAGCCAAGAAGCACGTAGAACAGAATCCAAGGGTCCGAGCTTTCTGACGAGGAAAGAGGACTAGTGCTGACGCAATCAGCCGAGTGACGTACGCGTCATTGGAGATCAGGGAAGCTTAGGCAAAGCCGGCGCATTCACATAATACAAAGGGCGCACGAAAAAAAACATATAGACTAGCTTGATCATGCTGAGAAAGACCGAGGGGCTTTGAGCTATCATACACATGAAGTGTGTGGGTTGCGCATAACGCATGCTGAACGTGTGTAACGGGGGGGGGGGGGGGGGTTGTGCTGTGCGGGATTAGCGCAGCCACGCACTTCATGATATCTCGACGCATTCAATGTCCCCCATGATCAAGCTGGTGTTCATTATTTTTTATAAACCAACATTCAATGTCCCTGGTTTTTGTCAGCATATCAAACTGGTGTACATTCGTTTTTTTATATTTTATTGACCGACATTTCATGTTTCCCGGCCTTTGTTAGCATGATCAACCTGGATTGGATTTTCATAGACCAACATTCAATGTCTTCCGGTCTATCAGCGCGATCAAGCTGGTGTATATTATTTTTATAGACCAGCATTCAAAGTCCCCCGGTTTCCTTCAGCATGATCAAACTGGTGTATATTAGTTTTCTTTGTATTTTATAGACTAACATACAATGCTTCCCTGTCTTTGTCAGCATGATCAAGCTGGTGTACTCTGTTTTTTTTTTTATATATATATAGCACCTGCTCTGTTTAGCTCAACATCAGGGAATTTTAGCATACCGCTACCGTGTATCACTCGGGCGTACGCTTCAAAGCATGTTTCAAAGGCTCCAGTAGTGCGGTACGCGGAACACGGTAACGGTTTGCCAAAAGTCCCTAATAAAGAGGGGGGAAACAAAAGCCGCTCCATTTAGCTCACGGTTGGTGTAGTATCTGGCTAATAATCAGATGGTCGCAAGTTCGATCCCCGTCGAGTCTTTATTCTTGTAACGGTGTTTTAATACGTGTTGCTTTGTGTGCTTTATAGACCTACGCGCTGTTTCCAAACAACCCCCACGCGGTGTGTGCAAACGCGAAGTTTCCGAACGAGGCGTGGGCACTGCGCGTGCGCAGGAACCTCTGGCTAAGATACCTTTATTAAAACCTCGATGGCATCTTACCTTTTTAACTACCTCGGTCCCCGCCTACTTGATGTCTGTACTTCTCACTTCCTTAATCCCAATTGCTCACAAACAGCCATTTCAGATGATGACGCAGCCCAAACGCTAAGCGACAAGTCTTCTCAAAACGACTCTGGTTCGCCGAAACTCAAGCCTAAGACCTCCTATCAACTTAAACACAGGTGAGACGACGACGCCTTAAACAATGTGGCTTTAAGATAAGTGCTCGTGAGTCATCAGATAGTTTTTCGTTCTGTTTTATTAATATTGTTTTTGCTTTTGCGCCTTAATTGTTACGTCAAAGCCTTTTCTTTATTATTATTTTTTAACGACTATTTCCTCAAAAAATGCCGCGACCGCGTTTCCCTCCTCGCTCGCTGTCGCAAGTGCGGGGCCACCGGTGGCATTGGTTCATCAAGAGGAGCTAGATGTAAGAGAGAGAGAGAGCAACTCGAGTCATAGAGCGTTTGCAATTTAATGGCGGACGCCCCCCTCGCAGGTTGGTCGCCAGTGCTCATGCGTTGCGTTGTCACGAGACGAGGAGAAAAACGGGCGGAGAGGCTTCTTTATAGGGAGTATTCACTGACGGCCATAGCTGTGTGCGCGAATGCTGAGTGCGTGCTGATGTTGAGCTTCCACCTTTTGCAACGTGGACTCCACACCATCGAGATCGGCAGTCTTGAGTCCGTTCTGAGCATGCGCTCAGAACGGGCTCAAGACTTGTGACTTGTGCACTACATATATGCACTACATATATGACTTGTGCACTACATATATGAAAAAAAAAATTACAAAAGACAGCTAACGCTATACGAAATAAGTAGCATATTGATGCCATTTACACAACAGTGAAGACATATACAGAAAGTTAGGGCCTTACTGAAATAAACGCGAGAGAAAATATCAACTCGGCACATTTTAGCACTTATCGCGAACAATTTGGCTCGAAATAAACATTTGCAATGAACATTTCCCGTAAGATGCTCACCGATATATTGTTAAGTTCAATAGAACCCTTTCAAAAGTCAGAGTCACCTTGTGGCAGTCCCATGAGCTCCAATATTGCCGCTCTAATGGCGGGGATAGAAGATCATGCTCGGCTAAATCAAGCACCCTCCATTTCGTGAGTCGAAGGTGACGTAAGGGGACCAACACCTTTTCCCCTTTCTGCTCTATGCTTTCAAAGACGTTCGCATTTTCTGGGGCGGAGAAGCTGTGTAGTGCCGCCATTAAAGCGTCGGGTTTGGCTCTGCACAGGGTGGGTAGACTGACTTTCGGGAAGGGTCTATTCCCTGCCTACTAAGATGGTTAAGGGTAGTCGGCAAAGTATATTTTGAACTTTGGTGGCCGTAATTCGTTCATGGACTGTTTCAACCGATTTGCGGAATTGCCTACGTTTCATCGATAAAATTGGACATTGAACTTCATGTTTGTGTGCCCTTCCGAAACGAGCTTAGCGCGCAATTGAGAAGAAGAAAAGAAAAAATTAAATACGTTTACAAACCTCTGTAACGCGAAACTAGAGCGCAGCTTTTGAGGAGGAGGAGGGGAGGGTACGGAGGGGATGGTATGTCCTTCCTCCTACTCCGTACCCTCCCCTCCTTCTCTCTCCCTCCTCCTCCCCTCTTCCTCTCCCTCCTCCTCCATCTCCCCCTCCTCCTCCTCCTCCTTTCCTCCCCTTCCCTTAGCGGAAACATTTCCCCGCTATCTTTAGCGGGGAAACGTCCCATAATAGGGAGTTTTCGTAGGTCGTTTTTTCCTTTCCGCAACGCTACCCGCTACCCGCTACGAGACCCGCTAGCAGAGGCATAGCGGAGACTCAAAAAAGTGCTTTCGTAGACCGTTCTCTGCGGGCTACGGTACTGCAATTATGACAGCGCCACTAGCGATCGTAATAAGCACTATATAAAACATTAAACGCATACTATTACTGCAACCACGTATTTGTTTTATCAGAGTGCCTCTTTTCGAACACAACACATGGTTAATTTGCGATTATGAATGTTAATCTTTTTCTGGATAAATTCTTTGTAGCACATTTTGCCAGCTTGCGGTAATTCAGTTCGGCCAAGCCAATCCTCTCTTTGTCATCTCGTGCTCTTTTTTGTTCGTGGACGCGTTCTCCGCCAATTCCCGAAGATGCAGTGGCTCAGCGTTCTTGAGGACCAACTTTTATTGTCCAATTTAAGTTGGAGGGAAATAGAGGATGTGTATTTGATGTTTTCGGAACCACCAAAGCGGTGTTATGTTATTTCACTGATGTGCGCCACTGGTATATTGTAGTTTTGAAATTTGTATTCTATAAACGGGAAAACACTATTGCTCTTTTTTTTAAGATGCTACCGACTGTGGATCAGCAAAGAATTTTGTCTTTAGTCTTTAGACTTTATTTATTTGGCTCTGGAGAGCCGCGGCACCGCGGAAAGGCACCAGCTCGTACCATGGAGGCCCGCGGTGCCGCGTCTAGTGAACATGATAATGTCATGAGTATATACTTGCATAATGACGACGACATGAATTGTTGGTATTGGGGAGGACGGCAGTCCGATTCGCAGAAGTCCAGATTTCGTGGAGCCGGGTTGGGTGGGTGAGAAGCGAGCTGGGGGATCTGGCACGCCGTTCGATCGGTGCATGAAGGAGCCTCCGGAGCATTATGGCGCTGTTGCTCACTGGGGTCCACTGCGGTCGAAGCATCAGGCTCCAAGGAGGTAGCCCAGTCAAAGTAGAAACTGCCGCCTCCGAGGCACCAGGGCTCAGATTGAGGCACCGCCGTCGCCCGGTGTGTCATCCTCTCAACGTAATCGTCGTTGTGTTCTTTATTTATGCGCGTATATATGTATAAATAAAATAAGATAGACAAAAAGACAAACAATCGAACGGCCAGCGTATCTCCTCCGCAACCACGTCCGCAACTCCGCAAGGTCTGCGCTAGATTGGCGCATGCGCAGTAGTTGCGGAGGCGTAGCGGATAACGTAGCGGAGGCGTAGCGGAGACGCCAGAACGATCTACGAAAACTCCCTAATGCAACGCGCGCAGTTACGCCAATGCCGACGGCGATGCCGCTCAACCCGGAAACGGGCGCCTAAGAGCTGCACTCTAAAAAGAGAGAAACAAAAAAACATATCGCAGTAGTGGCATATACGCTTCAAGTTACAGGGGCATTCATGAATGTTACACGTAAGGTGCAGTTTTATTTATTTATTTGCTTATTAGTACCTTGAAGGCCCTGAAACAGGGCATTATACAAGGGATGGGCAGCTCATATTTGTAGGACAATATAAAAACATAAGCATTCGTGAACAAAAAACAAAAAGGCACCAACAAAACATGAGAAACAAAAAATGACAAAAAGTTCAAACACGCTTACATTAAAAAATACTAGTTCGTCGTGGATCCCAAAAATTCGCCTAGGATTTTTTTTAATGCGTCTATATTGTTAGCTGTGACTATGTTGTCGGGTAAATCGTTCTATTCAATAATTGTGATAGATATGGAAGAGTTAGCATAAGAAGTGGTGGATGCATATATGGGTTGTATATTACAGCTGTTATCTATTCTTGTAAAAAATAAAGTGGGAGGAGGAAATGTTTATTTCTACCTGTTCGGTTATGGTGGTAAATCTTGTAAAAGAGCGTCAAACGAAATATTTGTCGCTTTAAAGTGAGTTCAGGGAGGTTCGCTCGTTTACGCAATTCAGACACGCTTGTGCAAAAAGAATAATCGGAATAAATAAATTGTAACGCTCTTTTAGGGACACTTTCTAGTTCGTCTTTAAGATAATTTGCCACGGAGACCAAATGGATGCAACGTATTCTAGTTTTAGACGTACTAAAGATAGATACTATGCAATTCGCTTTACATTAGGGGAGTGCAAGTCTTAAATTCCGTCGTTAAGTGTGCGGCCTGCCTTAGCAACAATGTGATTGACGTGGGTGATCCATGTTAAATCGCTGGTTATATGAAGACCAAGATGGTATAAGATAAGGATGAACCGAGTGTAATATAGTTAATGCTGTAGTTATAAGAAGACGGTGACGAAAGGCCTGAGAAGGTGAGTACATTGCATTTATCTATAGGGTCAGTGACACCTGCCAATTATCATACCAATGTGCAACAGACGACAAGTCAGTTGGAAAAGATGAGTGGTCGTCGGCGCACGAGATAGCGCGGTAGATTATGCGGCCATCTGCGAAAAGGCGGACTGTGGAAGAAACACAAAGAGGGAGATAATTGATGTAGATTAAAAAAAAAGAAGTGGTCTGATCACGCTTCCCTGGGGAACGCCAGACGTTACGTTCGACTTAGATGACACTGAGCTATTAGCAACCTTAATATTGACAGCGATCAGAAAGAAATTCAGAAATCTAAGCAAATATAAAGTGGCCTATTTTTAACAGGTGAAGTTTCAATATAAAGTGGTTATGAGGTACTCTGTCGAAAGCCTTCGAAAAATCAAGAAAGATTGCGTCTGTTTCTTGTTTAAATTCCAAATTAAAATTATTGTTATGTAAAATTCAAGTAGTTGAATTTCGCATGATAATTCTTTTCTGAATCCGTGTTCGTTTACGGTTAGAAAGGTTATTAGATTCGATATACCTAATAACATTAGAAAATATCCCATGGTCCAAGATTTTTTAAGGTATGCTGGTCAGTGATATAGGAGGGTAATTTAAAGGTGAATTTCGGTTTCCGAACTTATGTATGGGGAGACACGGCTAATTTTCAAGTCATGAGGCACGTTACCAGAGGAATGGGATTCACGAGAAATTTCGGTTAAAAACAGAGGTGACGCATGCTTTGTATTTTTTTTTTTGTTTTGTATTCTTGAGTTGAGGAGGTTATCGCTAAACTTGAGAAAAGTTTCCGCTTTTCAATGGCGTTGATAACCCCAGAATAGCCTATGGTAATGGTTTCCATAGACGGATGAGTGAGGGCAGGAAGCTTCGGAATGACGTTAAGATTTTCGTTGGTGAAGTTGGAACAAAAATAGTTGTTTAGGCAATCAGCACACTAGTCGTCAGACAGAATTTGACCTTCGTCATCGTTTAGAGCAAAAGGAGTGAACGGTTTAGGATTGATTAGATCCTAAACCGTTCACTAACTTTTAATAGGGCGATGCCATTAAATGTTGATTTGGCTTTTGAAATTTTGTGTTTATACAATTTTTAGTATCCTTCGTATATATTCCATGCCTACATGTTTGAGGGAGACTGTTTAGCACGCTTAAATAATACTTTTTTCCTTATTGCCTAGTCTTTTGATTGCTTTAGTACACGGAGGGTTGTGACTATCTGTCTTGATGTTAACCAGAGGCACGTATATGGTCGCGAGAAATGATAATCTATTCTTAAATGTAAGCCATTTTTCTCCAATCGAGTAACTATGGAGTGCCTCCCTGAAAGACTCATCAAAGGCTTCTAGTTCAGTGCTAATTTAGTCGTAGTAAGCTTTGTTATAATCTCTTATTTGCTTATGAAGAATACATTTGCGATGAATAGGAAACAAAAAATTAAAGTGTGCAATGAGATGGTCACTCAGCCCAGGTAGTAGCTAAAGGGTTTTCGTGACATTGGGGTCCGTAGATAAGCAAAGATAAAGTATGCTTTTACTGTGATTAGTGATTCTAGTCGGCTGACTAATGAGTTGTGTAAGGTAGAAGTCCCAACACATATGGATGAAACATTTTAGTTCCTTGTCATTTGCTGTTAACTTGTTTCAGTCGATGGAGGGGTAGTTAAAATCGCCGAGAAGTTTAAGCGTTGCATTTAGGCAATTTCAAAGATATATTACTGAGGGACTTTCGTAATAAAGGCCAAAAGGCATTATTACAGCCTGGTGGTCTGTAACAGAGGCCAATCATTGTTCAAATAGAGGGTGAATAAATGTGTAACCAAACCATTTCTAAGCCCGATGCCGTAATCATAAGTGACGACGTCAGGCGGTTGTTCACAGCTGCCACTTGCGAGTATTAAGCAACAACTACCTCTGGCAAATATACAGTGTTGCCAGACTCCCACGTCGTCGATCCTTCGTTGCTACCTTAGAGATTTCCGCACAGTTCCACCGAAATTAACCTAGAACTCCGTGTGACCGTTTTAGTCGCCTAACTCTTTCCGCTCTCAGCGACACGAGCTTTATGGTTCGTCCGGAGTGGCTTATTTCTGAACTTTAATTCCGGCCTCCGATGCTCGCGTAGACCTTCTAAAAAAACAGCCTGCTTTACATGCAATCGCATGATCGGCAGTGCGAGCTTGCAGCGAGGTTTTGTACGCACTCCTAATTCTCGTGGCCACGGAACCACTGGTTAGTGCTATCCCTCGTTTCACATTAAGTCCGACCCCATTGCATGCCATACGATAGACCCAATCAAGCAGCGGAAAAAGTGCACCGTCACGCCGCTCGTAGTTTTTGCGTGCTTTGCTATCACCGGCGAAACCAATCGCGCACACTGAATTCTGCGCCGTGAGCGTGCGCTTCTTTCGTTTCTTTTTTTCCCTGCGCTTGATATTTTTTTTTTGTTGCGCTTGATTGAATTTAGTGCGAAACGGAGTATAAAAAGCGCAAATTCGGCGGTTGCCTTTGCTGTATCTTTTTTTTTTTTTTTACTTCGTTGTTTGGTTAGTTGAAGTCCGGTCCACACGTGCGTTTTAGCACCGAGATTACATTGCAAAGTCGGAGCTACACCGGCGCCACTGTCAGCGGTGACACGGCACTGAGTTGACTTTGCTGTGTACGTGTGTGAACATGCCTCGAATCTTGGGCAGACATCTGCGTTGAATTGAGCTGCGCCGCGCGTTGTTGCGCTTCCCCACGACAGATTGCACGGCTACTCAGTGGTCGCCTCGGTAGCGCGTAGTATCGCCTCGTCGTAAGCGTTCGTGACGTAGTCGTTTGTAACTCAAAACACGCAGATGTTTTAACCAGCATTTTGAGTTCGCGTTTTTTTTTTTTTTATTTCGCTCGATCGATTAGGCTGCCCAGACGCCTTTTTTTTTTCTTCTCGTATTTCCATGGGCAGAAAATACTTCTACATTTAGTTCCCTGAGTTTTCAACATCATTAAAGAAAAATGGACTATTACGCAGAATTTCTCTGTTACAAAATTTAACGTTGAGTGATTCTACACAGCTATTTTTAACTGCTCTGAAATTTTAAGTTCTTTTGTGTGTTTTTTATGTGTTGCGTGAATTGTACGCTCGCTAAATATGTGCTAATATTTGGTAACAATGCAGTTTTGTATTTAAAAGTAACAGTACTTCCTTTTTTTATATATCTTAAAATTCAGATTTTGCCTTCGTATACCAGATATTCTGGGAAGGATGCTTTGCCACATACACAGGAGTATTAAGGAGAAGCACCAGATTGAGGCGCCCTCATTTGAACGTATTTTACGCCTCGTATTTAAGCTTTCTTTTCCCCTTTCGCTCCACAATTTTATTTAAAAAAAGTAACATTATTATTCACATTGTGTGTCTGCGTAAAAAAGGCATAAAAGTCGAGGTTTGTCGCAGCGTACGGTTAATATGCACATTGTAACCACAGTAGAACAACCCAGAGACCAGGAGCAAGAAGGACAATAACAACTGATTATAGTGCAATTTGTGGGGACCGTTGGTCGCCCTTCCCCAATGACCGGTATAACGGCCGTGGTTCGGAACGCTCGTCCTGGCTGCCGTGAGTTCCAACCTGTTCGTGAAGCGTAGGAGAGCCGCCTGGCTTGGGGGCTCTCCTCCTCACTCTCTCCCGGGGGGACCTTTTTCCGTCCCCCCGCTCATCCGGGAACCTAGTTGTTTTGGGTGAGGACGACGCCCGCGGGGGGAGGAGGTCGACGCGCGTGCCCGACTTCGGGAACGTGGGGGGACTCCTCCCGCGGATGCGATAGAGATCGGACGTGTTGCGAAGGACTTCCTTTGCCCGCTCTGGACTTCGCTCTCGGGACAGTGTCGACAGGGTGAGCCTTTCATCTGACCTTGTCGGCGCGGGGGTTTTGGGACAGTGTGTCTTTTGGTGTTCCAATAAACACCGTTGGACCCAGTCCTATTGTGGTACGTGCTCCTCCTTTTTAGAGAAGCGATCATTGTGCGGCTGACGTTCGGACCCACCCGTAGCGGTGTTCTCGAGAGAAAGCTGCGGGGTGTGGGAGTAGGCTTGGCGTCTCCTGATTCGAGACCGCCGCTGAACCCTTCGGTTACCACCACCCGTGACCATCCCACATATTCTGGCGCCCCACGTTGGGCGCCATTTTATGTGGGGGTTCTGCATTTAGCTACCAACAAACAGGTACCGATAGAGTAACCAAAGGGTTGTCTCAGCAGCGGTGGCGATCTCAAAGGAGCCGTCAAACCTAGTAGCGCGGTCCCCACATCTCCGCGGCAATGTAGACGACGTCTAGGGCTACATTACTTCGGGTCGGTTCGATTAATTACCTCCGTCGGTGAAAATGATCGTCTACCTTGTCTCACTCTCTCGAATATAGCGGAAGAGAAGACACACGTACCAGAGTAAGGACAGAGTCCAAGAGCATTTATTAGAACACTCTTAAAATGAACTACCATGTCCCAATCCAAAATGCCCCCCGCGCCGGCAAGGTAAGAAAAGGTCCTTACCTGCCAGACGCGGGGTTCCGAAGAGCCAAGACCGGGGAAGCATCGGAGAAGTCGCCGACACACGTCCTATCTCTTTCACGGTCACCCGGACGAGTCCCTTTCCGGAAAGCGGGAAAACAAGAGGCGAAACCTCCTCGCCTGTCAGCAATGGTCCGCGTCCAAGCGGGGGAACGGAAATCGGTCCCCCCGAGAGAGAGAGTGAGAGGAGGGCCCCCCAAGCCAGGCGGCCCTCTGCCCCACGAACAGGTCGGAGCTCACGGCGAAGGAGGCCGAGTGTTCCGACCCGCGGCCGTTATCACAGCCATTGGGGAAGGGAGACCACAGGAATCCCCACAAATTAAATGCAAAGGTGAAAGCGAGCTGGACAAGAATGACAAGAACTTGTCCTTCTTGTTCCTTTTCTCCAGGGTTTATTTTCGACAAGAACAACACCGTCTCAGAACCAGCAATGCAGTTTCTGAGACGGTGTTGTTCTTGTCCTTTTTGCTCCTTGACTCTGGGTTTTTCTACTATGATTCGTCACCAGCTCGCCAGCGTCTTTACTCTAATTTCCTTAGCACATTGTAAAGAGCAAAAACTCATAGGGTAGTAGCTTAGACGATAAGTTGCGAAACCTTTCAGACCCCAATGTTACTTGAGCCTAGTCTTCAAAGATTTCCGCGGGTAAAATGGCGTCTTCAATGAGCCTTTTTCACATAAGAATGACACTAAGTGGCTTAAACTCCAATAACTGTCGGTGGATGGAATGTGAGCTGCGATACCTTCCCTGCCTTTTCTGCGGCTGATCCGAGTCGCTGAAGAGGCAGGAGAGGTAGTGAAACCATTCTTCCGGACGGCATCTGAAGTTAGAGCTTTTGCCGCTGCGAGAGGAACGCCTGCGTATGTGCGGAACTCTCCCTGAAAAATGTCTATTGATAGCGGACGATATACAATATTTGTCTCCGTGCACTCGTGACTTTGCGGCACCCATTTGCTCACCTAGAATTCATTTTATTATTGTTTTATTTTGTATTTCTTCACAAACAATTCACATAATGTTTGATTATCTCTGTGGTATATTTGTTAGTTTGGCATTGAAGCTTTAAAAGATACTATTTTATTCCAGAAGAAGAGCTCCGGTGCCTCTGAGTCCACTTGCCCATCAGAGCAACCAAATTCCAAGCATCAAGGTCACCTGTGGTAAGCAACGCTTTAAGGCAGACTATCTGGAATGTGGCGCTTTTTAGGCGAGCTATATAATAAAAGACGAAAATGGTTCAGTTTTCTTTAAACAATATTATTAAATAAACAAGAAAAAAAAACATTGAGTTCGTGTTTTGTCAAGACTCGGCTGAAATGTTTGAGCGTCTGCTCTGATAATGTGTTAAAACAGGAAAACGCAGTCGACAGCGGTATCCCGAAGAAATTGTTCTTTTACATCGAGTATCTTTTCTTTTCTTTTTAATTATTCTATTTAGTCGATGAAACATCACGTGTAGAAACTTTAGATAAACAAAGTTGAAACTTAAAAAAAAGCCGAGGTCGGGTTGTCTTCGGGTTGGACCTCAAACTTCCGGTCCGGTCAGGTCTCTTGCTTTAATATATTTATTATTATTATTATTATTATTATTATTATTATTATTATTATTATTATTATTATTATTATTATTATTATTTATGTAGGTACCTGCAGCGCCGGTGGCGTTATAGCGGGGTGAGAAAACAACAACAAAATTATAGTAAAAAGTATTGGGCAAATGGAGACAGAACAATGACCTCATACAAATATTGTTTGAACAATCGCACACACAAAAAAAAGGCCTCTGTATTGCGATATACGTATGGATCAAATCGTCATATGAGAATTTCGTTTTATGAAAAACGCTGCCGACGCTCAAGTTCAATATCCGTCTTTCTGGCACGGGCGGCCGCGTCTTTTCAAAACGTCGCCCTGTCGTTCTTTCTTTTTTTTTATTTTTTTTTTCTTACGAGGACATTAAGAGTGCACACACTGAAGCGAGGGAGGAAGTCTTTTGGGAGAACTGGTAAGGCGTCGTCAACACGCGACGCGTGCGACCACGCGCAGTTGGTTCGCGGCGCAGGAGTTTGACAGCTCGTCAACTCTCCCAGCTTCAACTATACTAAGCCTCGGCACGTAGCGGACGCTCGCTAAATATGTACTAGCTTGGATAACAATGCAGTTCTGCGTTTAAAAGTAACAATGTTTCCATTTTTTATATCGTTTAAAAATTCCGATTTAGCGTTTGTGTGCCAGATCTCCTGAGAAGGATGCTTTGCCACATACTAAGTCACACTGAGGGGAAGGGCCAGATCAAGGCGCCCTCATTTCAACATTTTTCTAACTATCGAAGACAGACCCTTTGGCTTGTAAGCGTCGTAAGCATAAGACAATTCAACCGATCCGTACAATTCGCAGAGACGTACTAATTAGACACAAATATTTTCGTGATACTCTGAGTTCCAGACGCCAGACGCCTACGCTCACGGCGCTCTTCATCAGATAGTTTAACGCGTATCATGCGTACACTTGATAGTTGTTCCTTGAATGAAGCGATACTACCGCTAATCTGGCTGATAAACCTGGCGATCTTCCAGAGCCTTCTATACTCTCGAGCTCCTCTCCCTAAGTGCGCACAGGTGGTCGCGCTCCCCCTCGCCTACCCCTCTGGTCACATGACCTCCCCGTTAACCAATCAGCGTCGAGCACCTCACTCCTAACGATGATAATCAGTGTTGAGCCTCACGGCCACGCTTCTATACAGCATGCACTTTTATCTGGGCTTCGCGAAACGCATAACACCTAGCCGAAGAACGTTTCACGTTAAAACGTTTGACGGCGTGTTAAGTTGCTATCTGCCGGACGCAGAGCCGATTCCCCGAAGGGCTTCCGCCCCCCCCCCCCCCCCCACACACACACACACACTGAAAAAGCCATGCTTTTATTCAGGCTTCATTCACAAAATGCCGAACACCTAGACAAAGAGCTCTTCACGTTAATAAACTTGCTCTTCCACATAAGACATAAGTGATAAAAATTGGTTTCGTGGAGAAGATGCTAGTGTAGACCACGAAAACCTAATGTCCTGCATAAGCTCCAATAGTATTTTCGCTGAATTTCCAAAGCACCAACGAACATCCCACGAGTGCAGTTACGCGCACCGCGCGGGCTCACGTCTGCAGCAGTAGCTGTCCTAAAGCAATCAACGGAAACAAATGGTACTTCACACGTGCGCCCTTCAACGCCTTACTTTGATTATTTACTTCGAATCTTTTATACAGTTACTAAGAGGCGAGCACGTGCAATCTGTGCACCTACGCTTTCAGCATTTTCCTTGGTGCTTGGATAATTTGGGAAAAGGTTCATTGGACCGATGCAACGATGTATAACAATGACAGGTCGGCTTCGCGGGCACCCTACGTTGCACACATGCGTCGGGGCTACATCCAAATCGCTGTCAACTTGCAGAGACACAGTCGCAGCGCTCCAGAAAGCCAAAGCAGACGGCCTGGGCGGCCACGTGGCTGGCCACTGCGAAGGACTGGTTCGCAGAGCTGCAGGAAGACTTCTCCGAGTGCTGCCACGTCGAAGTGACGGACTTGCCACCCAAGGACGACGACGAACCCTTCTCGCTCAAGTAGTACGTGTGAAAATGCCATGTCTTGCACAGCTCCGAACGAGGTTGTCTGATTACAGACAACCTTTCCGACGTATATCACTTTATTCTCACGACGTCATCGTGCGTAATTTCAAATATCCTGGGGCACAGGTGGAATCGTAATGAAATGGACGGAAGGAAGTCGCAATCTTTCTCTTTATTTTGTGTTTCTTTCGTCCTCAATGTCACCATCTCCAATTTGAACCATCTCACATGCCTGTTGTTCCAGATGTCGACGCGATATTTTACGCACAATGAGCGTCTGGAATGAAATGCGCGGTATTGTTGCGTAGTTCTTAACACATTGAGACGACGCCGGTAAAGAAATACGCTGGCGTTTATAATATTAGAGGCCCCGTAATATATCTGGGTCGTGGGAGCAAAAAAGAAATGATTATACAAGTGATAGCATAGCGTCGTGCCATGACTCTATCTCCAATTATATTTTGTATAAGTCACTGTCCAAAACAAAAAAAAACAAAAATTGTTGGTTAATTATTTTTTTTAATGGCGACGGCGGTTGCGACTGAAGCCACTGGATGTCTGGATTCTGGGAAAGTAGCGACATCGCCTCCCCCGCCCTGTTAGCAGGACACCAACAGATGCTAACATACAGACGACCAAAGCCCCGCAAGGCGACTGTTATGGAAATCGCCATTTCAGCCCTTTCGAAGCTTCGAAAGGATCATTCGCGCCAAGATCATGATGGGGTGTCCTTGTATTGAAAGCGTTCCTCGTCAATGTAAGCGTTTTAGCACTGTATATGCAATCAACTGATCAACCTGGCTTGTGTCTACAAACCCCTTACAATGATGTTGTCCTTCGTGCGTTATCCACGACAGGAAGATTATTTTTCAATGCTGCCAAGTACCAACGCCGCATGTGGAGACGGTGTGATGTGCGCATGTTTCGCCGGTGTCTGAATAACAAAATCTGGGTGCAGAAGAAATTTCTCCGTGATTTTGGTCAATTTCATGGACCAAAATGGCGACCATACGACTTTGGGGTTACTTTTCCAGGATCCAGTAAGATTCGAAGACGTCACTTTTTTGTCTTACTCAATTTGGACATTGCTTTGTAGTAAATAAAACAAAAAGGACAATGAAAATGAAACAAAGTTTTGCAGCAGCTGCTTAACGTTGAGATTGTACTAACCAAAGTTTTCATTTTTTTTTTACAGCACCAAGGACACCCTGTTCAGATTTGGTAAGCCTTCAGAAATTAAATATCTCATAAAATAAATCTCAAAAGCAAAAAAAAAAAACGCACAAATCGTTTTTTTAAGACATATATAGAAGTAATTTTTTTTTTCAACAGCGTGCGTTGACAGCTCCCTAAGAGGCGTCCAACACGAGTGCACCAAGCTCATACACTGGAAGTCGCCGCTTCAGACATTGCTCTTCATCGGGGTAAGTACAACACCTAGCAGAAATTAACAACGCGGCCTGACACACACACTCTGTCTGTACACTGCACCTCGATGCGCTCGAGACAACCAATCAGTGGTCTACCTTTGATAATATCGATTAATGAGACTTTGTGACCTTTGGAGCATGATACCAATCTCTCTTCTCATTGGTCACGCTGTTAAGGGAGGACAATTGATTTGTTCTGAGTGAGTGCATCGTGGTGCAGTATGCATGAGGGAATTTCAGAAAGCGCACGTAGGCGAGTGACAATGACACGTGCCTTCTCACTAAGGTTCATCAAATAGCAGGCACGTATCCGGGGGGGGGGGGCGCCCCCCCCCCCCTGAAATGTTCCATTTTGCTGGGACCTCCTCTCCCCCCTCCCCCTCATACAGCATTTTGTCATGGGTACCCCCCCCCCCCCCCCCCCCCCGAAACAAAATCCTGGCTATGTGCCTGTCAAATAGTAATAAAATTTCTGTGAAACTTAGATAGCAAAAAATTGCAGCTGGTGGTCTTGCTCATTGCGAATACAGAGGTTGAGAGGTCGAAGGGGCTTATTTAATAAGCGGAGGTAGCGAAGAACGGTCACGCTAGCTGCGTAAGAATTTGTATGCGACAAAACCCAAAGAACTGCACTAAATTGTTTTGTATCCACCATCTAAGATTTTTGGGGAGTATGATTGACTAACTTGATTATAGCCTTATTTCTGAACGAATCCTAGAATTGAAAGAAACAGGTAAATGAGGCATTTATTGCCCGTTTTAAAACTTCTGAATCCAAGTATTTTGTTTTGCTCCATTAATCTTATTAGTAAAAAAACTACTTTTTTCAGTTGAATTTTAATAAAACATTTAAAATAGTGGGTTCGTATTGATAATCTGTTCGGTCATTTTTAGCGTTTTTTTTTTTTCAATTGTGAATTTATATCAGACACCGTTTTAGCGAAATTTGCGACAGCCTGAACACCAGTTTGTCGTCGATATAAAAGATGCACATTGCTGAGATTGTCTGTCCGCTCATTCGAACAGGCTTTCCTGCACGGACTGTGGGGCGACTATCTGCTCACACTGCTCCTCTTTGCCATCGCACTGGGACTCATCAGAAACTACGTAAACAAAATGTAGGTGCCACCATAATCGCTATGGCGTTGCGCTCGAGTTCCAAAGAAGCCAACCAAATGTTTACAGGCGCTTTTCCTTGTGTTTTCAGGGGTTTTCTTGGACCTAAAGAAGACATGTTTACGGTAAGGAATCGGAATGGTAATTCCGCGCGACAAAGCCACGAGCAGAAATGAGATTTTTAGTAGATCGTACGCTGCGGAATTCGGGCATATCGGGCGTGTGCTCGATCCGTGCTTCGAAGTGACGGCACGAGCTCCCGCTAGCAACGCGATTCTCTAGCGTACGATCTACTCGAAGTCTCTATTGTAGGACCCCAGGCCGCTTGCACGAGATAACACTCTACCTTAATGTATCTTTCAGACTGACCACAAGAAGCTTGGCATTGGAATGGGAATCGACAAGGTGCCGGCCATCATGTCACTCAACATGAAAATCGCGGTAAGGGTCACTTATGTCGAAACATTACAACGACCAAAAAATCAATTTGTCTGCGCGAAATTTGGCTGTGATATTAAGAGAAAATTCAATCATTCGTCATTTCATTTCAACAGAAAAGCTTCCATATGATGTCCGACGTCTTCGACAAAGGAATGAGGTAAAGGCTTCTTGTTTTTCTTGATTTTCTGTTACTTTAAAAATAATATTAAGTAGATCACTTCACGTGGCCTAGTGTGTCTGAAAGCGTTCCAGAAGCTCGGGCTGGACCCCAAACGCAAAGCGGGGCGCCCCTCTCGGGCTCACGCGCGGACTGTCGATGTTACCGCAAGTCCCGAAATTGAAATTTTGTATATGATGTCTACGTTGCAGTCTGTGGACCTGGAGGAGACCGTCGGTCACAATGAAGGTTCTGGGATTCCTGCTCTGCGTCGTGGTGTACTCTATGTTGAGACCAACTTCGGAAGTGATCAAAGTTCTCGGTAAGAGCTAAAGACAGAGTTTGAAGATCCCCGTCGGCGTAATACGAGTATTAATCGTTCCAACAATGTGTTTCGCTTCCCCAGGACTAACTATAGACCTCCTAAAGTTCGTTGATTCAAACAAAAACTCATCTCATTCAACATTTTATGATACATATACCTTGTACCATCATGCATGTGGCCAGGCAGTTTACTCCCCGGCCTTTTTTTTTTTTTTATTTTTTTAGAACACAACTACAGGGCTTAGGAAACCCAATCAACGAGTAGACTTGGACGATAACAAAGTATATTCGAAACATTTCGGAGGCGTTGAAAAGGGCTTGTAGCACTCAAGGTTCGGTACACAACTCGCGCACGCAATTTATCAACCACCCCAAGTGTGCAAACAGAGGCGAGAAATGGTTCTGGCATGCAACGAATGACGGCACTGCCTGATACCTCTAGCAGTAAAGTTTGGTCAGTTTGGCGCTGGCCCGCAAATGGAGGCGCTGCCTGGCCGATGATGCCAGAGGCTCTTAACGTAGAACTTTGTTTATGTATGAATTCCGGGGTTTGTGATTGCTACCGCTGTCTCGTCATGTTCTATATACTACAACTCGCAAACGTGTGTAGAGATGAGCTAGGAGAGTTGCGCGAGCGTTGGTACCAACATAAACAGTCTACTGAGTTCGACTCACCGGCCTGCGCCTTTGTCTGCACTGCGGACATTCCTTAGGTGGAGTATGAATGCGCTTGCACCGTGCGTTCCAACACGCGGGGGCACGCCCTTTCCCGTTCTCTGGAGTACAACCAACCAACCTATTGTCCTGCGCTCCCCGTCTCGCAGGGACATTGACCACCGTGAAGGTATTTTTCCTGGACTACGTGTTCGTGCGCTTCCCCAAGGTGCGCGCCAAGTACGACCTAGCCTGGATCCTGTGGAACGAGCTGCCTACGGGACCCGAGATCGAAAGGCAGGCTCGCCAGAGCAAGAAAAAGGAGAAGCTGTCCAAGAAGAAGTCCGACGTGAGTGATTGCACCTGGTCGTATACGCTCACTCGGAAACGTAGCCCAATTCAGTTAGTCGATGGGAACAACCAAACAGCGTCAAAAAAAACACCGTCGTGGTACTCTGTCGTGTTTCTGTGGGTCTCCTATCATCGCCAAACCAATCGTGTACAGGGAAGGCTGAGTGACTCGCGCTTTTAGTATGTGTATTCGTATTAGTTCATGCCTTTGACTCTGCTGGGACATGTGGTGAAACGAAGTTATAGCACTCATTGATTCTTTTACCTAAATTGCAGCAGTACGTTTACACTTTTACAGCTCTTGTCACCCGGACGAAAAGTGACGAGTCACTGGGCTTTGGGCGCAGCGCGGCGTTTTATATTCTTCAGACCTGTGCTCAGAACGCGTTCCAGAGGCAAAGATGGCAGCACTCAAAAGGCGAATATTAGAATAATCTACAGCGTGCCCCCCCCCCCCCCCCCTCAGAAAAAAAAAAAAAGTACAAGTTTCTTGCAAAAAGATATGCTAGTTGATCATTTACAGAAATAGAACAACAGAGAGCTATAGGATGATTTTGGAGTAGACATAACTATTCTAAGAACCCGAACCACTTCACAACGGCAGCCCCGAGCGAGAGTTCGATGTTCCGTACAGACCGCCGATACAGCTCAAAGATGGAGAACGGCAACCTCCCGATTTGTGGTCTGCTAGCGGAGTCGGGCGCGTGCCCTCTCTCTCGTTTTACCCAACCGAACCCGCTGAATTTCCCGGATGTATGGAGAGGGCGCTGTGGTCGAACAAAATGGTGCCGCCCAGAGAGCGCTAAATTGTTGTTGTTTATTTTTATTTGCATCAAGTACAGTGTACATGATACTGGAGGCTTGTGGAAAAAGGGGACACAAGACCAGCTTGACAAAGCCACAGGCCCCCACATTGGCATTTATGCAGCACTAAAAGGAATAATCAACATGCCATACAGATAACAGCATCAACAGAAAAAGCAAAATAAAGAGAATAAAGAGAAACAACAATGTACACAGTCAAATTACATCACAACCACAAAATTGTAGCATCTTGAAAGGCATTATCAAGAAAAAACAAGATCATCGACATGCACAACAACTTTCAAATATTACACATCATTTTTTTACACTAGAAAAGTCAACTGGGGGCTGAAATAGCAACGCAATGCTTTAAACGTTATATCTAAAAGCTCGACATTATCGGCAGCCAATCTGTTTATGGCGAATTCGGGTGGTCATTTCCCGGCAAAATATTTTGCCATATCTTCGGCAAGGGCGTTCGCGTGGTCAAAGGCTGGCGGGTGCAAGCTGTTCGGGTGGCGCTTCTCGGGCGTGTGCCGGCAATTTACCGGCACGATTTTCGCCCGAGCTCCAAGAGGTCGGGCAGCTTGTCTGCCAGACTGTATCCGGTATCGTCACATCCGGTTGGGGAAAGGGAACCAAACGAAACAATGCTTGCCGAAAGCGGCAAATAGCGGGTTCGAGAGGCAAACGAAGCCATTGAGACAGACACCCTTTTGTGCTCCGAGAAAAGATAGCGAAAACAACGAAGATAAAGATAAGTTATGTTTCAGAGAAAGCCAACATTTTTGGGAAGAATATGTCCAGCCTGCGGAAGGTCAGTTTGCTCTGAGACACGGGCTGCATCATACACTACTTTGCTTTACACACTGTGTAATAAAATGTTATTACACCGCTGAAAAAAAAAAAATGTATGCATAGTGATGCAGTTCGACACTCGAATACGCATAACAATTTCAAGGGCAGTGGGTGCAATGAGAAAACTGAGGGTTCCAAAAAATTTAAGAACAATAAACAGAATATGAAAAGCGACGCTGGTAAGTCTCCTTGGGACCCTTGTAAAATGGCGACAGTACCTCGGAAATCCAAACACTGATATATTGAATTTTGACGCGTGTGTGAAAAGCTCCACATTGATTTTTTAATCTGCCTTTCCTTTAGCTTTATAACTGAAGATCCTCTAAGCTGTGCGGATCGTGGTAATGTTAACAATTCGAAAACTATTGTGAAGGCGCTTGTGTTTACACATCTCAAGGAGTCAGAATTTAAATTGTTGGCACACACAGCGTGCTTATTGTACCATAGAGTAATCGAGGAAGAAGTTAACAGAGCTCACGCGCGACTCAGGCAAATAAAAACGCCAGTTGCCGGCGCTTTGTGTTCGGGTGGAGAGGGTCACGTGGTGCGCCGCTGGCGCGTTTTTGGTCGCCGGTGCCACCGGCAAGGGCTCGCCGGCGATTGACCACCCGAATTCGCCATTAGTAACCTTGGCAGTTTGTTTTTCAACTTATCTTGTCCATAGATTGTTCTATAGGTGCTAACATTCCAAGGCTCACTATGTCGCGTTGTGTAGGCGGTAGTATTACTACGTAAGTTAGCTAGTCCTTTTAAAAACGATGATTTAGTCTTTACCTCTTGTTTAAAAGCTTTAGAAAGCCGATAATCGTACATTTTATGGATTGGCAATACATTATATTTTACGAACAACTCATGTGTATGAAAGTAAGACGGAATATTTTCAACAACTCTTAGGAACCGTTTTTGTAAGACATGTATTTTATGTAGATTTGCTTGAGTTGTGGATGCCCAGACTAAGTGACAGTAGTTAAGCCTAGATGAAAACAAAGTATTATAAATTAAAATCATAATATTTCGTGGCAGAATATGCCGATTACGATAAACAAGTCCGACTATTTGGGACAGCTTAGCGGCTACGGAATCAATATGTTTATCCCACGACAAAGTTTCTTGAAAAACAACCCCTAGCACCTTAAAACTAGAAACAACTGCAATGGGAGTCGAATTTAGCATTATTGGTTGATTTAACACGACAATTTTATTTTTACTACGGAATAAGACGGCTTTAGTTTTGTTTATATTTATTTTTAAGCTATTTTGGCACGTCCATTTGTCTAGTTTTTGTAACGTCGAATTTGCTTTATCGACTATCTCATTATATACCTTTCCGGTTATAAATATGCTGGCATCGTCAGCGTAAATAATCATATTAACATCTGATCCAACAGAGACGATGTCATTTATATACATATTGAAAAGAGAAGGACCCAGAATACTCCCCTGTGGTACGCCGCAAGAAACAGGAAGTGGATCGGAGAAATGATCGTCTATACGGACTGTTTGTACACGATGATGTAGATAAGACTTGATTAATGATGCAGCCTTCCCTCTGAAACCATGACGTTGAAGTTTTTGAACAAGCAGGGTATGATTTACATGATCGAATGCTTTAGTTAAATCTACAAAGATACCAAGAACCAAGTTTCCTTCCTCGAGTGCAGTCAAGATTAGTTCTTTCTGCGCGAGCAGTGCGGTCTCTGTACCGAGTCCTTTACGGAAACCAAATTGGGATTCATTTAGGAGGTTATGCTTCTGCTCAAAGTCAATAAAACGGTTTAAAATTATTTTTTCTAATGCTTTTGAAAAAATTGGAAGTATTCACACGGGACGGTAGTTTCCCATATCATTTTTATCACCTTTCTTATACAACACGTTTATATGGGCCACTTGCATTCTTCGAAGGAAAACAGCCTGACTAAGGCAAAGGTTAAATATATGCGTTATGTAAGGTGCAAGAAGCTCTACAGCGTGCTTAATTGGTTTTATTTGAAATCCATCGGCGTCTTTAGCCTTCATAATTGTAGTAATAACTTCTTGTTCATTTACAGGGTTAAGAAAAATAGAATTCGGGTTGGACGGAATGTTCACAAGGCTACAGTTCGTTACGGTTTTATTAACAATATTCACAAAATATTTGTTAAAAGCATCTGCAAGTTCTTTTCCAAAAAACTCACCATTATTCGTGCTTATCTTGTTGACTTTGTCGGGGGAAACAGTATGCTTTAAAACGGCATTTAATATTTTCCACACCTGTTCGGAGCACCCTGCCGCAGAAATGAATTGATTTGCGAAGTAATCGCGTCTTGCCTTTTTTAGTTCTTTATCTAGACGATTGCGACAACTTTTGAACTTGCGTAATATTTCTTGGTCTTTAGTTTTAATAAATTGGCTGTAGAGCTTGTTTTTTTCATCTATACTTGCGAGAAGCTCGGAGTTAACCCATGGCTTACGAATTTTTCTACTTTTTTTAATACGTACACAAGGAAAACTTTCTGCGTATATCTGTTTTAAAATGCTGAGAAATTCATCATAGGCGTCATTTGCGTCATTACTGTTCAATACAATTTCCCAAGTTGTTTGTGCAATTTTATCACGAAAGATGGTCAGGTATGTTTCTGTTATTTTCTGTATTGGGTATGCAGGCTGCAATATTTTATTTTTTACGTGCCCCTTCGTACAGATAAATATTGGTAAATGATCACTTAGGTCACAAGCGAACACCCCTGCTCTTACTTGGTTCGAGCTTATGTTTGTTAAAAACAGATCAATTAGAGATGAAGAGTGCTCAGTCACTCTTGTGGGTAGCATAATGAAATTCCGCAAATTATGCGTCATTAGTAAAAGGTCTAGTTAAGACTTCGTTGAATCACTTTTTAGCATATTAATATTCATATCCCCGCCACAGATGAAATTGAAACGATTTTTTGTAATAAAGTCAAAAACTGATTCTAAGCAATCCAAGAATGTAATTGCGGTACCACTGGGAGGGCGGTAACAAACGGCAATTACCGTGTTTTGTATTTGAATTGACAGAAGTTCACAATCACTCGTATTTACAGTAAAGTCTGACAATATTTCACAGTTGTATTCTTTCTTGACTAAAATGCAAACTCCACCGCCGCGGTTACTAGGGCGATTTAAATAAAATGTATTATACGACGGGAGACGAAGTACATTTGTTTCATCAGTTGACCATGTCTCGGTTAGCAATATTGCGTCAAATTGCAGCCCAAAATTATCAAACAAAAGACATAGATCGGATGCTTTATTTTTGATTGAGCGTATATTCAAGTGAAAACATTTAAACGATCGCAGGAACGGTTTTCCTAGATGCCAATGGAATGGTCTATAGCTGACAGCAGGTTATGAAGAGCAGGACAAGTCCCTCCCACAAAGCGTCTGCTCGCCATAATTGGTGGTTTCCTCCTCTCCACTCGCCTCCTTTCCAGCGTTCGCTCTGGTGAACTGGAAAGAGTGAAGGGCTTTGTGGGAGGAGCTGCTTTTGCTTTATCTGCAACAGACTACACAGTTTAATTATTTTTTGCGGCCACGGTTACCACATCGGTCTGCCATCTGTGTCCCCGCAGGCCGGCCAAGCACCGGTGATCACCATCAACAACAACGTCTGCGAAAGCCGGTCGGGGTCTCCCGTGTCCTTCAGGGAGGAAGAGGCACACTTGCTCAACGGAATTTTTGGCATCTCGAGCTCGGAAACGTGCGTCCCCGGTAAGCTGAAAAGCCATTCCCTTTTTAACAGGAGACGGACAGGCAACATTGTAGTTTTTGCGAAAGATGGTGCCGATTCTTCCTTACTATTATTCTTTGTATAGTTTAGTCGATTGCATGGTTCAGTCGTTTCGCGTATCTTGGTCTCGTCTTCAAAATTTTTGACACTTTTACACTAAAATGTCAAGACATAATATGTAAGAGGAAGCATTGCTTGCTTTATTCAAACCAATGTCAGTCCATGCTTGTAGAGTTGGTTGTGGTAGCACCATAGCTCGTAGCACATGGAGCGAAACCTCATGTTGCAGAACCCAGGGAGCCTGGGTTCGATTCCCGCCTAGTGTTAATTTCAATCTGGATGAGCATCGCACCGGCGTGCGGGATATATATATATATATATATATATATATACAGCAGAGACATTAGACGCTTCTTGGAGCGGACAAACTTCCCGATGTCTAAAAATCCATACACGTTACGACAAATTACTTGTAATGTGGTAAGGCTGAGTATAAATTTTGTCCGGAGATGTCACTTTTTTGCGCCTTTTTGTGTGTGTATTTAAACCGCATGGTTGAGGTAAAACTCAGACAACTAAAAGAGGAAGCCTACCATAATAGCTGTTCGTCCAGAGTAACGCACCAACTAGCGACTCTTTTTGCTTTTTCTCCCTTGTCCTGAAACCTGTACATTGTGATCTTTTCTTCGTATGCCTTCAGGTTGGGAACAAGGCAGGAAGTGCACCCTGATCAAGAAAGAACGGTCGCTAACGTCAGCCTTCCGTAACGGACGCCTCTACTTGACAAACAAGTAAGTCGCGCTCGCTCCCTTTGATCTTCAGCAGTAGCTGACTCTCGAAAGTTGCATCCGACATCTTTCCCCGCTTCTTTGTAAAGATGTCAGCCGCCACCTCCACCGAGGCGCTGGATGGGAGCGTACTATTATAGCGCACAAACGCTTGGCGCACCGCATCGTACCTCTGAAGTGAGGCGATGGAGGTGCACTCTGAGTCCTGGAGGAAACGCGAAGCTTTATTCTGGAGATGGAGCTTGATGCCGTTTTCATTGCAAAGCTGAAGTAAACGCTGGAGGAGTGGTTCGCGCCGTCTTCATGGGTAGATGGCGCGTCAATCGTTGTTGTCTATTATGTTGTCTATTATGTTCATACAAACTCCAGCTTCTGGAGGGCAGTATGTGTTCCTCTCCCCTTCATCGGGGATAGCATCGGGGATAGCGAAGAGAGTTTGAAGGAAGGAAAGGCGGATTTGGCTCTAGTGGGAGGGAAGTGGAAAGAAGATGAATTTTCACTAGCAAAAAACAACAACGTGAGCAAAATGGCAAGAAGGAAGATATTCTTTTCGTTTTTTATCCATTTATGCGTGTTTTAGAAATTCATGTCTTGACCCGTTGTCGTCACGGCCTACAACTGTTTTCGTCCCGAGTCCGGTTCTTCACATCAGTGTGCTTCCCCTCGTCGTAGGTAAGCAATCTAAAGAATCAAGATTAAAAAGAAAGAGCTTTTAATGTTTAGGCGATGCAAAAAAAAAAAAAGAAAAAAAGCTTCGACAGGTCTATGTATGCGCGTGTGTGTGCGCGCGCGACGGCAGGTTTGCAGTTGAGCTTACCGGAACACTTCTTTTTTCCAGAAATTGAAGATGTTTTTTCTTGCGTTCAAATTTCCCGCTTTTTCCGCCGCCAATAAAAAAAGTAACGAATTACAAGTAATATTTACATAAATAAGTAATTAAATTACTTTACAATTACCCCAGAAAATATGTAACGAATCCGTTACAAAATTACAGATAAATGTAACGGATTACAAGTAATTTCGTTACTTGTAACGGATTACGTACAAGTCTGGCTCGTAGCACATGGAGCGAAACCTCATGTTGCAGAACCCAGGGAGCCTGGGTTCGATTCCCGCCTAGTGTTAATTTCAATCTGGATGAGCATCGCACCGGCGTGCGGGATATATATATATATATATATATATATATATATATATATATATACAGCAGAGACATTAGACGCTTCTTGGAGCGGACTAACTTCCCGATGTGTAAAAATCCATACACATTACGACAAATTACTTGTAATGTGGTAAGGCTGAGTATAAATTTTGTCCGGAGATGTCACTTTTTTGCGCCTTTTTGTGTGTGTATTTAAACCGCATGGTTGAGGTAAAACTCAGACAACTAAAAGAGGAAGCCTACCATAATAGCTGTTCGTCCAGAGTAACGCACCAACTAGCGACTCTTTTTGCTTTTTCTCCCTTGTCCTGAAACCTGTACATTGTGATCTTTTCTTCGTATGCCTTCAGGTTGGGAACAAGGCAGGAAGTGCACCCTGATCAAGAAAGAACGGTCGCTAACGTCAGCCTTCCGTAACGGACGCCTCTACTTGACAAACAAGTAAGTCGCGCTCGCTCCCCCCCATTTAGGTACAGTTTGCGCCAAGGTTAGTGCAAACGTGGAACTAACGCTTGCTTGCCGGCCTGATTGATGGCGCACGTATGTACATTAGTAGCACACTTAGTCCTGGGAATATCCTCAGTATGTCCTATGAACGTCCACAGGGCATCCCCAGAACCTTAGGACATCCTAAGGGCATTAGAGAGTTTTTGGGAACCGTTTTTGCAGATCCGATACGGTACGATGAGCCCTCCGGTAAGAACTGCGCATGCGCGAGTCTTCTGCGGTAGCACATGCGCAGTTTGTTCCGGAGGGTCATGGTAGAAGAATGTGACTAGCGGAACGATCGACATAATCCGTACGCCAGGCGCCGAGGGCCGGGAAACTGCCGTCCGAGCAGTCACACCCTGTCCGAGCAAAACAGAGTTCGAGCGGCACATTCGTTTCTTACATCTTTCTGCACGATAATGATCGAAAGATCACGTGCACCCTATTTTTAACCATGAAGGGTTACTACACTTCACTCTTCCGCGCTTATTAAAACGATTAAAACTGTTTCTCGCTACCACCAGCAGGGGATTCTTTTCGGCTTCTGGTTGGCCAAGAGAGCATGCCAAGCCCTCTTTCTGCGTCTGGTGCACGCCCTGGCTCTGCCCGTGCCTCCCATTGACCAAACTCTCTGTATACACGGCTCTGGCGTAGCCATACTGGCTGCTGAGATCGGTCTACTGAATCGTACTTTCTCTCTTCCTCGCTCTCGCGTCGGGCATCTATAAAGAGGGAAAAGATGTGCATCGAAAAATCGCCTTTATCAATAAGGACTTAATTAGCATCGTCTAGAATACCCCAATTACTAAATAGAATTTAAAAAAATAACCACGAAAATAACCTTTTCTTATTTTGTTTCCAGTTATTTGCTGTTTTTGCGCTACAAGAGCCAGCACCCCAAGAACGTCGCAATCCCTCTCACTAGGATCATGAAGTTGGAGAAGGTAAGCCAAACTTAAAATTAAAGCTTCTGGGAGAGGGGGAAGATTAATAATCACGTTTCTAACTCCGTCGTGTTTTCGATAACCTGCAGGGAAGGCCATATTCCTGGATTCCTGGTGACGGCATGTCACTAGTGGTAACAACGAGCACTGGCGATGTAAGTTGTGCTCTTTTTCTTCTGCAAATAAAATGCGGGGAAACAAGTTATATATCAAGTAATTGGTCCAAGAAACGGGCTTATGCATCGACTCAATTAATCCAATCCTATTATGTCTAATTCCTTCAGTAGGTCCCAGCAGTTACAATTGATCCGACACGGCACAGAGCTTCCCTGCTTTTCATTTGCAACACTTAGCGCTGATACAGTGTCCGTACTGATCCTACGCACGTTTTTTACGAGGGCTCAGCCATGTCGAATGTCGTCACTTCTGGTGTGCGTTAAAACGTAGTTTTAATCTCTCCACGCCTCTAGAAGGTGTTCCCGAAAAATGCGTGATTGTCGCACATTCTTGTTTTGCGTCACTTACATTTTCTCGGATATTCCAGGTTGAAATGCCTTAACATTGGTTTGTCCCGCGTACCAGATGCGGAACCCGGTATATAAAACATAAGGGCTTTTGCTTACGAAAGAAATAAAGCGTATTGCATGCGTCTTGCGTGCTTTTTTTTTTTTGCCTATAAAGAAAGTTCGTGACAATTGGAATTGAGTGCATGATTGGGCGGGCGCGTTATCGGGGCATTTTGTCATGCTTCACAGTATTTTGCACTGGTCGAAACAAAAAAAATGCACGCGAACCGTATCACGTTGCAAACAGGTAATTCGTGTTTCTCAGTGAGCTCTAAACTTTCCCACTGACATTTCGGCTCTTAATACAACATTTAATCTGAATGGACTTCTGAGCGGCATCCACAACTGATAAGAGATTTTGACAAACTGTCCGGGAGAACGTTCTTTTTTTTTTACCTTTTTTTTAATAGTTTATATTCAAAGCTTGCTAGAACCATGCTTGGCCACAAACGTTAACAATGTAGATAGAATTAAGAGAGCGTGTTGGTTAAACATTTTGGTATGCGAACGCAAAAGGAGACAATTGGGACACACAAAAACACGTCAGACACGCTGTCCGTGTCTGACGTGTTTTTGTGTGGTGTTTTATGCCTCGATTTATATTACTAAACGTGCGACGCGTGACGTATTGGGGGGGGGGGGGGGGGACTTTAATTCCTCTTGTCAGGTGTGCTAAACAATCGATGCTACACTCTAAAAAAAAAAGGGAGGAGAAAAGGAGGAAAAGAGCGATGTTCCTCCGTGTCGCCAACAGAAGGGAGGAAATCGCACCCGTTCCTCCATTTCACCGATTTAGATGCAGCGCCACCTGGTGCCGCTTGAAAAAGGGACGAAAATTCCTCCCCCATGTTCGCGGCGACAGCGGCGGTCGTACCGCCGCTGCCGCTGTGAAGATGTTCAATGGCGGTGACGGCAACTTGAAGGCTTGGTTACCGTCACCTTGAGCAATCCCACTACTGCGCGATGCTAGGAGAGAAAAAAGCGGAGCTGCGGGGGCTATCGGAGATACACTAGTTTAACAAAAAAAAAAAAAAAGCGAGGCGCGTAGCGCGGCGTGTGTCTCGCGAGAATCACGCCGTATGTGCTCGCTTCGAAATCGAGCTTGTTCATGGTGGATTAAACCTTGCGGCTGCGATAAGTACAGGTGGCGACTTATCACTGGCATGGCAAGTACGACCTCTTTCGTCGCGTTACTTGCTACATGACAAGTAGACATAGTAACTCTGGAGTGAGGGAACAAGAAAAAAAGGCGGACAGGCACGAAACTATATGTCTATATATTCTTACCAGGCTCACCTGCCTATTTGCTTTAACTTTAATAACAAGTAGGGCGCGCAAGAAATAAATCGTCATAATTATGGAACTTTTTTTTGCGTGATTACGTAGTTGCTAAGATCGCTGCTCAATTCGAGTCGACACGTCTCTACGTTCATAGCCCCGTCACCTTCGCGAGAAACATACTTTTGAAATAAAGCGTACGTACCATACAGCGAAAGGTAATCCGTGCGGCGTTTATTTCAGTTCTGTGTAAAACAGAACAGCATATCCAGTCGATAGGAAAGAGCACTGCGTTGCGGCGAGCGACTGCGTCCGACACACACTGTAGTCTGTCAAGATCGGGACAACAACCGGCTTGCGGGAGAACGCGTTTTTTTTTCAAAAATTATAGCCCCGCACAAGGAATGACACTGAAATGACGATTCGGCGAAGGAACGAAGCAACGGATCCGGGAAACAAGGTCAAGTATTCATTCGGGAAGAGTCCACCTGGAAGAAAGGGTAGTACAGACATTCCATTCCGGTTGCGGGGCGAAGTGGGGGAGGGAGGTCGGATCCGCGGTCTTGAAGGAACGGATCATTCACCACAGCGGACGGCTCACCGCAGCTTTTTTAGTTCGTGCGGCATCTCCTGCTACTGTGTGCTACATATCAAATAACGCAGTCACAAAAAGAAAAAAAAAATGAAGTGAAACAAAAACCCCGTCGCACTTTTCTTTTATTTTATGCGGCCGACTTAGTTCGTTATCGCGCGGTTCCTCTCGTGTCGTGATACGAGCGCGGCTGTAGTACACGACCAAGCCGACCCGGCGTTAACAACGTGGATTTCAAGTCTACTCGTCGCAAATGTACTGGACGTACTTTTAAAAGAAGCAAGGATGAACATAAGCTTACTCGGTAATAAATTAACGTTCTATTTAGATAGCGACATGAATAGAAGATAACTAACAATTTCTGTACAAACTTTTATTTTAGCTTTAGTGTCCGAAATAGTTGCATTGCGTTAGCTCTCGTAACGCTATATTCTGCAACGGGTTGCAAACGTTCTCTAAAACATGAAAACGCGACTCCGTATACGGTATATATAGCGGACGCCATACCCATAACGGATTGCTCATTGAGTTGCGGAAGTGACTGAACGATCTATTAAAACTCTCAACACAGGCTTTTTAACTTTCTGACTTGTGCAACGTGATGTTTTCAAGCGGTTTCATTATATCACCAAAGGCATTTTCATTTTAGTTGTCTGCTGCCATACCAAAGTCATGGTTCGTGTGTCCTTATCACTCCCGGAAAATTAAAACAATTAGAAAATTAAAACAATATTATATTTCTCTAATACGGGTGACAAAGCATGACCCAATATAAGTTATCTGCTGTTGCAAGGAGTCTTGTTAAAACCAGTAATAATTTTTGTTTGAAAAATTAATTGAAATACTTGTGCAACAATTAAGATTATAATTACCCCACCAAAACCTGAATAGATTACACTGGCACTGAACACTCCAATCAAGCAATAGCTTGGTTGCAAATTTCAGCACCAGTGCACTGCATTTCAACACTGCATTGCCAACATGATTCTTCGAACTGATTAAAAAAATAATTATTAAATTTTAGTTAATTAGCCTAATGATCTACATTTGCTTTGATCAGGGTGTTGAATTAAGAGATGGGGGCTACTCCAAGAGACAATTAAAAAAATGTATTAAGCACGAGTAATATTTCTTCCGTCTCTCCGTGTTTTACGACAAATGAAGGCAGTCACCGGCCAAGTCGGATTCAAAAATAACACTGCCATATATAGAGACAGTGCGAACTTAGCGTACGTAGAGAGGGGTGGGGGTTCGACGTTGCTGCGTTGTTGTTGTTGTGGGATGTTCTGCTTGTGTTTCGTGCATTCTGTGTGTTCAGTGTTGTATGTGTATTTACCATGCAGCGTTCGAGAGGTAGGGGACACTGGAGTCTGGACAATAAAATTGGCGCTTCAGCGACATTTTTTTTCTGTTGTGAGCGCCATCTGGTGGAAGCTATATAAACTACACGTGGGGCGCAAATTTCCAACAATGTAGATAGAATTAAGAGAGCGTGTTGGTTAACATTTTGGTATGCGAACGCAAAAGGAGACAATTGGGACACACAAAAACACGTCAGACACGCTGTCCGTGTCTGACGTGTTTTTGTGTGGTGTTTTATGCCTCGATTTATATTACTAAACGTGCGACGCGTGACGTATTGGGGGGGCGGGGGGGGGACTTAATTCCTCTTGTCAGGTGTGCTAATCAATCGATGCTATACGATTTCGCGGTGGACGCACATTTGAAGATATTCTACATGGTTCTGAGTTATCATATAGAAACAACTTCTCAAGCTTAACGAAAAAACGGTGAGTGTGCAGGCGAGCTGGTGGATGTTGATCATGTTGAAATTTATCCGAGACTGTGGTGAAAGATGGGAAACGTCGTCGAAGAAAAAGGACCCACAAGAGGGACGTCTCAAAGTTCCACGAAGTTTCCCATCTTCTACTACAGTCTCGGGTAATTTTCAACATTTTTAAGCTTCTTGCTGTTGGGGCCATTCCTACACAGATTATCAATAATAAAGTCCACGCCTTTACAGAAAACGCCAAGAACGCCAGTATCGACCGAACGCGTAAACACGACGTGATGCGTCTAGTGCGTACGTTGGAAAAGAGACTCAGGCAAACGAAACGTAACGTCCAACGTCTCCAGTCCTCCCGCAGGATGATGCTGCGCCTAACAAAGTCACTTAGGTCGTATATCACTAAGTGACCGTAAATGGATGACCAAGTCTAAAAAATTATAAAGTGCGAAAAAAATAATTTCTAGCTAAAATAGTGCTTATTACTTTTAGAGAAAACAAAACAAAAAAACTCACGATTTTGATTGACCGTGCACCGAAAAGTCCGCGCACCGAAATGTCCGCGCACCGAAAAGAACGCGCCGAAACGCCCTACACCGAAATGTCCGGATCCCATGCATTTCAGCTATCCTGTGTGGTCCCATATTTTCGACAGTTAAGACCTTTGTAGATGGACACGGTTGAGTGTATGGCGTAGTAAAAAATCAACAGGAAATGAAATTAACATTCCAGTTGCAATTGGTCTGTCGCTCATTAAATATAGCTGTTTGTTTCTGTTTCCAAAAATAGTACAATTCTATCTTTAAAACATCGAGAAATTCTATTAGCCATAGAACACAAAACAATAAAACGTGGCAATTTAGACGACACCAGTGTCCGGAATGCCGCCTACACAGGCTGCCATAGCCCACTGACGAGAAAACCCACAGCCCAGCGCAGTCGGGCAACACTGACGTACACTCTCAAAACCTGGGACGCGCGCTGTAAATCGCTTGTTCGAGACTGCCGCTGGAGAGGGAGCAAGTTCGTATGCTTCCTGCGTAGCGGATAGTGACGTCACAGCTCCGAGCTCTGATTGGAAGGATAGCAGGTAGGCACGAGAGATAGCTGTTTTTAACTCTACCCACTGTATCCCTTCAATCAGAGCGAGTAAGATCGTCGTCTGCACCACCCCCAGAGGAGCAGTGGTGTCAGGGTCAGGCGTTCAGGCGCCGAACGTCGGCGTCGTCTGCTAGTCCTATCACTGTCTTTTCTACAACTTTCAGGAATCCACCAATCAGACGCTGATACGTCACTTCCGTGACTTTTTAAAACGTACATGTAAACTTCCAAACTAGGTACCCTGATCACTCTATGGTAATGTGCTCCTTTGCTCAGGGGCACGTGAATGTCTCTCGGCTCGAACTTTGGCTAGTGCCTGGAACACGGTGCCTGGAATGAGACGCGTTCCAGGCACCATACCACTGTAACCATACCTTGGCTTATGGCTAATGCGATGGCGCCATTTTTTGGTTCACGTTTTCTTTGGAGTTGTTCCAGTCATCGTGTGCCGTTGGCGTTGGGTACTTAGTCAAATTAAGTTTAGGAACATACTTTGTACTGTAATATGGTACTACGTGGAATTCCGAAAGTAACTGAGACTCTGTTGTCTTTCGTTTTCCCGTCTCAGGGTTTCTTTCTTACACTACCCATTACTACTTGTGGAGCCCTAAACTCGTCAAACACAAAGTTGGAGCAGAAAGTTCGCGGAGCGCGCCGATTGGACGTCGGCGAAAAAAGCACGAAGTCATCGTCGTGATAGACCAATCGGTGCGCTCCGTCAACTTCGGTCCCAACTTTGTGTTTGACGAGTTTCGAGACCTTGGAATGCCACGTAGTACCATATTGCAGTACAAAGCGTAGTGCTCATGCATGCGCAAGGCTGGCATTGCGAGAACGCGGCATAGCTTCAAGTAATTTTCAAGTAAAGGTACACATGTTTGGAGGGCCTTCTAACATGCTCTTAGACTCAGCTTAAAAATGTACTGAACAATTTAAAATTTGGAATCTGAGATTTTGTTTGCTTTGTTTTCGCACCTTTTAATTGCTGCTTTTGTTTGTTCAGATAAACTAAATCGCGTTAGTTTGCTTGCATTAAAACCTTTCCTGTCAGAATTTATCAAGCGGAGTCGTATCATCTTTGTTAGAAAGTGATTGCAGAGCAACACACAGTCTGATCTTTGGATTCCAACAGAACATTTCGGACTGTACTCAACTACTCTTCACAACAGGCTTTCCCCAAAGGTGCAAGAATAGAATGTGGCAACTTAAAACACACAGCTACAGTTCTGCGATCAGGGTTGTAAAGTACCAAGGTAGAAGCAACTAGAAATCGGTATCTAGGTACTTTTGTTGTACCTGAGGTACAGACCTAGGTACTTTAATTTTTCGGTATCCGTATCTGTACCTTAGGTAAATCTTCCAGTAACTTGTAACTAAGTGAAGTTACTTTTTACAGGTACTTGTCACTTAATTCCGTCAAAATGGTAGAAACTATAAACCTTGGAAGTATTAACACACTTCCATGTGCCTTGATTAAGTACGACCTGGGAGGCACTGACTTGATCGAACAACATTTTAGCGAACGAAGCCCCGCCCATGATGTTTCATCGAACGACACTTTAGCAAATGGCGGTGCTCATTTGAGCGAACACTGAATTGGCACTTCGGAACTCCGTTTAGGGAAAAATAGTGACCGGCTTCCTTCACCTCAAACGAAATTGACTTCATTGCGCGTTTGAAGCTCCACGGATCCCAAAAGAGTGCTTTGAATAATCGTCCCAATCGCCCTTACCGAGTTGCATTCAGTGATTTCCCTACACACCCCCTGGGGGTGGGTGTACACCCCCTTTGTTTTTCTGAAGGCACCCCCTTAATTCGCAACGACTCCTCTATTCTCAATGCCCCCCCACTGCAATCCTGGGAAATCCCTGGTTGCATTATCGGTCAGCGTCTCGTGGGTCCCCTTCGGCTTCACAGGAATCGCCAATCTTTTTTATTTATCACATCAAACCGCCAAAGTGCAATTATACTCTCCAGAATAAAAACATTTGATAATATCTGCCGTGTGCCATCAAAAATTTAAGGTAGCGTGGATAAACAACAAAGCAGAACGGAAACGGGCCTGGGATTATCTAAAGAACAAACTTATGCAAACATCAACTATGGAGAAAGCGTCGGGTCAGGCGAACAGAGGCGACGATGAAGACTGCGACACTTCTTTAACTTAGAAACATTGTCCTCATCTGCTTCATGAGAGCAGGAATTTGTACAGTACACCGAACTTGCTCCGACAAGAAGTCGAGTGTCTCAAGCACATGCCGCTGCTGAAAAGAGTGTTCTTAAAATTCAACACTGAGCTTCCCAGCAGTGCAGCGGTGGAACACATTTTTAGCGTAGAAGGAACAATTGCTACTAAACTGAAATCCAAGATGTCAGATAAACACTGCGGGCCGGGGGGGGGGGGGTCCTGATTCTAAAGTCAAATAGAGCACTGAAGTGAAAAAGATAATGTGTCTTGGAATGCTCGTGTGAATGCGGCTTTCCTTTTTCGTATTGACACCAATAAAGAACATTTTTCGAACTCGTTTTTGTGTGTATCCTTAGTATAAAAAGCTTTACTTCCAATATATTCTCACAAATTTGGGGAAAATATATAAAGTAACTTTGAAGTAACTGTGCCCGTACCTAGGTACATTTTTAAGCGAGTATCTAGGTACCTTTTCGTATGAGTAACTAACTGTATCTTAGGTACATTTTTGAAGCAACTTTTACAACCCTGCCTGCGATCAGCTAAATCATAACCACTTGTCTTCTCGTTACAGGTCTTCACGTTCGGGGCAGTGAATAACAGGGAAGACACGTTCAGGAGCATCGTCGATCTGGGTCTGCAGCACGGCTTCAGCTGGGCTTCAGCAGCCGAACAACTGTTCCAGACGAAGACAACGGCCACAAGCTAGCTTCACGACTTGCACCATCTCTTTCATCTGTACATAGTTCTCATATTCAGAGATCTGCAACACTACTACTTAGGATCTAGTATTCAGCACTACATAAGCAATCTATGTTAGTGTGTTGGTAGTCCGACTAGTCACTGTACATAAGCGAAAGGGAGTAAGCAACCAGTCGGAGCAAAATAGAAGTGCAATGGTCTCAGCACAAGCAGTACGCTGTGGTAGTCTTTCAGTAGAGAGACTTTGTTGGAACATAAGGTGCTACCTTCAAGCCTTGCATGCTGAGGCAAGGTCCTATTTCCACGAAGCAAAGCGAGCCTTGTGTGTCTTACTTACGATTGCTAAGAATCTCCATCTTGTGAAAGATATGCTCCAAAAAAAGATGGGGGAACCATCATCGAAGAACGTTGCAGGCTCAACAATTTATTTGCGAAATCATACCCTTTGTACAATAATTTAAAGAAATAAACTGTTACAGAAACAAACTTGTCTCTCCCCAATGTGCAAATTTATTTCAAACTGATTTTTTTTTTAATGTTATTCAAGGTTCACAAATTTAAACATTATATTCCTGTACGCCAATCCCCAAAACAGCAATTTATCAAACATTAAATATTTCTATTGTATGTGTTAAGTACTCGCAAGCAAGGTGCAACTCGCTCGTTAGAGACAGCGAAACTATCGTCTCAAAAGAACCGTCTATTGCATCGAAGTCCAAATGCCAACTACAAGTGTACACCTCTAAGCTGAGATGATGCAAACTGGGTATACCATGAAAGGCGCAATACAATATTCACAGCTACTATGGAGGATGGTGTTTGGGTGATTACTGTACACATCTTTTCTACAACATGGTCAGACTAGACCAACTTCAAAAATGTGCCTCAAGAAGTGAAACTAATTTATGCCAAACATACAGCAGCAGACGTGGGTTTGTTTAGGGCAGATATCGAGTTTACCTTTATCAAAAGCCACGAGTATCAAACAAATTTTATCAATGCAGATGACAAGGAAGGGTACCATAATGTATTATTTTAGAAAGAAAAAGAAAATATGTTCTCCTGCAATTCACAATGCAGCTCCTCAAAAAGTATACCAATAAATGTAACCTGTGCAATTACCCTTCTAAAAAAAAAAAAATTTGCTTTTTACTTATTGTGCAATATTTGCAAGAGACAAATCCACCATCTACTGGCATCTCCGTCATAAATTGCAACATAATGTTCTGAAGAAATAATTTTTGTTTTACCCATTTACCACGCTGAAATCGTACATGACTCCAGATCCGGTCAAGGGTACAGCCAGCCAACAGAGCTCTGGTGCCCAGCAGAATAAACAGGCTTTGCATTAAAACTCCTCGATTAAAACGAGACAAAAATCCGGTCAATGACGTGCAACTGTATCACAGCATATAAACTCTCAACAAAAAATGGCAACAATGAAGGATGTGGCACGCTTCCAAATATATCACGTATTGAATAGTTGCGGGACTTTTAGGGCGATACTCGCATTGCCTCCCACACATTCCTGCCTAAAGACACGAGCCAGAACACCGTTATACCAGAACCGAACCATCAATCACAACACTCGTGCCAGCAGTATGGCAGTCGATAACAGCCACATAAAGCTCTCTTAATAGAAGTGTGCACATGCACCACAAAACAAAATGAAGATAGTAACAGGACTCGCTAAAACAGCCCCCGCAGGCTGATCAACTCGTTGAAATTACTAAGGCCTGCTTTTTCAAGCAGAGAAAACAATGTATAACTGCGACAATTTGCACATGACACTTTTGTTGGTCGCTTAGACTAAAACAAACATGTGTTGGGTGCACTTTAAAAACATACAACTGCTAGGTACTTAAATATAAAAAAGGCAGATTTACCAGTACCAAGCTTGAGCGTGAGAAACCTTTTTGAACTTAAAAAAAGAAGGAGAAGCGGCATCAGCAATAACTTTGCAGGCCCCCCGAAATAAAGGCTGCTACTCACTAACTGACCGATTAACTCCAAGGACCACACCAATGGGTCGGCTCTTGTTTCAAGTTGCGGCACGCGTCGACAAGCACACCATCAAAAATTGAATCAAGTATGATAACAGTTCCGTTAGCAGGAGGGCAAGCTCAGTTGGTGTAGCGTCTCCGCACGACTCTTGAGCTCTCCAAACTCCTCCTGGATGGTGTCTGTTATGGCTTTGCGTTGCTCCATCTGCACCCAGGAGGAAACAAACATTCCTGCAGGATTCATTAACTTAGGGTGCCGGGCCACAGCCTCATAGCAAAGACAGTATATGCCAACCCATCAGTAACCCAAAGAAATTCTAGAACCAGAAAGGCACACCCGAAGGAATATTGAAGGACCAACTCTATTAAAAAGGAGCTGCACTGAATTCCAAAAATTTTGGGATAATGAGTGATATCGCATTAAAAAGCACAAATAAAAGACACTACCGACAAAACACGGGGCAAGCGCCCACTCAAAATTTAGAGATAATCGCTAAAAATTGGAATATGGGCGCTTGTCCGGTCATCAATTTTACATATCAATGTACTGTACATAATTTCTCAGATCTTACAAATTTGGGTATGGGCGCTTAGTGTGGAAAGGGCAGATGCGCGGTATTCTACAGTATGTCATTTGCTTCGGATAAAATGAGATATATATTGTTAAATCTTACTTTAGACGTGAGCAGAAATCGAAACCGAAACTTCCGCTTTGTCTGGCAACACTGGCCTCTTGGGGTGCCAAAAACAAAAACGTAGAGGGTCATGCGAGATGTCACATGACCCTCTATGCCTGGGCAGGCCACCATTGGGCCGGGCGTGTGCCAGGCGCAAGTGTCGTCTGCACCGCGGCCTTTACTACGTTTTGATGTCTACAACATCAGACAACGTCTGCACAACTGCGGCCTCGGTCTGCGCATGTAGTGTGAACGAAACCCCGAGAGACAATAATCATGACCGATGAGGTGACGACGGCAGTTGTGACACAGGAGACAGCATTAATGGTGGGGCGGTCGGCTGGCTCCCAAGATGCGCACTGTACCACATAAACAACGCTGAGCGCTGAGAGAAAACGTTGCTGACGTCACCCATTACACTTGCCCAGAGAAGTAAAAACAAACAAAAAGGGGCAATGGTGATGGTGTTGAGCTCAATGTTGGCTACGCCAACGCTGTAGCCTTGACTACGCTGTTAGTTGCGCCTCAATTCGCCCGCTAAAGTCGGCGGATTCCGGCAAGTTGACGCGTTGCATTTTTCCGGACTGCTAAGAAACGTTTAAACAGCACTAGATAGTAATATTTGACGTGTGGTCTTCTTATGTGGTACTGAAGAGGACTGCATTGTTTTTTCAAAAACAAAAATGAAGCAGAGCTGCCCTTTAACACTGACAAGTGTCAGATTTTTGGATGCAGGGAACAGGAGACATATTACGCAAAATATCCTGATAGAACATACAAAAGTGGTGGGAGTTCTTTTAAGAACAAAGTATATTGTGGGGTGCCAATCCTATCCCACCACAGGAACAGTGTGTTTTGCTGCTTCCTAGAAAACAGAACTTCAAAACCTTACCGCACTCTTCTCTTGCTTCTTCATGGTGTCCCGGAGTGGCGAGAAATCGATTGGATCGCCGATTAAAATGGTCACCATCTGAAAACAAAACTAGCAAGGTGTGAGCAACTTATGGTAACCAAAAATATAACTTTGCACCGCCTCCTGTTTTAAGTTGGTCTATCTCAACTTTGCGTCAAACAGTGTGGGAGAAAAATTTTTTCTGACCTGCTAGTTACTATTGTTATTGCTATTCTTTCTTTAAGCCTCCAGTGAGTTACTCTCAGACTTGTGCCCATTACTTGAAAAATGTAATGGATTACAATTACAAATTACCGAGCATCAAATGTAATGGATTACAGTTGCAAATTACTTAGGCTAAAAAGTAACAGATTACTTTCTCGTTACATTACAAATTACTTTCACGTTACTTTTCCCGTACACTTAGCGAGAAAATAATAGAAACAATTTTGATGATTTCAAAAATGTTCTGCAACACTACTTTCCTTTTTTTTTATACGCCCACATTATGGCAGTCCTTGTAAAAATAAAATATAGTATTTTAGAAAAAGAATGTCGGTGCACTCCGTCTTACTGTAAGCTGGTAAGGCAGCAAAAGCTACAACTACATCTGCCATCCCGCTAGATTACAGCAACCGGAAATGGTCCCTAGAATTCTGCAGACAAAGCTAGCAGTGCGCATGCTCATTAGTATCGTCTCCCTCCGCTAGGAGAACAAAAAGACAATGCCTACTTGGCGTTGACTTCTTGATCTTTGTTTTTCGCATATTTGTATACGCCTTGCACGTTTTTCGAGTAATTCTAGTAACCAGTCATACAATTTTTTTTTTTTCGTTTCTTTTTTATATAATGTTTTTTATTTTGTTAAACTTGCTATCTTTATGCTGCTGAACTGCCTGCTCATACTGTCACGAATGACAAACAATGAGACGATGAAAACTGAAACAAACTAAACGTTTACTGGGCCGAACTTGTGCCCAAAATAAAAAGGAAACGGAAGTTAACAATAGAGCGTCGCGGGCGTCGATGACGGCGTAACGGCAGGATTGAACGCTGGGTCGAGAGTGACTGCGGCTTGCCACGCGGAGCACCTTTTGTAGCCGTGTGGATTTCTGGAACATTCGGCCTAGAACGTCCAGCTCGTAGAACATTCATAACTCTATCAGACAAGAAAGTTCTCGAATTTGCGAGAACGCCACGTAGAAAGAATAAATAAAAGAACATTCCGCTGCCTGGAATCAAACCCAGATCTTCTGCGCAACAGCCAAGCACGGTAACCATTCGGCCACGTTCGCACTCGCTCAGCAACGCGCATGGCAATATTGCTCCAGTTTCTGTATTATGTTCATACGTTTAAAAACTAACCAGTAATTAAATTAATCCATTACCAATTCTTTTAACGAAATTACATTACAAATTGCTGCCGCAAGAAATAACATGGCAATTACAAAATTATTTGCAAAAGTAACAGATTACTTCCCAAGTCTGCTTCCTCTGAAGTTAAATGGTCTCCCGTGCTTCTCTAGGGTCTAGGAATAACTCTCAGGGAGTAACCCTAGGTCTCTTAAGATCAATTCTCAATTCAGTTTGAAGTGACAGGAGAAGTCAAATTATAGCTAGAGTTTCAGGTTTTCAATATTCACCAAGAAGACAGCCATAAATGTATGTTCAAACATTTTGTTGATAGATCTATGGAAACCAAAAAAATAAAAAAAGAGAGCATAAGAGAAATAAAAAAGTATACCTTTTATATGAATACTGCGGACCTGACATTATTGCACACATTGGTCACCTTGCCCGTCCGAAAGCATAAGATGAAAACAGAAGTAAATGAAATAGACTGAAGCAACCCAATAAAACCAGCTGTATATGCTGTGGTTTATATGATAAAGCACTTCCCACAGCCTTTATGCAGTGCTTTTTGGTGTGTTTCATAATTTTTTCCAACCCTCTTATCTTTGTTTTAGTCCTCCAACACTAGCAAACTAAACACTAACTTATGAGGTTAAAACCAGCAAATAAATCATTGGAATAATAGAACCAGTATAGAGAGGATGGGGTGATTACCGAGCGACTGAAGCGGAAATTAAGGAGTCTCTAAAATTTAAAATTGGTGGCCCGAGTGAAAGCCGTGGGTCTCACCTGTCCCCAGTGTGGAACATAGGGCTCCTTGTTTGGCAGCACATTGTTCATGCCTGCAGCAAAAGGAAGGAGAAAAGTGTTGGCAAGAAGCATAGCAAAAGGTGCCATTCAGCGCCATATTTGTTGGGACACCTACCAACGTGCCAGAAGGGAATGACGATGGGACATTTCTTGCTCTCTGCTATCAGCCGTCCGACGCCTTCACAAATACAAGAGGAACCTCATTAGAAATTCGGTGCAAGGAAGGAGACAATACAACAGTGATTATTTTAAAGAAACCAGCTAAAAAAGCTCACTTCTGTACTTACTATATAGTGAAAAAGCAGAAAACAAAAAAAAGATGGGGAACTATTACTACACTTCGCTTCGCGATAACCTGGCGAACTGTGGAGGCTGCGGCCTCTGCGAACCAATAAGAGCGCTGGAGCAAGGCACGTGATAACACTCCGTGATAACACTCCGCGTTTCCGCCAGAGCAACAGTGCCCTCTGCGACAAAAAATAGTTCCAGGCTTCTTTTTCTTTTAACGGCAATTGAACTCGCGCGATTCCATCTATAACGAGAAGATATAAAGAATAAAGAATAAATAATCACAAATTTAAGAGTTTCAATGATATTTAAACCAAAGAAATGATGCCACATCCGTATCCGCTCGATTTTTTCACCTCGTAGCTCCGTGGCCGTTGGCAATCGCAGCCGTGTAATCGGCTGTTTCCACTCAAAACATCGCACTGTGCCCTAGCGATAGCACCCGTCACAGGTTCGCGACTGAATTGAGCATATTGTTGTCTCATGAACTGTTCCCGAAATGCTTGCTATTCTAGCAGACGAATATTTTACTGCGGTGGACGTTCATCCGAAGTTGGTTGGTTTTGGAGCAGACGACTCTTGGCTAGCAGACGACAGCCGGTTCCTCCGGGTCTCGAGCCTCACATTTGGCATGGTGACACAAATTTTCCAGTGACGTCGGGTCATGTGCCTCGCTCCGACACTCTTATTGGGTCGCGGGGCATTAGCTTCCACAGTTCACCAAGTTATCGTGAAACGGAGTATACGGTTATGCAAGAATGTCATGAGATACCAATGGCAGGCTGGTGCTTGATGACTGCCACAGCTTGAAACAACAGTAAGATGTCCCTGTCCTCCTCAGGACAGTCCACATTCCTGAAGGCTTCTCTAAGTGTAGCAATTTCTGCTAGTAATACAACTGTGAAGTGCTACTTCTTTCATATAAAAAACAATATATATTTTGTCAGCACGTATTTCATGCACTTTGTGCCATCTGCTTGGCCACAGCTGGGAATGCTTTGCTTAAAAACAAAATTGCCCAAAGCCACACTCTCATTAGAGACACCTTGCGCTCAAACTGACTAGAGCCACTGTACTATCTCCATCCCATCTAGCATGAACAAGGGAGCGCATGGCATCGGGTACTATCGAAGCAGGGACGTAGCCAGGGGAAGGGGGAACTTATGGGGTTCCAGCACCCCCCCCCCCCCCCCCCCGTAATCCAGCCGACCCGACAATAACACATGCATTTTGAACCCCCCCTCCCCCTCTTCACACACCAAGTCATGGACATCTCGGCCACCTCAGCCCGCCTGCCCGCCCCCCCCCCTCCCCCCAAAAAAAATTCCTGGCTATGCCACTGTATCGAAGCACAACGGCAGAGAGCTGCCAGACTAATGTCATGCTTTACCCAATGCCGCCTTTCACCAAGATAGCCCAGACCCAGTCCAGGCTGGTTCTCCGAGACTGCACTGAGGACTGCCGAGTGTGCTCAGTTGGGAATCTGGCATCTTTTGCTGATTCTGCTTCCCAACGACAGTTCAACAGAACGCCTTTACAAAGCACGAAGCTCGCGGTGAACTTCATTCTCAAGCTTCTCCATCCAAGATTTAGTAATCCACGTCTATACTATTCACATCACTGTACAGGGCCCCAACCTACATCAACGCGCCCGTACAGTTGGAGCAATCAAACTAATGAAAAAACCGCTAGCTATCCCACTGCCACAAAGTGATTCCCGGAACCAAAATGGAGATTACTACTTCCGGTATATCAGAATCTTATTCTGATATATCATACTGCATGGAACCCTCAAAAAGGAGTGCAGCCTGAGCCACTGGAGCTACAAGAGAGTGCCAGAGGAAGGAGGAGGGCGCACCCCACTTGAGCCGCAGGAACTCTTGGGTGACCATGTTGACCTTTCCCTCGGGGAAGATGTGGACCCACATGCCCCTGTTGAGCAGATCTATGCAGTAGTCCATGCCCTTCTGGAAGACGCCTTCCCCCCGGCAGACGGGCACCGTCTTGCCCATGGCAAAGAAGCGGGAGTGCAGCTCGTTGGTGAAGCAGATGTCGTGGGCCGCCACACTCCAGCGCATGCATTGCTGCTTGAAGATGTGCCGCAGCTCCAGCATCCCTGCAAAGGCGGACAAGTCGTCTCAGCATCCTTCCATCTACCAGAGTCTCACAAATAATGAGGCCAACAGTATAATGTGCATTGTATCACTGGCTATAGCATGGGATCTCAAGGTGGGTTCCTAGGAACCCAGGGGTGCCATAGAGTATCCCAAGGGGTACCTCGAGCTCCCAAGTTTCCTCGACCGTCCTTGCCTTTGAGTAAGTGTTTTATTAGTTTAATTAAGCACTATTTTAGCAGACCTGAGCCACCCACTGATACATAACTATGAGCCAAGCCACTTCCAATTATCTGCCTTAATGTTTACAAGGTTCATACTCTTCTCAGCACCGAGACTCTGAGAGGTTCCTCGGCTACCAACAAGGGAGGTATGCATTCCTCAAGAGAGAAAGGTTTGAGATCCCCTGGCCCAAAAACAATTGTTTTGTAAACCTCTTAAATACTTTATCAATGAGTAGACACACGGGCTTTTTCTTTCTCTATACAGTGTGGGCTATACGTGAAAGAAATATGGTAGAACACATATTCTCGTGTAACACAAAAAACGAACGAAGTACCAAGTGAAAGAATAGATCACATCACGAGCCAGAAACAGTAACACCCACTCACCCCAAATGAAAGGGTCATCCAAGCAAGAGTGGTGATTGCAGACTGTGATTAGTGGAACGTCTTTCGGTCTGTTCTCAATGGCATTGAAGAGAACTTCCTTGTTGTACACATTGACAGTGTTGAACCATCCTACGAGAAAGCACGCACAAAAAGGTCAGTTATCGTCTTTCAATGTGGCTGATGACTTCTGCCAGTCTTACGGCAATCTGCAAATTTTTCGCCTTTGTTATTCTCGAGTAAATTCAATATGCAAGGCAGATGCAGCCCAATTTGGGCAGAGAAGTCGTCAAAATGGTGGATTCAAATAAATTAACATTAGGCAAGCTAGACAACTATTATTGACATTTGTCTTACTCAAGATAGAAAAATATAAGTATCGCACTAAAACATGAATATAATATGGCTTGCCGTTTTTCAAGCACTTCCAAAGAGTTCAGATTTTGTCGTGGTAAATATCCACTTTCCGAGAGCAGAGATGTGTACACTTGTGGGTGTCATTCAGGTAACATAGGGCCTATGGTATGCGCACATAAATATATGAAAGGTTATCAGAAAACTTCAACTGTCTCTCAAAGTTAAGGGATGATGCCCTAAGAAATGAAACTAAAGGCCACATTTTGCAGCTGCATCAAAGTAACAAACCTTATCCTGCAAACTGCCTTCTATCTACATCAGCATTGCAATAAAAGTAGTAGCATGTTTTAGAGCCACTGCAACTCAAAACAATGTGTGCAATAGCCATTACAGAAAGTATCACTTAGAGAGAAGAAACATGATGTTTAAAAGACAAATAGAAAGCATGCAAAGGTAAGAGGCAACAAAAAAAGCAATAAAATCCATCTAAAGAACGGCACAGCAACTGCCAAAAACACGATGCAAAAAACAATCATCCACTACTAGACCACTATGGTTGGTGACAGGTTAAAAGTTCAGGGGAAGCTCCTCCCACCTCTTTCCCCTTCAGCAGATAGAACGCCGAAGATGAGGCGACCTCCTCTCCAACATTCACTCTGCTAAAGTTTCCCCTGAACCGATAACCCGTCACCGACTACAGAGAAGTGAAAGCAGAACCTACACAGGCATTACGCAAGACCACCGCATGCGACAAACTAAGTGGGGGGAAAACACTTCCTCCCCTTGCAGCTGGCCTATGACGGTCTTTGAAGGCCACAGCAGACAAAATGAAGAGACAACAAGGGCAGCCTCTCTGATCTCTCAGGCTCCGGAGAAACACGCATTAAAGTAGGCAGGCCATGACACACAATCCAAAACAATAAAGTGAAGAAACAAAACGAGAAGCCAAGGAGGCGGGACAAGCAATTAAGGCTCGTACAGGAGTGAGTCCCGCTCAGGGAAGCTCACCTGCTTTGAGGATTACTCGGGCTCTGCGTGATGCCTGTGCTCTCTTAAGAAACTGCGGCTCTTCCGTGAGAACGAAAAGGGGAGAGGAAACAGAGGGAAGTTAGAATGAAAGCCACCAACCACTCTTCTCACTCAACCTTTGCCACCATAGGCTCTCAAACCTTCGCTACACTTCTCAGCTAAGCAAAATATAGCTTCGTTCGATTTACCTGCACCTGAGCAGAAAAATATAGGGCAGTGTACTTCCGGTACACATATTGAAATACAATCGAAAGTACACTGCCCTACACTTTTCTGCACCGGTGCAGGAGGTGCAGGTAAAATCGAAAGAAGCTATTGTGCCTTGACATGTCACTGAAGTGTCCTTAAAAAAATGGCAACTTGCTAAAAGAAAAAAAAAGGAGGCAAGCAACACAGTTTCTTGTTGTCCTGATTACTACTTCACCAAGAGCCAAAAAATTCAGTTGTGTGGAGTCACTGGAGGAGCTTTTTGTTTTTCTTTCTTTCTTTTTTTTCATTTTGGCAAATACATATTTAGGCCAAGGTTCACTCAAACAATGTAGCAGCACAAACCATCCTATGCACTCTAAGAAAAAAAAAAGAAAAAGACCATGCATGTGAAATATATGGCGTACAAAGTAAGCCATGCTTTCTAAGGCACGGAAACAAGTGTTTTACAGTTCAGCCATCTGCGACTACTGCATGCCACATTTTATTTGAACTCCTGGCCCCTTCGGTGAAAATGCAGTGATAATGTTAAAATAAAAAGTAAGCTGACGAAATGGGAAAAACCAGAAACAAAAGATACGTATTAGCAAAATATATTTTGCAAGAACTGGCGGCACAGGGGTGTATGTTTTATATTCCCACATGTGCCATTGTAACTGTTCCTTGTTTCTAGACAAAAAATATGCAGCGCTTTTTTTTATTCCTTGTTTTCTTTTTTTAATCTTTCTTTTTTAGTTTTGTTTTGGGTAGTGCTACAGTTTTGCACTAAAGAACCGTTTTGATGGTAGCACCTGGAACTGGATATATCAAAACTGCACCTACTTCCCAGCTGAGTTGCAGCCTAATAGTTTCGACAGAGTAGTGTATTCCAAAAAGAAAAATGCAAACCACTGAGAAACTGCAGTCCATGAGGGGTTGGTATCGATTGTCAGGACTCGGGAAACAGCACGAGCTTACAGAATACGGTATTCTATCAAAAAATGGTGAAGGGCACAGCAAAACGTACACAGCCAGTGTGAGCAGGCCATAAGGTACAACAGTGCTCTGGCACACAAAAAACGACGGAGAATGCCTGCATAGTAAATACCGAGCGTTCGTAAGAAAATAGAACCACGTTTTTCACAGCGCAAAAACAAACTATGCAATGCCGAACACTCAGCCTCCTCCAAATATAGCACTGGCGGTCGGGACCAAATGCCGAAGTTTCAGAACTTGCCTTATGGCATTCAAAAGTTAATCAATTTTCGGAACTTTTCAATTACAAAATGGGACGCGTTTCCAGTAGCATCCACCATTCTTTTCTTATTAAAAAAAAAATCACTTAGTTAGGGTTTTGTGATTTTGATAAATACAGACAAACACTTCAAATTACCCCCCCCCCCCCCCCTCCTTTGAGACAATTTTATTTGAATCGGGGGGAAAAAACGCAGAATTGAACCTGCTCTCGAATATATTAAACACCAAGCTTCTCAGGAAGAAAATTCTCGGACTACAGCCTTGCTTTGTGTCGACCTAGAACACAGACCCAATGAGCAGTTTGCGAGGCTGCTTCGTGCTTTGGAACCACACATCCTAGCTCGTTTCTTTATCTTGTCGGTAGGGGGTCGTTTTTTAAAGCTCGGGTCATGCGTATATTTCCTCGAGATAGGAGAATCCCATGCCTGAGTTTCATGTTCTTCAACATGAGCCTCAATGAAGCCCATTTTTCGTTCCACCGCAAAATTTATACCGAAAAGCACCGAATCCACGGAAAAAAATAAATCCCGAAAAAGCCCCCCCCCCCCCCCCCCCCCCCCCCAGAATAGAAAAATAAACCCTGAAACAACTGAACCCCACTTATAACTTTTCGGTCTGGTGATAATAAGTTCTAATACTCGGGCATCTGGTCTCAATCGCCAGCGCCATAATGGATGGAGGCCAAGCCTTTTCTGATGAAACAACATGGTTCTCCTTTCTCGAAAACACCCGATACACCTGCTATTGTGTAGATCTAGCGAACCAACGCAGACCATTTTGTCTTACGAAAAATTGAACAGTTGCTCCCTCCACAGCATTAGCAGCTGACAATGAGCTCTTGTAACATAACAATTCCCAAATACTGATACATCCTTTTTTTTTTTTTTTAGTCGATTCCTGTTTTGAAGTTTGGCCGTACTAACGTGATCCAATATGCTAAGGAGAAAGGTTGATAAGGGCACCACAACAAAATTCAGAAAGGAAACCCATCATTTCAAAATAGAGTTGCCACCTACCCAATTTTTAACCGGCACGGCAGGTCTTTTGGATAAAAGGCCGGTTGCCCGATAACGTTGGTGGTTTATAGACCGTCAAAGTTATCGGGTATATAGGCATATGCATCGTCTATTTTTAAGTTAATTTTGTAAATATGATCCCAGTACATGGGATTGTTTATTTAGCCACAAAGACATAATTTCCGTAAAAGTATGGCACATTTACTATTCAGTGTAGCACGTAATCTGCAATTTACAGAAGGAGGTCAGAGAATAGAGAATGGCGAGCAAGACATCACTTTGAATTCGAGGACACAAGCTTGCGTTACACAAATTTACAAGTGAACATGAGCTTTCAAGCTCGTGCTGGTGCTTGTTGTCCATGCCCGCGTTCACTACCAAACCTCCAGAAGCAGCGATTTTTTAAAGTAGATTTACGCTTGAAATCTGCACGCTGAGCGTCATGCTCAGTGTCTTAGAGGCATTTTTACTTGAAGTGTTACTTTATTTGAGGCCATTTTTATGTAAACTTCAATTATCGGTTCTCCACCGGCTGCACAGGGTGAGCACAGACACGAGATTTGTTTTTGGTGCTTTATTTTGACTAACTGGTATGCATCTATGTATGTTATTGAGTTCAGTGTTGTGTATTTGTGTACTTACACGTAGAGTACTGCACGGGCCCGGGCCAGCCCGAAGGCCTGAGCCCGGCCCACGGGGCAGGCTCGGGCCAGGTAGCACGCATTTTCACGGGCCCCCGGCCGTGCCTGGGCAGTCGTGGGCCGTAAATTCTAAATTGTTGATAACAAAGTGTGCTCGCTGATCTTTTAGGTTCAATGAAAACAAACAAGCAAAGTGCAAAGTCATTATGGCGCCTTTCAAAAAAAAAAAAAAAAAAAGAACAAAAAGAAGTCTTGCACTTGGAAAGCCTTCAAGCGGGTAAAAGGAAACCTATGGACTCCACCAGCACAGTGGGAGAGTGCAGGCTTTATGCTTAGACCGTTTTTAGGTTAAAGCCTGCAAACTTTTTCGGGCTCATGTTTATAATCTGTCGGGCTCGGCCTGGGCTCAGGCTCATATTTAAATTTTTCTAATCAGTGCACAGGCTTAGGTCGAAAAATTCTGTCGTTCTCGGGCCATACCCGGGCAGTGTCGGGCCTATAAGTTAAATATTCTGTCAGGCTCGGACCAGGCCATGTCTCTACCGGACCTGGTCTGACCTAAAAATCCCGGCCCGTGCAATCCACGTATTAATTCGTGTGATGATCTAATATGTATAAATGGCGATAGAAACATTAATATATGTCGGCCTACAATGACTATAGTTGCAGACTATCTGGACGTTTCGTCTAAATGAGGAATCAAAACTACAATCAACAAAGCCGCGCGCGAAGAATTCTTATCTGGACAACTGGTCATATCTAGTATCAACCATATAAATGTTCGAGCACGTAACCTCATAGTACAATCGGCAATCATAGACACTAAACTTGCCGATCATTATTTTGTTTGTTGCTCTTTATCACAACCGCATACGTCGACTATTGTCATCTCGGAGAAAGAATTTTCAATTGTTGAGCCTAGGCCCAATTGTTGAGCCGGAGCATGACTGGTATTCTTTTTTACTAACTGTGTCTCCAGTTGATATTTACGAGCAGTTTGTAGCTCAGATGAATCTTATTAAACGGGTGGCTACACGTATGGTAAAAATTAAGCAATGTAAACAAGACCAGAAATGGATGTCGTCCGAGATTCTTGTAGCAATAAAAGAAAAAGACTTGCTCTGGGCCCAGTCAAAGCGATCCCGCGGTTGTATCTCGCTGCTGTTGAATTTCAAGCAATCTAGGAACAAGGTGAATGCTATGATTCGTCTAGCTAAACGAAAGTACTTTAGAAATAAATTTAAAGACGCTCGTTTCGACATTAAAAAAACTTGGTCGCTCGTCAATAGCCTTAGTGGTGCAATTACACATGTTACTAATAAAGATAGTTCTGTTCTCTCAAACTTTACTACTGATGGGCAGACTGCAGCCAAAAATATCAATAAGTTTTTTTCTGAAGTATCAGGTGTCGAGAGGCAGCATCCAGACTTTTGTACATTACAGGACAGTGTATTGGGCTCGGCTTACCTCCCTTTCCTTACTGAAAACGATCTTAAATCACTACTTTTTAATTTGAAGCCCAACAAATCCCCTGGGATCGATGGCATCTCAGTTAATGATTTGCGCAGAAATTACGAAGTAATTAAAACGGTTTTGCTCTCTCTCTTAAATAGTGTGATCTCTAATGGCATCATCGCATTAAAAATGTCCGTTGTTCGAGGGTGGAGCGCGAAATAATGTAGAAAATTACCGTCCAATTTCAATCTTACCTTGTCTTGCTAAGATACTGGAGAAACATCTGTGGCGGCTCATGACAAGCTTTTAGATAAACACAGTATTTTTTCACCCTATCAGTACGGACTTTTACAAGGCCGAGGTACCCAAATGCTCCTGGACGATTTTTCTGATGAGGTTAATTTATCTTTTAAACACAATCAGGTGGCCTGTGTGCTTTTTTTGGACATTAGCAAGGCATTTGATGGGGTTTGCCACCATATTTTACTGACAAAGCTTTCGATGTTAGGTTTCCGTGGTTCTTTCCTACGTCTGCTGGAGAACTTTCTGCGAGATAGGCATCAGTGTAGTGTGTCTCTGTAGGACAGTTTCAAAGCGACTTTTCTCTTATCAAGGCTGGTGTCCCACAGGGTTCAATATTAAAGGGGCCCTGCAATCATATTTAAGCGTGTACCTTTTTTGCGGTTTCCACGTCCCTCGGGGTTCGGGCAAGCCAGCGGGCACGGAGAGAGTAACTAAATATCAGTGCATCATATTTTAACCGGACGACGCGGAAACCTCCTCCACCAATGAGGGAGACCCGCAGTACCGAAAGCGCGCGATATGTGACGTCTTTGGTCCTGGGCTTACTACTGGTCAGAGCCGCTAAAAGCCTCTTTTTAGTCGAAATACAAAATATAAGTGGCGCGAACCGTTTCAATTATTTATAAAAGTAGTTTTTGTTCAGCATTTTAGATCAGAAAAGAAACAAATGAAGTTTATAAAGTACGGACACAAGAAATGACCCGTCGACATACCCGCCACCAAGCGGTGGAAAAGGCGGCGCATACTAGAAAGGAGTAGTGGGATCAGGCGCCGACACGGAAAGGTCCCGGATGTATGCGGCGGCGCTGCGGCTGTATCGACTGGAGGATCCGACCGGATCCGAGCGTTCTGAAGGCCTTCGGCGAGCAGTTTAGTCTTGCGGTTTGGCCATTTCGTGGTATGGCAGCGCAAAGTGGCTCCGATTCTAAACTGATCGTTACCCCGTGTTTGCTGTCGTTTGTGGCCAATGAAGTGTCATGCCGAATTAGTCTTTAACCCTTTAACCACCCGGCCCGAGCTGTACTCGTCATGGAAGGTTGTACCAATATCGCCGATGACGAGTCACACTCGTCCAACCAAAATGATGATTTGCTTTCACTGCCAAACACGAGACAGGTTCGTCCATCGGCTTTAGTTTAAATTTTGAACACTGGAGGGCAGGAGAGGTCACGCAAGTATAGCGTGTTTTGGCCTTTGGCGCGTATCTAGTTTTGCAACAGCGATCAGAAATGGCAGCACGCTTGAGTGATGCCGGTGACGGCCCTCGGAAACGGGCTCTCTCTTGCGGCAGTCCGAACAGTAGCAACGATGGAGAGATCGAATTTGTCTCTGAAAGTGAGACAGACATGGATTTTGAATACGAAACGGACTTAGATGACGACTACAGTGACGAAGAAGACGACGCGCTGGGTAGTGTCCGAGTGTGGCAATGCGTAAACACTGAAAATTCGCCAGCCGCCCCTCCGAGGTTTCCATTTTGTGCAGTGCCTGGGATTCTGCGGCAACCCACAGACGAAAAAGACATTCTCGGCTGGTTCGAGGTTTTTCTTTTTTTTTTTATTGGGACCAATTGTCGACCTCATTGTGACAGACCCTGACGAGACTCAAGGGCCGTCACTTCCCTAGAAAAATCCCGCCAACTCCAAAAAAAGCAGGAGCCGACACGGAGATGCGTTGTGTGCACACATGCCCATTCGAACAACTCGGGAAAGAAGCCACGCAAAGAAACGAGGACATGGTGCGAGGACTGCAAAGTAGGACTTTGTGCGACGAACTGCTTTGAAATCTACCACACGAAAGTTGACTTCTAAACTGACGGAACTTCGTTAGCGCTGGAACGGAGAAACGTCTAGGCACTTGATCTTTTGTTACGGTGCGTATGTTCAAATAAATACTGCACATTTCAGCCCGTGTTATTCTATTACTCTTACATGCACTGAGGGAAAGCTTCAGTAAATATAAGCTTTTTCTTTTAAACGTTTTGTGTTAATACCAATCAAAAACCAATCAAGTAATTTTCTTATGTAATGCACATAAGAAAACATATGTGCAAATAACAAAATTTGTGAAAGTTTGTACATTTTTTTCGAAAATAACTTGGTGGTTAAAGGGTTAATCGCGCAGCAAATGCAATGGGAGCCGCCCTGGCTGCCCGCTTCATACAGCCTATCCAGAACATGTTTTAGTGGTGCCCTCTCGAGCCGTCAATACGGCAGCTGTGAGCGCTTGCTGAGCTCGCTATACGCCTCCTCTAGCTCACGGCCACTCAAGCAACCAAGGACGTCATGAAGGGGGTTATTTTCTGCTTGTTTTTGTAACTTTAATTTGCCTATAACTTTTAAAATAAAGCGAAATTCGAGAAAAGAAAAGTATCATTAAGTTACTACGTTCAGTGCGCTCAGCTTCGGTGCAAATTAAAAACCAGTAAAAAAGTCCTTGCAGGGCCCCTTTAAGTCCGCTTTTGTTTAATATTTATGTTAATGATCTACATAAAGTTGTACCAATTTCTTTATTTCAGTATGCCGATGATACTCTCTTCTTAGCCAGAGCATCCAACTATTTAGAAGCTATCTTTGCTTTACAATCTGCGGCTATTAAAGTTATGGACTGGTTTGCAGCTAATTTAATTTTAATTAATGCTTCTAAAACTCAACTTATTTGTTTCCACAGCCCTTTAAAAAAAGTTTCTCTAACTTACTCTTTATTGTTGCATACGACAGATTGTTTGCCTTGTGATTGTGCACCTGTAAAGTATACATCTTCTGTGAACTACCTTGGCGTGTTTTTTGACAGGGACCTTGCGTGGAATTCTCATCTTTTGCATGTTTGTAAAAGACTTTGTGCAGTACGTTGAATGTTGTATAATATCCAATATTTTATGCCTCATTCGGTATGAAAAGTTGTTGTTCATGCTCTTGTATATAGACCTTTTCTGCTTACTCTCGCCCCCGACCTCCAAGTAGGCATATCCGGTATGGGCGACGAAAAAATATCAGAACGTTCCAACCTGCAAATAGTAAAAAAATAAAGGGGAGGCAAAACGAGAATGTGTGACGGTTACGTTTAGGTGCTAAATGCCTTATTCTATCGGCATGGCGACGGAAAAACAATGTTTTCGCCCATACTGGAAGTGACGACAATTCAAGATGGCGGCGGCCTTGCGAAAAAGGTCTATAGTGTGCTTCGGTATGGTATCACTGTTTACGGTCATTGTCCTCTTCGCTGGCAAGATAGAATTAGCTGCCGTTTACGTTCTTTGTTAAAAAATATTTCATATGACCTGTTGGATGGATGGATGGATGTTACTGGCTATACCCTTTGTAGCGGGCGGCAGCTTGCGCCACCTAGCCTAAGTCTAAGAAAGACAAACATTTGATTTCTCGCGCCCTTCTAAGCCAATTTTCTACCCCCTAACTATCACCAGGTAGTGTGGGATATCACCAGGATGACCTTTGGGGGATCGGGCAAAAAAACTAAAAACATCAACCCCCGCCTCTTCCCCCTGGCGAGGGAGTCGCCAATTTTCCTCTGGTCAGACCTTGTCGGCGTTACCCCCGCACCGGACCCACTGGGAGACAGGGTTGAGACTTTGGGCCGGAGCCACGCGGGAGGGAGTCCCAATTTTCCTCTGTCCCGCCTGTCCCCAGCTGTGCTAGTTAGTTCTGCATCATTCAATTTTCCCTAGATAATTTCCACCAATCTTCTAATCGCCTCTTTGTGACTGTAATCCTCTTCTCCTCCGTCCCTCCATCGTCGCCCGCAAACCCCAGGGCCCCGGCCAGATCTGTTACCCCTTCAGGGAGTGCAGGACGAAGCCCCGTGCACTTTAATACCAAGTGCTCAAGTGTCTCACTCTCATTATGGCAGGCAGCACATAATGTGTCTATCTCCTGAAATTTAGCCCTATACGTCCTCGTCCTCAAAGCCCCCGTTCTCGCCTCGAACAGCAAAGAACTTCCTATTGAATTGTCAAAGACATTTTCCTTTCTGATATCCTGCTTTCGTGACCTGTACACTGTTAGAGCTGATTTATCCTGCATTCTTTCCTCCCACATTTTCCTCTCTGCCTCTTTCACCCCCTTTTTCACTGAAGTAGTCTGTTCAGCCCCATCACCAGTGTGTATGTATTTAAATGTAAGCTTTCGGGTTCGGTTTGTCCATTTTGTGTTTAAACTTTTCATGTATAAATATTTGAATACCTTCCGTGCCCACCGCGTATCATCCATTTCGGTCAACCTTTGTTCAAATTTCAACTTACTAACTGCCTCCCTGCTCTCAAAAGACGACCATCCCATGTCCCCCTGTACTCCCTCATTTGGTGTTTTTCCATGTGCTCCCAGTGCCAGCCTGCCTACGCTTCTTTGTCGAATTTCTAATCCTGATTGAACCTCTGATTTCGTGTCTAGAGAAAGATGTCGATGTATTTAAAATATTGGGTTTTCCTAACTTTAGCTCGCTTTTGATAGAAACTGTTGTTCACAGGCACTATTGGGCTAGCCAATTTAAAACCCCGTACATTCCGTCGCGTTATCTTAGACCAAAATACCCTTATTTTACACCTCGATGCTCAACAAAATTTGAAAAACGAATTGGTAATTACGTGCCAGCAATCGTCAACACACTTCCTTCTGAAATTCATAATATAAAAACAAAATGCAAGCTTAAAAAAGCCTTGAGAAGTATTAGTTTCTAATTTTGTTTAATGAATGGTATGTATTGTTGGTGTTTCATTTTTTGCTGACTATATATGTGCGGTTTCGTCTCACTGACTGCCAGACAAGCCCGATGTGGCTTTGGCAGGCCTGATTCTGTATCTTTTTTTTCTTTTCAAGTAATAAAAAAAATACTATTATTATTAATTAAGAGTCAACACTGTGTCTCTCTTTTTACCAGTTCAGCCACACATCCCCATCCCCATCATCCCCCCCCCCCCCCCCCCCCCCCCCCCTTAGAACGGCCGGTTTTTTTCTTTGAGGAAAGGTGACAACCTTACTTCAAAACAAAACTTGGATGACAACTTTAGGTAACATAGTAACGTCACAACCTTTTCAGGCAAGCCCCCATTAGAAACCGGTTTACCAAACCAAAGCACAAATTGGGGTAGCACGCACATGACGTAGGACGGTTAAGGGGAAACCTATTCTGCGTAGAAAAACACACACAGGTTTAACATTTCGAGGAGAGATTCCGCTCGTGGTAGATGTCCAGCCTTTTCCCCCTCGAGGCCGGCTTGTTTGACGTCACTGGCTACGCGACCTCGCACCTTTCCTGCGAATGGCTCGGCCGAGACGCGACGCAGATCCAGCTAGCCGGAGATCAACGAACGACTGCCAAAGACCTCAATCGCTCGATACGCCACAGCAGTATCGGAGGCAATGGCACGAATCTTCGGGCTCTTGCCAAGCATTTTTACCTGCGATAATGACCCTGGAGAATACGCTTTCTATCTGGGGAGTGCGACCTGTTTTTAAGTAGTGTCTCTTTTTTTTTTTTTTCATTTTATTTTCGCCGATAATTAACCGCAAGGAGCGTGTCGTCGTGTAGTCCAACATCC
>JABSTQ010010149.1:0-196184 GCA_013358835.2 Ixodes persulcatus
CCCAAAACAGATGCTATATCTTGTTTTTTTCTACTGTAAAACATTGAAGTTACACGATCACCACATGACTCCTGGCGGGCGGAGCATTTTGGGGTCAACAAGAGTAAGTGGTCGAAATATTTTATTGGACCACATTCGTATATACATTTACTTCAGACGCTCTTTATGTTTTATAAGAAACAGATACTAATACTCACAAAATATATGAAGATGAAGGAGTTCGGCAAATCGTACACTTCGTAATAGATTTTTAGCGGAACCAAGTTAACAAAAATTTCCACACGGAACATGCTGAATGATCCATTCGCTTTCACGCCGACTCGGGCACGGGAAGTACGTCCAGAAATAAATAAGACATCGCTATCATTACCAGTGATAAGAGTATAATAAGAGTGCAAAGCACATAGCGAAGAGTACGAATTCCCAATTTCCGGCTATTATAAAACATACGAATTGGCTAGCCTGAAACACACTGCGGGCGAACCATACCAAACACTGAGAACTCTATTTGGAATCTGACAAGATTCAACGTCCCTAAACATTCCTCGAAATACATTTGATCAGAAAGAAAGTATGGCTTAAAAAAGCGGCCTAAAAAACTATAGACAGTGGATACAAAAGTGGATATATTTTCTTTCTAATATCTATAGCATCTATACACTCTTTTCTATAGAAATTTTGTAGAAATTCGATAAATACTTTTGCAAAAGGGCCGTGATACACATTTGCTGGAAATAAGGAAAACAAATGTTTCGAGTGCAAGCTGCACCACTCAATTAATAAGCACTTTCTGTTTATGATTTGGCAACCACTTCCGTTAATACACTATTAACAGTTAAACTTGTCTAGTTGCTTTACAGCAACTGAAGAGTGTAACCAAACTTTGTCCAAGTTCCGGTTAAGAGATTGAACTTGCCAACACAAGCGTATTCTGCAAAACATTTATAAAAACCATTTGCGGCACTCTGCAGCAATGCTAAAACTACCCAGACCTGAATGTGTTTGATACAAGACAGCACACTCTCCTCAAACATGCGCCACACCCTCTATTACGGCCAAGAAAGCGATTTTCTAGTAGCTGAATAAAATTAAGGCAGCCTGGGATGGTATATGAGATTCCTGAAGAGTTTTTCTAGGCACGTGATATGCTTTAAGCACAAGAAAGTACTGGCAAGGCCTGGTTAAGCTGTCAGGCTCTTCCCTCAGCGGCTGAGAACAGCAACAGCTGTGGGTTGTCTGTTCAAGAAAATGGTTGATCAAATATGTTAAACCGGATGTCTGATGTCAGATCGGAAATATCCTCTAGTGGCGGGAAAATATCAATAAGAAGACATTCCACATTGTCTGCAATTGAACTTTTGTGATGCAAAATATTGGCAACTCCTTGAGGAGGTCAGCCTTGTCATCCTCTACGTTTTCATTGTTCGACAGTTTGAACAGTTCCTTTATCCCAATGTGTTTTAGTCCTGAGGTGAACTGATGCACTTTTGAGTTTGTATTGCCGCCCAGCATTTGTCATATAGCTCCAAAAATGTTCGCAAGTGGGTCTTGCTGCAGGCGTCTTGTAAGTAAGAACTTAAGTCATGGCTGTTTGAAAGCTCCCCCCAGAGCATGAGGACACTTTTTATAGTACCTTGCCAACCTATGATGGTTTGTGGCTGCATCCTAGTTTGGCACTTCCATGCTGAAATCCATCCGAGTTGCAGGTAAAGGAAATCGAGTACCTCAGATTCTCCTTTCAGAATGGCATGACGCAATTTCTGCCCTGTCTTCTTGAATTGTGAGCTAGTTAGAAAGCTGTCCATTCTATCGCAGAAATAGGCTGTAGCCATGGCTGCCTCAGGACGCTCCTTGGCATAAACAGGGAATAGAATTGCAAGACAGGCTGAGGCACTCATTACCTGTGCGGCACGTTTTACTTTCATGTTACTGAAAGGGTTTTGAAAAATGTGTCTCTCAGTAAGTTTCGGATCCCTAACGCAACCTCATCTCATGGGTAGAACGATAAAGTTTAACAATATGGGACCACTCAACGACCTCGTTGCCAATGCAAAATTTGTGTGCTTGGAGATTGTTCCTGGTTATTTTGATGAGGTGCGGAACATCAAAGATAAAGTAAACATAATCATTGTCAACTTCAAAAAACGATTTACCCACAGACACACCAAATTGGTTGGCCAAGCTTACGTTTAAGCCCCCTGATAAAAGACCAAAGCCTTTAGTGTGAAGCGAACAGTCTTAAGCTCTTGCTTTGAGAGAAATGAGGAGACTGCGGATAACAGAAAACGGTGTTGAAGTGTGCACAACAGTGTATGCAAGTGGCTGAATCCACCTCTTAGAAATTCCAGAGAGCACAACAACCAAGGCTCTATCTGCCACACCGTTCAACTAGTTCAACACCATCATCTGTAAATCCATGGACAATGTCGTTCGCAGGGTCATAAGCCAAGTCCTTTTTCAAAGAAATCTCATCGAAAATCGAGGTGCAAAAATACTCCAGAAGCCGGGCGAAGTCATGATAAATGTAATAACAAAAACGGCTTGACATAACAAAAATAACAATTTAATTAAACGTTTCGCCTCAAATGCGGGAGGCATCTTCAGTAAAGCACAGAGCGAGTGAGAGTCGCACAAAAAAGTTCGGCTATTTAGGCATAAAGTTTGTGTACACCTCCGGCAGGGGGCCACGGTTCTTGTTTACCAGCGATGAATCACTTCCGCGTTTGTCGTTGTGGATAAACCAAGATTCCAGCAGCTTTCTCGGTCCCCACCTTTTATCCCTCGCCAAGGTCGAGGCCTTGTCAAAGTCAAATTGGTGTCCTGACGTCCATGCGTGGTCGACGAGTTCGGACTTGAAGCGGGTGGCGTTCGTGGAATTGGCGACATCCCGTGCGTGTTCTTTTAGTCTTGTTTTTCTTTTTCGTCCCGTCTCTCCAATGTAGGAAGCGTCACATTCCTTGCACTGCACCTGGTAGATCACTCCCCTTTCTGCCTCTGGCGGTGTCGGGTCTTTGATTTGGAGATAACATTGGCAATTGTTCTGTAGGGTTTGTATACAGTTCGCACCCCCAACGGCCTAAGCGCGCGTCCCAATGCCTCCGAAACCCCCTTAACGTACGGGATGCACACGACGTCACGTGTTCGTTCGGCTCGATCCGGGCGCCGTCGGGACATTTGTTTCTTAACGCGATTGATAAATCGGTCTGGGTAGTTACGTTTCTTCAAAGCCTCCCGCACATGGCTAAGTTCTTGATTGCTAAGTGTTGAGTTAGATGGGACTGTTTCTGAACGATGAAGTAACGATCTTACAACTGAGCTTTTGTGTTGAGTAGGGTGATGAGAGTGGTAGTCAAGAAAGTTTTGTGTGTCACATGGTTTACGATATACGGATGTCTCCATCTTAAAGAAAGGTTCACTAGTTCTATGGACACATACATCTGAAAACGGCAAGGTACTGTCGGTTTCATGTTCGCAGGTGAACTGAATTGAGGGGTGGACACTATTCAAATTGCGGTGAAAATCGGTTACGTTCTCTCTGTTAACTATTACAAAAGTGTCATCGACATAACGACGGTAGAACTTCACGGGGAAATCAATGCCAGACATTACCTTTTCCTCAACATATTCCATGACGAGATTCGAGACGGTTACGGAAACTGGACTCCCCATAGGGCATCCGCTGACCTGATGATATGTCCCCATTAAAACTAAAATTGCACTGGTTGAGACAAAAACGTAAAAGGAGTATAACGTCATCAACAAGAAGGGTTGTGCGAGTGGACAACGACTGGTCTGCCAACAACCGGTCACGGGCGACATCCACAGCCAGGGCGTTGGGGACATTCGTGAATAATGAAATCACATCAAAGGATACCATAGCCTCGTGCGGTAGCAGGGTCTGAGCGCGGATAAGTTCAACAAAGTCATGGGAATTCCGGACGCTAAACTCATTGTTTCCTGTAAGAGGGCTCAAAATCTCAACCAGATATTTGGAAAGGCTGTAAGTGGATGAACCAATAAAAGATACAATCGGGCGTAGGGGGCAACCCGGTTTGTGAATTTTGGGAGTCCATACATCTTGGGTGTCGCGGCGTCAGAGGAGAAGAGACGGCGGTATAGTTCGTCACTGATGCGTCCTTTCTTTTTCAGCTCTCGAAGGTGGTCAACTAACTCTCTTTCGGACTTAGCAGCGGGATCTCTTGATAGTCTCACGAAATAGTGACTGTCGTTTATAACTTCATACATCTTCTTCATGTAGTCATCCTTATCAAGCACAACGGTTCCTTTTCCTTTGTCGGCCTTTAAAATCATGATGGAGCTGTCTGACTTTAACTCATTAAGAGCAATGCGTTCTTGTCGATCTAAATTCGACCCGGCCGGTTTCGCATTGTTCAAAACACTGACAACGCGGCTTCTCGCGAGATTTACCCCTGTGACATCGTGCACATGTCTGAGTTTCTCTTCAATTTCGATTATGAAGTCACGTTTTGGAACGTATCGTGGAGCAAGGGCATAGTCCAGTCCTTTGGATAGCAGACTCACATGTCGGGGCAGTAGGGGCTTGGAGGACATGTTGAACACCGTACATTTCTCAGTCCTGGTTGGCGATCTCGGAGGCAGTAGCCGGGTGAGCTTGTTGTTATGCGCCTCTGTGCACCTGTTCCTTTCCATCTCCTCGGCCTCCTTCCTTGCCAGGAACACATTTCGTAGGTCATTGTATGCCAGCGTCTGTCGTAGACTCCGTTCCGCCGTGGACTGTCGACGTCTTGCGCGGTAAATCCGCTGTTGGTTATCCTGTATGCGCGCCTTCACACAGTTGCGGCCGTAGTCCCTGGCCAACTTTCGTCCGTACGGTGTGTCCACCAGAGGTTTGCACCGTAGTCCATTGGGAATCACGTCCTCATGAAGGCACTGGCGATTGAAGTCTAGGTGGCACTGTAGGCGGACGATCGTGGTAGATTGGTTAATGTACTCTCTCACATTGCTAAGTGCGATACAACCGTAAAGGTTACGGATGAATGCAAAAATACTCCAGAAGCCGGGCGAAGTCATGATAAATGTAATAACAAAAACGGCTTGACATAACAAAAATAACAATTTAATTAAACGTTTCGCCTCCCATGCGGGAGGCATCTTCAGTAAAGCACAGAGCGAGTGAGAGTCGCACAAAAAAGTTCGGCTATTTAGGCATAAAGTTTGTGTACACCTCCGGCAGGGGGCCACGGTTCTTGTTTACCAGCGATGAATCACTTCCGCGTTTGTCGTTGTGGATAAACCAAGATTCCAGCAGCTTTCTCGGTCCCCACCTTTTATCCCTCGCCAAGGTCGAGGCCTTGTCAAAGTCAAATTGGTGTCCTGACGTCCATGCGTGGTCGACGAGTTCGGACTTGAAGCGGGTGGCGTTCGTGGAATTGGCGACATCCCGTGCGTGTTCTTTTAGTCTTGTTTTTCTTTTTCGTCCCGTCTCTCCAATGTAGGAAGCGTCACATTCCTTGCACTGCACCTGGTAGATCACTCCCCTTTCTGCCTCTGGCGGTGTCGGGTCTTTTGATTTGGAGATAACATTGGCAATTGTTCTGTAGGGTTTGTATACAGTTCGCACCCCCAACGGCCTAAGCGCGCGTCCCAATGCCTCCGAAACCCCCTTAACGTACGGGATGCACACGACGTCACGTGTTCGTTCGGCTCGATCCGGGCGCCGTCGGGACATTTGTTTCTTAACGCGATTGATAAATCGGTCTGGGTAGTTACGTTTCTTCAAAGCCTCCCGCACATGGCTAAGTTCTTGATTGCTAAGTGTTGAGTTAGATGGGACTGTTTCTGAACGATGAAGTAACGATCTTACAACTGAGCTTTTGTGTTGAGTAGGGTGATGAGAGTGGTAGTCAAGAAAGTTTTGTGTGTCACATGGTTTACGATATACGGATGTCTCCATCTTAAAGAAAGGTTCACTAGTTCTATGGACACATACATCTAAAAACGGCAAGGTACTGTCGGTTTCATGTTCGCAGGTGAACTGAATTGAGGGGTGGACACTATTCAAATTGCGGTGAAAATCGGTTACGTTCTCTCTGTTAACTATTACAAAAGTGTCATCGACATAACGACGGTAGAACTTCACGGGGAAATCAATGCCAGACATTACCTTTTCCTCAACATATTCCATGACGAGATTCGAGACGGTTACGGAAACTGGACTCCCCATAGGGCATCCGCTGACCTGATGATATATGTCCCCATTAAAACTAAAATTGCACTGGTTGAGACAAAAACGTAAAAGGAGTATAACGTCATCAACAAGAAGGGTTGTGCGAGTGGACAACGACTGGTCTGCCAACAACCGGTCACGGGCGACATCCACAGCCAGGGCGTTGGGGACATTCGTGAATAATGAAATCACATCAAAGGATACCATAGCCTCGTGCGGTAGCAGGGTCTGAGCGCGGATAAGTTCAACAAAGTCATGGGAATTCCGGACGCTAAACTCATTGTTTCCTGTAAGAGGGCTCAAAATCTCAACCAGATATTTGGAAAGGCTGTAAGTGGATGAACCAATAAAAGATACAATCGGGCGTAGGGGGCAACCCGGTTTGTGAATTTTGGGGAGTCCATACATCTTGGGTGTCGCGGCGTCAGAGGAGAAGAGACGGCGGTATAGTTCGTCACTGATGCGTCCTTTCTTTTTCAGCTCTCGAAGGTGGTCAACTAACTCTCTTTCGGACTTAGCAGCGGGATCTCTTGATAGTCTCACGAAATAGTGACTGTCGTTTATAACTTCATACATCTTCTTCATGTAGTCATCCTTATCAAGCACAACGGTTCCTTTTCCTTTGTCGGCCTTTAAAATCATGATGGAGCTGTCTGACTTCAACTCATTAAGAGCAATGCGTTCTTGTCGATCTAAATTCGACCCGGCCGGTTTCGCATTGTTCAAAACACTGACAACGCGGCTTCTCGCGAGATTTACCCCTGTGACATCGTGCACATGTCTGAGTTTCTCTTCAATTTCGATTATGAAGTCACGTTTTGGAACGTATCGTGGAGCAAGGGCATTTTCCAGTCCTTTGGATAGCAGACTCACATGTCGGGGCAGTAGGGGCTTGGAGGACATGTTGAACACCGTACATTTCTCAGTCCTGGTTGGCGATCTCGGAGGCAGTAGCCGGGTGAGCTTGTTGTTATGCGCCTCTGTGCACCTGTTCCTTTCCATCTCCTCGGCCTCCTTCCTTGCCAGGAACACATTTCGTAGGTCATTGTATGCCAGCGTCTGTCGTAGACTCCGTTCCGCCGTGGACTGTCGACGTCTTGCGCGGTAAATCCGCTGTTGGTTATCCTGTATGCGCGCCTTCACACAGTTGCGGCCGTAGTCCCTGGCCAACTTTCGTCCGTACGGTGTGTCCACCAGAGGTTTGCACCGTAGTCCATTGGGAATCACGTCCTCATGAAGGCACTGGCGATTGAAGTCTAGGTGGCACTGTAGGCGGACGATCGTGGTAGATTGGTTAATGTACTCTCTCACATTGCTAAGTGCGATACAACCGTAAAGGTTACGGATGAATGCAAAAATACTCCAGAAGCCGGGCGAAGTCATGATAAATGTAATAACAAAAACGGCTTGACATAACAAAAATAACAATTTAATTAAACGTTTCGCCTCCCATGCGGGAGGCATCTTCAGTAAAGCACAGAGCGAGTGAGAGTCGCACAAAAAAGTTCGGCTATTTAGGCATAAAGTTTGTGTACACCTCCGGCAGGGGGCCACGGTTCTTGTTTACCAGCGATGAATCACTTCCGCGTTTGTCGTTGTGGATAAACCAAGATTCCAGCAGCTTTCTCGGTCCCCACCTTTTATCCCTCGCCAAGGTCGAGGCCTTGTCAAAGTCAAATTGGTGTCCTGACGTTCATGCGTGGTCGACGAGTTCGGACTTGAAGCGGGTGGCGTTCGTGGAATTGGCGACATCCCGTGCGTGTTCTTTTAGTCTTGTTTTTCTTTTCGTCCCGTCTCTCCAATGTAGGAAGCGTCACATTCCTTGCACTGCACCTGGTAGATCACTCCCCTTTCTGCCTCTGGCGGTGTCGGGTCTTTTGATTTGGAGATAACATTGGCAATTGTTCTGTAGGGTTTGTATACAGTTCGCACCCCCAACGGCCTAAGCGCGCGTCCCAATGCCTCCGAAACCCCCTACGTTAAGGGGGTTTCGGAGGCATTGGGACGCGCGCTTAGGCCGTTGGGGGTGCGAACTGTATACAAACCCTACAGAACAATTGCCAATGTTATCTCCAAATCAAAAGACCCGACACCGCCAGAGGCAGAAAGGGGAGTGATCTACCAGGTGCAGTGCAAGGAATGTGACGCTTCCTACATTGGAGAGACGGGACGAAAAAGAAAAACAAGACTAAAAGAACACGCACGGGATGTCGCCAATTCCACGAACGCCACCCGCTTCAAGTCCGAACTCGTCGACCACGCATGGACGTCAGGACACCAATTTGACTTTGACAAGGCCTCGACCTTGGCGAGGGATAAAAGGTGGGGACCGAGAAAGCTGCTGGAATCTTGGTTTATCCACAACGACAAACGCGGAAGTGATTCATCGCTGGTAAACAAGAACCGTGGCCCCCTGCCGGAGGTGTACACAAACTTTATGCCTAAATAGCCGAACTTTTTTGTGCGACTCTCACTCGCTCTGTGCTTTACTGAAGATGCCTCCCGCATGGGAGGCGAAACGTTTAATTAAATTGTTATTTTTGTTATGTCAAGCCGTTTTTGTTATTACATTTATCATGACTTCGCCCGGCTTCTGGAGTATTTTTGCATTCATCCGTAACCTTTACGGTTGTATCGCACTTAGCAATGTGAGAGAGTACATTAACCAATCTACCACGATCGTCCGCCTACAGTGTCACCTAGACTTCAATCGCCAGTGCCTTCATGAGGACGTGATTCCCAATGGACTACGGTGCAAACCTCTGGTGGACACACCGTACGGACGAAAGTTGGCCAGGGACTACGGCCGCAACTGTGTGAAGGCGCGCATACAGGATAACCAACAGCGGATTTACCGCGCAAGACGTCGACAGTCCACGGCGGAACGGAGTCTACGACAGACGCTGGCATACAATGACCTACGAAATGTGTTCCTGGCAAGGAAGGAGGCCGAGGAGATGGAAAGGAACAGGTGCACGGGTTCCGGAAGAAATGTCCCCGGAAAAAACGTCCCCGGACAAAATGTCCCCGGAAAAAAAGTCCCCGGAAAATATGTCCCCGGAAAAAAAGGCCCCAGGTGGAAAGTAGGAAAAAATGGCCCCAAAGGGACATTTGTTCCACTGCCGTACGATCCGCTTTTGACTTTTGTGTATGAATCTAGAGTGTGTCATTTCATTCCTGATTTTGTAACATTGCATCTCAACAGTTTTTCTTTGTTTTTTCATTGTGAAATAAACATTTATAACACTTCTAGCCAAACCAAATTATTGTGTTTGGGAAATTTGAGAAGTATTGTGTGCCATTTCCAAATAGGTAAAGAGCGCGACGTTTTTGTTTGCTTTCCATTGTGAAATAAACATTTATAACACTTCTAGCCAAACCAAATTATTGTGTTAGGGAAATTTGAGAAGTACTTGTGTGCCATTTCCAAATAGGTAAAGAGCGCGACGTTTTTGTTTGCTTTCCATTGTGAAATAAACATTTATAACACTTCTAGCCAAACCAAATTATTGTGTTAGGGAAATTTGAGAAGTACTTGTGTGCCATTTCCAAATAGGTAAAGAGCGCGACGTTTTTGTTTGCTTTCCATTGTGAAATAAACATTTATAACACTTCTAGCCAAAACCAAATTATTGTGTTTGGGAAATTTGAGAGGTACTTGTGTACCATTTCCAAATAGGTAAAAAGCGCGACACTTAACACAAACAAGCGATCGTTAGCTTTTTTTTATATTTTTCTTATAGAAACTAAAGGTTAATTGTCATTAAGAGTGCTTATTTGTGGATATTATGCAGACGGTAAAATTTCGTTCCCACTAATACTCTTTCTAAGTAAAATGTGAAAATACGCCGATGTCGTGTTCGCGCTAACGGTGTCGCGATGTGTAAGTATTTCGCAGAATTGTATATTTCCTTATTTGTTGGGGCCGTTTTTTCCTACTTGCCACACGGTGCCTTTTTTCCCCAAGGACATATGACCGGACCGCCCGAAGGCCTTGAGGATCAGGGAAACCCAGAGATAGAAAATCCTTTGGGGACATTTTTTCCTACTTTCCACCTGGGGCCTTTTTTTCCGGGGACATTTTGTCCGGGGACCTTTTTTCCGGGGCCATTTTTTCCGGGGACATTTTTTCCGGGGACATTTTTTCCTACACCCCTTTACTAGGGCGCTCCACTGGAAATGGAGAGGTCTCGGGCTCGATACCCGGACCAGGCGGATTTTTTTTGGTCGCGCACCAGTCACCTAGCTGTGTTTGGAGATTTGTGTTTGTCCTTTGTCCCTCTTGTTCCCCTTCTCCAGGGATTATTTTCGTCATTCTTGTCCAGCTCGCTTGCACCTTTGCATTTAATTGTATTTAATTATAACCTTAAAATTGCAAGCCTTTCACCATTGTTGGTGTTAGACTAGTGGCAGCTGATAAAACCTGTTTGCCCTACTGTCTTCTAACCCCTGGTTAGCTCAGTTGGTAGACCGCTCCACTGGAAATGGAGAGGTCCCGGGTTCGATACCCGTGCCTAGCGGTTTTTCTCGGTCGCGCACCAGTCACCTAGCTGTGTTTGGATTTGTGTTTGTCCTTTGGTCCCTCTTGTTCCCCTTCTCCAAGGATTACTTTCGTCGTTTTTTCTTTTGTTTTTCTTTTTCGTAGGGGCCGGCTGCCACCCTTCGCTGTCCTTGTCTAAGGTGTCCTCGGCGACGCATTCCGGTTCTCCGTCAACAAAGGCGGCGGGAATGAACGGGTTTGTCCCTTCCTCTGTTTCCTCTGGCTCAATGGCGACGGTAGCTGGGGAGGCCGTAGCCTCTCCGGCCGCTGCGGCCGCCGCTTCAGCGATGGTCACCTTGTCTCCCTCGCTGGCTCCACAGGGCTGGTCGTCGACGTTTTCCACGACATTTGGGAGGCTCACGGCCTGTGTCACCAACTCTTCCGTGTCGGCCATATTTGGGTTGTAATTCAAGTACAGTAATTGAACTACTGTAATTTAATTACTTTTCTTTGTTATTTGTAATTGTAATTAATTACTTTCGGCTAAAAGGAATTGTAATTGTATATTAATTGCTTTCTATGTCAGTAATTGTGAAATTTCAGGCACAATTACAATTACTTTTACGAGACTTTGTAGCACTCGCTCGCGCTCGCACAAGCGGCCTAGCGCTCGGTGACACACTCGCACACATAGACACGCATGCACATACACGCACAACAAAAATAGTGTTGCGTTGTTTGTTGTTTTGTTGCTTACACTGCGGGCTGAGAGACAATCCTATTTTGGGTCTACCTCGACGGCGCCGTGTGGCGCCGTCTGCGGAGCGAGCAAAAAACAATGGCGTAAACATGCCAAAATATTGAAAAGAAAAAATATTGAGCTTCAGTTTTCAGCCGAGCTTAGATATTTTAATTGTCTATGTTTGTGTGTTTGTTTGGTTGTTTTTTCTGTCAGTTTTATACGTTTTTCTTCCAGTACTGTCGCATATTTATATCTGTATTATTTTTAAGTTTATTTCCTGTTGGTTTTACTTCGGTTATTATTTGGATAAGCATTTTGGAGACTGACCTCGCACCTGTGAAGATTGTCACCAATGATTCGGAAGCCTGGATTCGGTTCTTATAGATTTCTGAGCCATTATAATTTCAACTCAATGTAAATAATTTGCAATACCATGATGTTTGTATGTGAATACAGTCGTGTTAGCGCATGTGGATTAATACTTGTAAAATATTCATATATCACTAATTGTCGCATGTTTATTTTCCGTTTAAAAACAAATACCTCCGACTTGCGAAACAATACCAACGATTTATAGGAAGCAACGTCGCTACAATAAGAAGCGGTGCAGCGCTTCGACCTTCGAGCCCGGAGACATCGTCGTGGTGGAGAAAGAATCACTTCCAATCGGACATTCAAGGAAGCTTTTAAAAAAGTTTCAAGGTCCCTACGTAGTAACGGAGAAGCTTCCAAATGACACGTATCGTATAGAAGATATTCCGGGCCGATCAGTTACTCAGCGTTTCTACACGTCTACGGCCCCGATTGACAAGATGAAGCGTTACTATGCCTTCGACGTAGACAACGAACCCGATCATGACGACTGCGAAGACGAAGAAGACAATTGAGTCAATTTTTCACAGGATGGCCGAGTGTTAGCATCCTGCTGAGCACGAGAGATCAAAGAGAGACGAGGACGACGACGAGCACCCGCGAAACGTGCAACGACACGAACGTTAAATGCTCTGTACATATAAAATGTTTTCTACCTCTTGGCAACTGCGTATTTGACGACTAACACAAGATGCAGAAGGTGGTCAATTTTTTAAAACTCAAAAAGGGAAGGACGCCGTAATAGTAGACGGATTCATATATTTATTTAAGGGAAAGAATAAAAATGAAAAGGCTGCCTGGAGATGTGCCAAATACTGGGCATTGAACTGCAAAGCAGCGGTTCTCACGAAACAAAAAAAAAAAAAAGTAACCAAGAAAACACAAGGTAAGCGATCTTTTTTAATAAACTGTCTAATAGCTGTTTAGCTATCCTGAATGGCAACTGAATTAATGACGCTAATTTAGCACGAAATAAACATTTCTGCTGCAGTAATTGATTTTCATTGCGTTCATATGTTTCAGAGCACAACCATCCCCCTAATGGAGCCAACTTCGGGAAGCGCGACTGAAGAATATATTGAAGGAAAGGGTGAGATCGGAGCCGCATTTGCCAGCACCCCAAGTATACAGCAGAGAGATCTTGAGCCTTGTGGATCAACAAAATAAAAACATTTTTTTCGTCTTTATATTACACGTTTCATTACACGAGTATACCTGTACATTATGCTCATGATTGAAACTTGTTTGTGACGGGACGAGTTTGTTCTATAGCTTAATGACATGGTAATGGCGGAGCTGCCAACTTTCGAGAGCGTGAGGAGCATCTGGACCGGGAGAAGAGAAAGCAGCAACCAAGCCTACAAGAAACATGGCCGAGATTAAGCTTGGAAAACTGAATACGGAGACACTTGACAAGCGAGACTTCCTGCTGTTCGACATCAGCATAAGTGCAGGCCGTATATTCTTTGCTTTTGTACGTAGGAGCATGCTCTTTCATTTTTTCGGAAGAGATCGAGGTGTTCATCGATGTCGATGGCACGTTTTTCTCGTGTCCGTCCTTGTTTCATCAATTGGTCACAATCAGCGCCGTCAAAGAGGGGGTGAGCTTCAACATCGCCTACTTTCTTCTACCTTACCCGAGAAGTATACGTGGCGGCCTTCACGAACTGCAAGGCAGCGTTCGACGCTCCTTATCCAAACTTCCCTTTTCGTGTTTTCTCGCATTCGGTACCGGGGCTGCCATTTCCACTTTTCTCGGGCAATCTGGAAGAAAGGTTTAGGACGTCGGACTTTCCAAGGCTTACCAAGACGATTCTTCGGTAACTTTGTTTGTACGCCAGACAATCAGTTTGGCCGTTCTCCCCCCAACGTTTGTACGTATTGCTTGGCCCAGTTTGAAGGCGACGGCACCACGAGCCCTAGGAGTCTCACAACTGATTCTGTACTTCGAGGATACCTGGCTCTTGGGGAACTACGACATTCGCGTGGAACCGCCACCAGAACAACGATGCACGGACTAACAACCTCAAGGAAGCCTGGCACCGGTGAGTACACTTTGCAATATTATAAAATGTAGTTATCCTATCAAATTTCTATCTACCAGAAGTTGTGACCTCTGTCCTTTTTATTTGCAGGAAAATTAACAATGTAATCGGAAAAGCGCACCCCAATGTCTGCACGTTCGTGGAGCGTATGAAGCAAGACGAGGCCACTAGCAGAGTCACCCTCCTCCAGGTGTCCAACGGCGGCCAAGCCCGAAAGCGTCAAAAGAAGTGGGAGATGAAAGATGAGGCCATCAAGATGTTCGAGGAGAGTCTGTCCGATGGAGAACTAAGCATTTAAGAGTTCCTGAAGCTGGTGCAGCGATAATGCGGTATACAAGTAGTGGACGTTGCTCCCATAAATGAAAGTGTATGCAAAACAATTGACCGCATCTCCACGTGGTGAATGATGTTGCTTGGGGCGAAGCTCTGGTGGTGCTTGTCTGCGTAGACGCCGAGCCGCAGCATGCCGAGCCTTTTCATTCATGTCAGTAGGAGAATGTATGGTTTTTTTCTTTTTCTTTTTTTAAGCAGACAGATGGGATGGCATCTCAGAACCCCCTACTCTTTTTTTTCTTCTTTTTCTTTGAGCCTTTTCATTCATGTCAGTAGGAGAATGTGTGGTTTTCTTCTTTTTCATTTTTTAAGCAGACAGATGGGATGGCATCTCAGAACCCCCTACTCTTTTTTTCTTCTTTTTCTTTTTTCATAATTTTTTAGAGCGCAGCTCTTAGGCGCCCGTTTCTGGCTTGAGCGGCGTCGCCGTCGGCGTCGGCGTCGCCGTCGGCGTCGCCGTCGGCGTAACCGCGAGGTGCATGATGGGTAAATTTCCCAGCTAAATCTAGCGGAAAATTTTCCCCGCTAAATCTAGCGGAAAATTTTCCCCGCTAAATTTAGCGGAAAATTTTCCCCGCTAAATCTAGCGGTAAATTTTCCCCGCTAAATCTAGCGGAAAATTTTCCCCGCTAAATCTAGCGGAAAACTTTCCCCGCTAAATTTAGCGGAACATTTTCCCCGCTAAATCTAGCGGAAAATTTTCCCCGCTAAATTTAGCGGAAAATTTGTCCCGCTAAATCTAGCGGAAAATTTTCCCCGCTAGATCTAGCGGAAAATTTTCCCCGCTAAATCTAGCGGAAAACTTTCCCCGCTAAATTTAGCGGAAATTTTTCCCCGCTAAATCTAGCGGAAAATTTTCCCCGCTAAATTTAGCGGGAAATTTTCCCCGCTAAATCTAGCGGAAAATTTTCCCCGCTAAATTAGCGGAAAAATTTGCCCGCTAAGTCTAGCGGAAACTTTTCCCCGCTAAATCTAGCGGAAAAATTCCCCGCTAAATTTAGCGGAAAGCTTTCCCCGCTAAATCTAGCGAAAAATTTTCCCCGCTTAATTTGGCGGAAAATTTTCCCCGCTAAACCTAGCGGAAAATTTTCCCCGCTAAATTTAGCGGAAAATTTTCCCCGCTAAATCTAGCGGAAAATTTTCCCCGCTAAATTTAGCGAAAAAGTTTCCCGGCTAAATCTAGCGGAAAATTTTCCCCGCTAAATTTAGCGGAAAATTTTCTCCACCCCTACCCCTCGAGGTCACGTGACCCCCCCCCCGTGCCTTCCCCTCCTCCTCAAGAGCTGCGCTCTAATTCGGCGTTACAGGGAGTTGTAAACGGCTTTCATTTTTTTTTCATCTTTTTTTTTCAATTTTTTTTTTCCCTACACGAGCACGTGAGCATGTGCTCACGTGCTCGTGAGCACGTGATCTCACGAGGAGAAGCACGAGCACCCGACGCCGGCCTACGGCGGACGGACGTACGGACATGGCTAGCCCCTAAGGAGCTTCGCCCCTAAAACCTGTAAATAAATATCTTGCAATTTGCAGTATTGTAGAGATATGAATAACTGGCACAGAATCACAAAGAATACAGTGCGCGTTGATTTGAAAATAAGAGCAGAGGTGTACAAGTGCATTAATAAATGTCAAAAAGTAAGGCGCAAAAGATGAAAATAAATGTCATAAAATAACACTCCTAGTTTTAGTAATGACTGATGAAAAATTTCCAGTTTAAAATGGTCACGCATCGAATATTCCGTGCGCCGAAAAGTCTGAGCCGACAGCGAAAAAGCATACCGATCCGTGCACCGCAAGACACGTAACCGAATCGTCCGCAGGTGCATATTGGGGAAATTAGGCACGGGGATATTGACACTCGGGGTAAACAAGACAAGGATTTTGAAAACGGGGATTTTGACACTCGGGGGAAATGGCACAGGGAATTGGGGACGGGGGAAATGAAATCGGGGGATTCGTGCTACAACCGTTGAAATTTACAATTTACTATTGCCCGCTGCCGGATCGATGTGACCAGTTGCCCGCATGACGAGTCATCCTGTGACGAATGTTCCTATGTGACGAATCGTCCTGTGACGAGTGCGCACGTGTCGAATCGTTCTCATCCCGCCGGTTTCGCGGTGAGCTTTTGTCCGGTGAGCTTTACTTCGGTGAGCTTTTGTCCGGTGACCTTTTCTCCGCCGCCCCTCAAAAAGACCCGGTAAATATGTCTGAAAAGCTTGACATTGCCGCCGATGCTAAGGGCCTCATATCACGTTTTAAAAGAACTGAAGGAAATACGCTCTGTGATCTGTTTTGTCCTTTTATGACGCACGTATGTCACCAGGACAAGCTTCTCTTGAACGGGGTGGATATTCGATCGTGCTGCGGCACACATCTGAAGATTTCAGTCTCTCTTGGCCGCTTCGATGGTTCCACAAAACACGTTGTCCAACTTCCTCGTATTTTGCCTTACATTCGACGCGTGCAAGTCGCTCTGACGGTGCTTGTGGGCATCGAAAGACGTGTGCTGTCTTCTCCCGTGACTTATCTACTACGTGGGGTGGAGGACAAGACCAGAACCGTTTCTACCGGTGTGTCGCACATTGTCCTCGACGATCTCTTTCCGCATAGGGTGCCGGCGTAGCCAGGAATTTTTGTCGGGGACGAAAAGGGGGGGGGGGGGGGGGGGCTGAGGTAGCTGGGATGTCCATCACTTAGGGTGCAGAGAGGGGGAGGGGGGTCAATATGCATGTGTATATTATAGGGTCGGCTGGATTTCGGGGGAGGCTGAAGCGCCATAAGCCCCCCCCCCCCCCCCGCTTTTCTGGCTACGCCCCTGGGTGCCGTCAAAGCTCGTCATTGCTTTCGTGAAGAGGGAAGCGTTTCAGGGAAGTTGCGAGCACGACCCCTTCAACCTCGAACACTTCAACTTGAAAACGGTAGTCCTGGACGTGGGTGGATGTCCGCAGACGGAGCAGTTTGGTTTTGCTCAAGATCTGTACATGAAGGCCTATATGAGCTTCCAACAGCGCCTCAATCGGAAATACGTTCCCTACTCTAAAAATGCCTTCTCAAGAGACTCTCTGCCTTACAACATTTTGACTCCCTACAGGGAAGAGCAGAGGCTGCCCAATCGTTTTGCAAGGGCGCCGTCGTCTTTAATGCCGTCACTTCTAATATGGGCGAAAACATGGTTTTGCCCTTACCATCCTAATAGAATAGACCTTTTCATCTCAGTAGTTACCCGACCGGCGAAAAGGGGGCGCTGGCGCAATCTCCATTATTGGGTGGCTTCAACTTGGTTGGTTTCTGTTTCAGCGCGCTCACGGCTGTGTCTATGTTGAATGTCATTTTCGCTTAATATTATGATACAAATGTGTCCGTTATAGCACACAACCACTAAAACAGTGATAGTGAGCCACCTTGAGAGTCACAAAGTGATTTTCAGTCATAATTGCGGACTTTTTTTTACGGACACTTTACGACGCATCTGATTATGTTCGTCGTTAATTTCGGTCTGGTTCGGCGACGAAACAATATATGATGCACAAGGAGGATTCTCATCGTCTACGGCTGTACCCACTGACCATAGTTTACAGAAAAAAATATACTAATGAAGAATCTAACGCGTATATATGTATAGTAAAAATGCAGGTCTACGACCTGATTAAACGAGGAGGAACAAATTTTTATTAAAACCAGCAGTTTAGTTGGCTGGGCCTAGGCCTCCCACGTTGGGACGTCGAGGTCTTGCCTCTTCGCCGCCTCGCAGGCTTGCTGGGTAGCCCAGAGTTGGTCGTCGAGGTGGGAGCTGCGCAGGGCGGCGTGCCATCTCGACGAGAGGGTCACAGTATTAATTGTCGGTTATTGGTGTTTACATTCCCATAGCATGTGGGGAAGCGATGCTACCTGAGTCTTACAGATCTGGCAAGTGTTACTATGGTAGATCTCTGGGTAGATCCTGTGGTAACGTGTTAGTGAGGGGTACGTGTTTGTCTGTAACAGGTGAAGGGTGGTTGCCTGTGCTCTGTTTAGCTTGTGATGAGGGGTGGGGAAGGTTTTTCTTTCGAGATAGAACGATTTCGTAAGGTCGTTGTAGCTGGTGAGGCGATCACGTTCCGCAGGTGCACCTGCGCTGTCTCCGGCACGGTTGACTAGGCCTCGAGCTAAGGAGTGAGCAACCTCGTTGAGGTTGGAGAGGTGGGGATGTACGTCGCCGGCGTGCGCTGGGAACCAGACGAGAGTGATTTGGTTTTCAGTTGAGTGAGGGGATTGGTGTAGGATGCGTAGTGCTTGTTGTGAAATACGACCTTTGATGTAATTGCTGATTGCCGTGCGGGAATCGCTCACGATAGTGTGGCAGTCTGGATCGAGGGTGGTCAGGGCAATGGCCACTTCCTCGGCCGTCTCGGCGTTTTGGGTTACGATGCTGGCGGCACGTTTGAGCGAGCCGCCTACTGTGGTAGCTGCCGCGAAGCGGTGCCCGTCTTGATATTCAGCTGCGTCGACGAAGGTGACGCCCGTGGTGTCGCCATAGGCTTTAATGAGGGAGGCAGCCCTTGCTTTCCGACGTTCTTTATTGTATTCCGGGTGCATGTTTTTGGGGATAGGGTCGGCATGTAGCCAAGTCTGTACGTCGCGTGGAATCGGGTGTTAGTCTCCATGTTGACGGTGGTAGGTGATGCCGAGTTTAGTTAGAATGTGCCGGCCCGTCTCTGTGAGGGTGAGACGCTCCAGATGAGACCGACGCTGTGCTTCGATTAATTCGTCGAGGGTGTTGTGGAGTCCTAATTGGAGTAGAAGTTCCGTGCTGGTGTTATTTGGCAGCCCTAAGGCTAGCTTGTAGGCGCCACGTATAATGATGTCCAATTTAGTCTTTTCCGCCTTGTACCAATCATGGAAGGCGGCGACATACGCGATGTGACAGATGACGAACGAGTGAACAAGGCGGATGAGGCTTTCTTCCTTCATGCCCTGTCGCCGGTTGGTCACCCGTTTCAGCAGCCGCGACGTATTGGCCGTCTGTCGGAGGATCTTGGATATAGCCGTTGAGTTGGCGCCGTTGGCTTCGATGGTCATGCCGAGGACCCGGATGGTGGAGACCACAGGTATGGTACCACCATCCCTCATGTGGAGTTGGAATTCCTCGTAGTGGCTTTTGTGAGTAGAGCCTAGTGGTGGGCGTCCACAGAGTGTGGGGTGGTATAGAAGGAGCTCTGACTTGTCGGGGTAACATCGAAGTCCCGTGCCTTGTTTCGACGGCATCGATGGCGTCTTGCAGAGCGGTTTCAATTTGGTCGTCGCTGCCCGTTCTGGCCCAGATGGTAATGTCGTCGGCATAGATGGTATGTTCTATGCCGTCGAGCTTCTGTAGTTCCTGTGCTAATCCGAGCATGACCAAATTGAACAACATTGGGGAAATCACAGAGCCTTGTGGGGTTCCCACGCATCCGAGAGTGAATTCCTCCGATTGAATATCTCCAACCGAAAGGTACGCCCGTCGGTTGGATAGAAAGTCTCGTACGTAGTTGTAGGTGCGCTCGCCGAGATTGAGCAGGGAGATGCGTTCGAGGATGGTAGAGTGCGCGACGCTATCGAAGGCGCGTTCGAGATCGAGGCCCAAGATCGCCTTTGTGTGTCGGGATTTGCCATCGAGGATTTGATGCTTGAGTTGGAGCATGGCATCCTGGGTTGTGAGATGCGCCCTAAAGCCGATGATTGAGTGGGGGTATGCGGACGTGTCTTCGAGGTGAGAATTTATGCGGGTAAGGAGTGCATGCTCCATAACCTTACCGATACACGAAGTTAACGAGATGGGGCGGAGATTGGCTAGATGGCTTGCCAGGTTTTGGAATAAGAATTACTTTGGCCGTTTTCTATGATAGAGGAATGGAGCCTTGGCGCCAGCAGTCGTTAATGTACTCGGTGAGCTGTTCCACCGAGGGGTCGTCTAGGTTTCGCAGAGTTTTGTTGGTGACGCCGTCCGGGCCTGGGGCTGAACGGCTGTTCAATTTGCGCAGGGCAGCGTGTACCACTGCCACGCTGAAGTCCTCATCGAGGGCAGAGTTCGAGGATCCCGTGTATGGTCCGTGAGGCCTTGCGGACCCGGAGGGGATGTACTTTTGGCATAAGGTATTGGTGACGTGGTCCTTGCCGTGCGCCTTGGTTTCTGTGAATAGGAGTTTGGTGAGACGATCCTGCTGTTGTGAACGGGTGGTGGTATTGTCAAGATGTTTAAGGATTTTCCACGAGCGGAAGCGGTGGAGTTGCCCGTCTAGAGAATTACAAAGCTCCGCCCATTGCTGTTGATTAAGGACTCGGCAGTGTTCTTCGATATTCTTGTTAAGTAGTGCAACCTTTTTCCTCAGCTGTTTGTTGAGTCGTTGACCCTTCCACCGGGAGAGGATGGACGTTTTGGCTTCAATGAGGCGGGCAAGCCGACTGTCCATACGTTCAGTCGGGTCGTCGGTTTTGATAGTGCGAGTGGCCAGTTGGGTGTCTGATTGAAAGTCGCGTGGCCAAGATTCTATATCGGTGATCGAGGTGTCTGCCGCTTTTTCTGTGCGATATTCGCGGAAGGCGTCCCAGTCCACAAATGCGAACTCCCTCGTTCTCGTCGATAGAGCTGTGAGGTGTGGGAGAGTAATTTCAATGATCGAATGATCGCTGCCGAGGTCGTATTGAGTATTGCACCATTGAGCGTTCACTACGTTTTTGGTGAACGTAAGGTCGGGCGTCGTGTCTCGCGCAGTGGAGGTGCCGAGGCGCGTGAGGAAAGTCGGGTCGGTGATGAGAGTGAAGCCGATATCGTGGGAGTCTTGCCAAAGGTTACGGCCCGCAGCGGAGCAGTGTTTGTAGCCCCATCCTGTGTGTGGGAGGTTGAAGTCACCGCCGATGACGAGGGGGCTGCGCCTGCGGCGTTCAGGGCCTTTTTAAAGAGGGTTAGAAAGCAACTGTGGCGTAGGGAGGGGGCGTTATAAATATTGAGGATGAAGATGCCGTCCGTCCGCTTTTTGTGCGGGATGAGTTCAATGAAAAGGTGTTCGGTGCGACGGTCATGGAGATCGTGTTCGATTGCGGTGGTTCTGTTTCGGACGAGCGTGGAGACTCCGTGGGGGGCGTTGGCAGCGATGAAGGGTTGATATCCGGGAAGGGTGATCGGAGTACCGTGCGTTTCCTGGAGTAGGAGTACGTCCGGTGGACGTGAAGATGTGCGAAGGTGTTGACGAAGAACGGGCTGTTTGTGGAGGTAGCATCGACAGTTCCACTGCCATATCACTGTATCAGTGTTATGTGTGTGGCATGAGGAGGGATCGAAGAGGCCGCCGGTGTCGTGAGCGATTTCGGTCGTGTCCATGATTATAGCCGGGGTGACGGAGGTGGATGTGGTGAAAAGGGTCTGGAGGTTGCTTTCTATGGCGGTGACTCTTTGCATTACGACGAGCAGAGCGTTGTGGAGAGTTTCGACGGTTTATGCGTTTATGCGGCTTCTTGGTGCTTCCCACGTTTATAATTCTCCCATAAGCGGAAGAATCATGTTAAGCAATGATGTGATGTTTCGTGCCCATTGGGCGTCGACAGAAGATAATAGGCTGTAGGCCATGCGAGCTGCTTTTTTGAGAAGCGAAATCCAGCTCTCCCATGCATTTCCTTTGATTGGCGGAGCGTCAGAGGTGGAAGTAGTCTTCCACATTGGATGAGGAGTGGCAGCCGCTGACGTCGACGGCCTTTCTTTTTCTCTCTTGGGTTCTGAAACTTGCGTTTTTCGGTCATTTGAGGGAGGGGCCCCCTTCATGAGCTTCTGTTGATTCTTCTTTAAAGCTGCAGCAGAGCCATGGGCGCTTGGGTTCTGCTTGTTAGATGTCTCATTTATTGTGTTCTGTGAGTGTACAGGTCGTTGTTCAATTTCAGCCGTTTGTTTTGTTTCCCTCTCTTGTAAGACGGCGGACCTTGCGGCGCGAAAGTCAACTGCGTGGTTGCGTGCGTAGCTGCGGGTCTCACTTTCTCTCTGCCATTTTGGGCAAGAAGAGGACGTGGCAACGTGAGCTTGACCGCAGTTCGCGCATTTTTCTTGACCAAAACATGTGTCGTTGCGGTCGTGGGCTTCTCCGTAGCGACTGCAGATAGGTGGGCGCTTGCAGTTGGCTTCGCGATGACCATATCCACAACATTTGCGGCACTGAATTGGGCGTTCCTTGAACGGGGTCACCGGATGGCGAACGTGACCGAGATAAACAAAACTCGGCAACGTTGTTTCGCTGAACGCTATCTTTACTATGGAACTTTGTCCAAGCCGTTGAATTCTCGCCACTCGGCCTTCTGGTGATCTCACATGCTGTTCAATTTCGGCATCAGAAAGTGAAGTGTCGACGTCTTTGATCACTCCTACTGCGAAGTGCCGCGGAAGGGGCTCGTAGGCCCGAACTTTCAAGCCGCAGATCCTAGTGCAAGCAAGGAGCGCATGGGTCGTCTGGCCATTTCGAGTGTCCACTGCGATCAGATTTAATCTGCTGTTGGGCCTAATCTCGTGAATGCATTCAGGACACATCTGTTCCAATGCAACAGACAGTTTTAGACTGCTGATCGCTGTGATTTTCTGGTTCTCAACCGCTGGTACAAAAATTACAGTCAGGCCAACTGTCGTGGTAGGCGAGTTCGTAACTGTGTCTCCGCTTTTGCTTGAACTGGAGTTCTTTTTGCGCTTCTTGGATGTCTTGCCATCGTGCCATTCACCTTGGTCGGTGTCGGCGATTTCCATGTCGCTAGTTAACATTTCAGCGTTGGGTGGAGTTGTGTGGGGTCCGTGGTCAGGAGCTCTAACTTCTGCCAGGTTAGTGACGGAGGCTTCGTTCTCTAGCTCGGCGATAGAGGATCCGCATGTTGAAGGAGGCATACTGTAGCGCTCAGTTCGAGTCTTCTGACTTGCCGTTAGCGAAGGGGTTGCGGTAGCCATGGAGAAGTCAAATCAGGGTTTATACCCCGAGCCGATCGAAAGCCACCCTCCGACAAGCGGAGGAAGCCTTATTAATTGTTCGCTGAAGCTAGAATTGTCTAAACTGGTGATATTAGAAAATAGAAATAAGCACAAACAGATTAGCCGAGAAAAACACAGACCTGTTCGAAGCGCTTCGTCTTCCTCTTCCGATTAAACGACAAATAAAAACATATTTCTATGCCTGTTCCGCCGGCCCAGACAGTATCCGCAGAGGACAAATATAGATTCGCACTAAATCTTGCATTGTGAGGTATTATTCAGCGAAACAGCGTGAAAACCGAAACAAAAAATACAAGAGAAAAAATTGATCGTTATACTTCCTCTCATCTTAGCATGGAGAAACTGCGAAGGCTGTGCAGGCGCGAGCGGCTTGCCCGACTGCCTTGATTGGAGCACTCTCTGTACAAGCCCTTGTGGAACTGCCGGGGCTTCATCCAAAGCAACTAATTCGAGATTTTAGCATGCGAGGATAACAATAGTCCATGCTAAGGTGAGACGAAGTATTGTTGTTTATACAGCAGGAGTTTAGTCTGCCAGAAAATGGCGACTTCGTTACCCACCGTAAATTAGCAACTTGCCCAGTGCAGCACTACCGCTAGCCTGAGAACTTTAACGTGCGGTATACGGAGTAGTGACACACGACCGCACGCCGGTACGACGCTCATCCAGATCGAAACGGGCAGGGGTGGGGATTGAACCCAGGATCCGCAGCTTTTGTTCCACGTGCTCCGAGCTGGTGTGCGCTAACCCACTCGGCCAGCGATCTCCAATAAAAATTACGAACCAACAGAGATCGACTTACCTGTCTCCATTCTGATGACAAGAACAATCAGAATGGAAGCCTCATGCCGCTGGCTCACATTTGACAGCGCGCTTTGAGGCAATTCTGTTTTCGTTTCTGGTTTGGTTATAAGTGCTGCATGCGGAGACCTAAAGAATTGGCACCGATCGCCTATTATGCTGGGCAGCCGAGCGTTTGGACAGGCCGGAGCAAAGCGCGCGAAAAATCTCGGAGGCCATGATTGACGTTTGAAAGGTAGGTTGTAAATTTGAATTTTCGTGTCGTAATAGTATTTTAATCGGCTATCTTTTTTTTATGGTTGAGAAAAGAATAATTGATATGATAGTCATGATTGTTTTCGAAGAAATCCTGAGATTCCGGTTCAAACGATAACAAACATGGATGTCGGCGTCTGCGGAGTGCTGAACGAGCGTAGCTTGTTGAGCTCGTCAATTTTTATGATTGCGGGTTGTTTTGAGTTTACAGAGGTGTTTAAAGGAAGATCTCATCAACCGACATAGTTTGCAGCAAACAATTTTCACAAGTACGCGCATTCCGAAGCGCTGAGCGAATGCTTGTTTTCGTAGCGAGACTGGCCTAAGCCTAGCGTCTTACAATCACTATTTTGATCGATTTGGCTTGATGTCCTTCTTTGCGCGTGTTGATGCCGAGTAAAGATGTTGGTTCCCATAAAGGCGGCCCCGCGGCTCTGTGAATTGTGCACCCGTCGGGATTGTGACCTTGGTTTTAACAACTAGTAGATTCCTACACAGGAAAGAATTTGAGAGGCTGGAGGCAATCGGGCGTTCGGCTCGCTTCAGGTTAGTCGAGGTATGTTCCCGCCATTTCGCTTTCAAAGGCCACTAGATGTCAAGTTTTGCAGTGCACCTGGCCTGCCAAAGCGAATAACTTTAAGTCGCGTTTTAATTGTGAGTCATGACGCTCTCTCACCTTGCTCGCGGACGCCATGCGAAAACAATATCGAACATAAAAGCTGAACTGACAGCATATTTATTTTGTTACTTTTTGTAGTCCTCTCGGTCGCTTTTTACCGCACATCGACAGATGCTGACAGTCGCTTGTACTGGACCGTCGCTCGAGCATGATGAAACGCTGGAACGCCTCTTTCATGGTAGAGTCTTGCGAGGGTTGTGTATGTTTTTATACGGGGGCGGAATAGCAGACGGACGAAGACGTAAACGGACGACGACGGACACCGTTCATGTCCGCGTCCTTCGGTCATGGCAGATGACGATGGACGGTAGTGAAGTAGCAGGCGATGCCAGAGGCTGCCGCGCGTCTGCTCGCACAACTAGCAGGTGTTTTCAGGAAAGGGAGACATCAGAGGGAACACCAGGCTTGTTAGCGTGTTCGGCCAAGCAGCCAAGACAATCCAGTAGTAATGGGCGGGGCAACTGATTTGTGGACCGCGCTTAGAGCTGGCCGTGAGCTCCACCTAAATTGCGTCCAACAACGTAAATATGCGCGAATATTTTTTTTTTTGCGGAAAAATTATTAAAATAAAATAGTGTCCTTTGTGAGTTTAAAACATGTTTTTTTTTCTTGCAGTGTCCTTTTAAGCTTCTCCCAATCACTCGTACATATCGAGGATAAAAACGCCGGAAGGGATTTGAATAGTACCTTTCAGATAATGGGGGAAGAGGGGGTGCATTTACCAATTATGTATATCTTAAATAAGGCGATCGGCCTTTCATTTAAGTTATCAAGTTTCGGTCAGCATTTAAACATATTTTTCCTCGTTATCAGTAACTTTGACTGCACGAAGTTCACATCATCGCTGGACACTTACACGGGAGGATGATACTCTAAAATACGCCAGCTGTTGAGCTGGTCTGCACAAACGTGCTTCTTTGTTCGTTGTTTGGCAGCATAAAACACCGGGTCGCTTGGTATGCCAAAATGAACTGCTCATAGGATAGGTCTGAAGGCTAATACACGAAGTGTGCAAGAAAAAAAAATAATAAACGCAATTCTTCTAAAAATTCAATACACGATGCATTACTGAAACATGAAATACATGAAGATGCAACGCTACTCTTAATTAGACAGATAGTGCGAAGAACAGGCAATTCCAATATTTATAATATAAATCACACTTGGCATCAGCATGCATGAGCTCGAAACTTCGCAAAATACTGCCTCGGGCGGCTAATGTTGTATTCGGTTTTACGTGCACGTGTTTTGGGCACTCACTTTACAACTCTGTGCTTCATCAGTCGTGCGCTCTAACATTTTATTAGGCTACTGTATGCCATCGCGAGACTGCTCTATACTGGACAATTCTACAATTTGAACGTCCACGTTTGCTTTTGTTAAGAACACTTCATTTCACTAGGAAAGTATACTCTCTCACATGGTTTGCCCTTGCCGTCATCGCACTATATATGCTGGTATTTAGTGAGTCCTGATCTTGTTGAGAAAACTATATCTCAAGGTGCATATTGCACGCTGCAGAAGGTATGCGCTCAGCAGTAAGGGCGACACAATGCAGTTAATGTAAGGCAAGTGCAAAACCGTGTATTTGATGGATAAAAATTCTTGCTTAATGCAGCGTCGTGAAGAATGGTGCGAGCTTGTGGCACCATAAAATCGCTCTTTCTGGCAAGAGTGTTTTTGCAAATAAAGTAGTCTCCCGTGTCACGCTCTGACTGTAATCCTCCATTGCTCTCATTTTGCACCCAAACACTCTTAAGTTTAATCACAATAAAGCTGGCAGGGAATAACTTTAGAATGTCCTCCCTGTGAGGTAGAGTGGTCGGCAACGTTCGGTTGTCCCTCTGAGCTAGGCTACCAGTGTATTTCTTTTGAAGTGTCCTCCCACTTCCCTTCACTGGCTTGTATTGGTATGTAACGTCGAATTAATAAGTCACGTTTAGTCTTTTCAATAGTTCTATTCTCGGGGACAACTTTTTGATGCAGTTCAGCAATAACGAAAGCATGTTTGGGTGCCTCAATGATGGGTACATGTAGGTCTTGCAACAATTTTAGTACTCTCAGTAAATTCCGCTAAGAACTAATTTCTCCCGTTAATAAACTACGAAACACCCGTTAGTTTTCTTCTCGCGCGTGACAGACGCAGAAACATAAAGGACGAAAAGCAGCAATCAACTTCTTAACTCGCAGTTAAAACAAGCGGCCACGTGATATGATGGTGATTATATAAAATGTGGGTGTGTGCATGTTTATACAGTCTCAACTTAGACTGCCTCAAAGGGCGACTTATCTCTCAGCAGTAGAAGATAAATTTAGACAGTGCAGTACAACCGCTAGCCTCGGTTCTTCAACGTAGTACATCACGCAGTAGTGATACACGACCGGACGCCGGTACGATGCTCATCCGGATTGAAACGGGCGGGGGTGGGGTTTAAACCCAGGATCCCTGGGCTCTGCAGCTCGAGCTTTCGCTCCACGTGCTCCGAGCTGGTCTGCGCTCGCCCATTCGGGCCACCGATCCCCCTGGTGATTGTATAGACGCTTTCAGGCAGCTGTGCCATGGGCGCCGCCATAATCGACCTTCAGTTCGTGTTTCCTTTTATTACGTTCGCCTCACTCCATCATTCACACAGCGGGACAGGTTATTGCCACTTTAGGTGCTACTGTGTCCTTCTCCCCAGCATAGGCCCTTGTCGAGATTCGTCAAAGCCCGCTTCGGTGGTTCGACATCTCGGTAAGACAAGAGAAGGTCGGCTATGGCGGCTCAATCTGGCGCGCGCTGAAAGCGTCTATAGACGCTTTCAGGCGGCTGTGCGTGGGCGCCGCCATAACCGACCTTCAGTTTGTGTTTCTTTTTATTACGTTCGCCTCACTCCATTATTCACACAGCAGGACAGGTTATTGCCACTTTAGGTGCTACTGTGTCCTTCTCCCCAGCATAGGCCCTTGTGGAGACTCGTCAAAGCCCGCTTCGGTGGTTCGACATCTCGGTAAGACGAGAGAAGGTCGGCTATGGCGGCTCAATCTGGTGCGCGCTGAAAGCGTCTATAGACGCTTTCAGGCGGCTGTGCATGGGCGCCGCCATAACCGACCTTCAGTTTGTGTTTCTTTTTATAACGTTCGCCCCAGTCCATCATTCACACAGCAGGACAGATTACTGCCATTTCAGGTGCTACTGTTACCTTGTCCCCCAAAAAGGCCTTTGTGGAGGCGCGTCAACACCCGCGTCAGTGGCTCAGCATCTCTGTAAGGCAAGAAAAGATCGGCAATGGCGGCTCGATCTGGCGCGTGTTTAAAGCGTCTATACTGTGAGTGTTCAGCACATTCATGCTCTGAGGATCGCAAACCATAGAGCATGCGCTGATCTTCAGACATTGTTGGAGTTTGGCTATTCTCATTTTTGATTGAACACAAGCCCCTACCTAAATGTTTGCCGAGGTTTTGATTGTTATGAGCCCGAGCACTCGACTCGTGCTCATTACAATCGACTACGTCAAGGTGTTACGCTATTGGATAAAGTGGCGTTCTCGCCCTGACGCAGTGAGTCACATGGCCACGTATGTCAATACAAAGTCACCACGAAAACCCACAATTTCTCAGACTTAGCAATTATGTATATTTCCATTTGATCAATACATAAAGAATTGGGATGTGTGTATGCTTATACAGCCTAGGACTTAGTCTGCCTCAACGGGAGACTTGTCTACCAGCTGTAGATGAGAAATTCAGCCAGTGCAGTACAATCACTAGCCTGGGGACTTTAACGTGCATCACCCATGCAGTAGTGATACACGACCTCTCGCCGGTATACAATGATCATACAGATAGAAAAAAGCAGGGTTGGGGATCGAACCTAGGGTCACTGGGGTCTGCAGAGCCAGCTTTCGCTCCATGTGCTCCGAGCTGGTGTTCGCCCCACTCGGCCACCGATCCCAGTTTTTTATTCTCAAATATTCAGTTGGTTATATTATCAAAAAAGAAAAAAAAAAAACACTGAGAACCATTTTGAACCGGTTACCGTTATATATATTTCGGTTCAGTTCCAGGATGGTGGCGACAATTTCGGTTCGGTTAAGTTCCGATTCGGCTAAAAATAACGGTTTGGTTCCAGTTTTCGGTTCGGTTCCGGTTCGACACTGACTAAAGCTACCACATAAGTCCCGCTTCAGAGTGACAACACTTCAGCCATCTTGGTGCTTACAATATTTGTTGCCAGTCGTATGAAGCTGTATCTGAAATCCCATGAAATGACTTTCAGTCCTCGAGAAGTGTTAACACAATCCGCGACAGGCCGAGACAATATAGCAGAAGTTTCATGGCACCGCACCTAACGCCGCAGGAAGTCGCATTTTCAAATAGTAAGTGACCCTGTCACTGTTGACGTCACAACATGGCGCTGTGCTCTAAACAAAGCGTTGCTAGGGCCATTGCAATGAGCAAATACATGGGGCTCGACGGAAGGTTAGAATTTGCCTGATAAATAAGTTAATAATTTGTGTAAGCATGGCGTCTTCTCGATATCGAATCATCAATACGTTTTCTGTCGTCTCAGTGCCATAAAGCATTTATAAAAACGTTCAGCCTTTCCACTCTCGTGAAGAAGAAAGACCAGCGGAGCTGTACTCGATGCACTGTGTGCTTCTTCGTCGTCGTCTGTTTTTCGCGCTGTTTCCTACGATGAATTCCCACCAACGCGCCCAACTATTCATTCTTCTATTATAGCTGGAAAGGTTGCCGCCATCTACGAGCGACGGCGGAAACCATACTGGATGTGTGCTTGCCGCCGTCGCTGTCCAGGTAGGTTTGTGTCGACATACACGGACACGACCCTGGGGAACCTAGCCCTTAACAGCTCCGCTGTAAAAACCCGTAATCAAGTTTCACAATCGGCAGACGACACGATGGCTTCGCGGGTTCAGTAGTTCTTGCTGAGGGAGTACGCGACTAGGTAAATTAGGTTGGTGACGAGCGGCGAAGCTCCTATATTTTTGGGCATCAACTTTCTGCGAGATTTTCAAAAGCGAAGAGTGCCCGTGCACTGCCTTGATCGACGCTCGAGGTGCGCGAGCGGCGAGCGTACAAACGCCGACCCGTAGAGGCCTATAGACCTTTCCAAAAACGAGCTTTTGGCCGGTGCCATTTTGAGCGTTCGTGCGTATGGCGCGTGCTTTGCTCGCTTTCCGAAGCGACGAACACGCACGTGCTGGGCTGTGAAGATCGCACGCTGGACTGTGATTTTGTAAACATTGGAAAGGTCTATAGACCTTTCCAAAAGCGAGCTTGTGGCCGGTGCCATTTTGAGCGTTCGTGCGTATGGCGCGTGCTTTGCTCGCTTTCCGAAGCGACGAACACGCACGTGCTGGACTGTGAAGATCGCACGCTGGACTGTGATTTTGTAAACATTGGAAAGGTCTATTTGAGAAGGGTGAAAACTATGAGTCCGAATGCAGGCCAGACACGTTTCAAGGAGTTCTGAAGGCACAGTTACTTCAGTGCACATTTGTTGGATCAAACTATCTGTCCGTAACAGAAATATACGTTACCTGATAGTTTTATCCGGCTCTTTCGCTATTCGGGATCTTACTGAAAACGGGAAGAATCAGCAGGATTCCTTTTCAGATTTGATGTTTACAAGCAGATACGAAACAAACACTCGGATTGCAAGTCCGAAAAGTGAAGTTTGGGGTCTCGAGCCGATATGTTAGATTGAAAATAATGTCTCCTGCAAAACAAGAAAGAGGGTCTGAGGCTGCTTTTTACTATGTACTAAACAGAGACTTATCTCGCTGTATTTTTAGCAGATCTTCATACGTGTGATGATTTTCGTCAGGCAGTATCCTGTATCGCATGCAAATACAATTCGTTTTTATAACCCTGATGAGCTTTCTTAGACCTGCCGTGATCTCAATAAATGCAAGATCATGATCGTAACATTACGCAAACGATTCAAGTTGCTGCAGACTGCATGCCTTAGCCATTCCTTATGCATTCGTCGTCTGCAGCAGGCAGCTGGAGATGTCTCGGGGACCGGAAGTTGTCATCGCACATATTTCAAAAACAGCCGACACCCGGCAAACTTCTGTCGTGGTACGGATGAAGTTTAGGCTTCCTATATATATATATATTCTTTTTAGACCGTTAAATTCCACGTCCGATTTTTGAACGATGGATCTTTCGGTGCGAAATCCAGTTTCATGTATTCGCCCCTCGCAATGCTGCTAGCAACGGTTTGTTTGGAAAAGTGACGTTATACTTATGGGGTCAATGATCGCCGATGGAACTTCTGGAAAGTAGCGCGCGCCCTCAAGCGGCGAGCCTGAAGCATTATGGGAATAGTGAAGGCCGCAGCTCCGTCGTCTGCTTTTATTCACCGTACTGCCTGCGAGAACCGCCTTTCCTACGTTCGCGTTGGGACCCTGTGCACGGCAGACGGCAATCTTTGCAGCGTCCTGTGCTGCGCTGCGTTGCCCAGATGAGGTGAAAAACCCTCAATCACAGCACGTCTGTCGACTGCACGTTTTTGAATTGACATCGCGCGTGGGCCACGCGCCGAAAGAGCGAGGTATGACTAACTCCTCCAGCGTATTTTTTTATTTTGCTACGGGATTCAGTTGAGGAAGTTTTGCTCCATGTTCCTACGCCGCGCGAAGTAGTTCTCACAAAATTTGGTCGTCGGAGGCAGGAGCGACGTTTTTGGCGTTTGAAACGTGTACGTCTTGATAAGGCAACATATATCCAATCTAAAATGCACCTACATGTATCTTAATTCTCAGCATAAAGAGGGAAATTAGTATTGTTCTGCGAGAAGCCGTACTTTTTTTACTGTGGTTCTTGAGGTGAAAACGAGTATAGTTGCTACATTATATTTTTCATCACCAATAAAAAAGAAAAAGGAAAAAAACTAAACGCAACTTGTTCCAAGAACGTCCGAAGACCGTTAGCTCGCCTGGATGCATCAACGGATTAAGCAACGAGGTCGAGGGCCTTAAAGCCGATAAACTGACAGCGGAAAGGGACCCCCAATTAGCCACCGCCATGTTGCACATTTTTTTACCACTAGACACGTGACCTTTTAGCTTTACGACGAGATTTTTTAACGAAGTACCGCGCACAAATAATTGCATATTTATCTTTAATAACAGCACCGACGAGATAAGTTATTTTTCGTTTGTTTTAAGTCCAAAACGTGCTTTTACGACAAAAACTCGGGCAGCTTCGCAATGCCTCTGCAAGATGCCGTCAGCCGCGGTGCTGTATTTCGGGTTTTTATTAGAGCTAGACACTGATGATTGGGGCTAACAGTATTGAAAAAATAGTTATCATGCTTTTTCCAGCGGTAGCAATACACATCTCGGTTCAGTTTTGCGTAAAAGCCTCAGGATTTTGTACAATCACGTGTCTAGTGGTCAAAATTGCACAACTTGGCGGCGTCCAAGTGAAGGTCACTTTTGCGTGGTGAACGGGATACCAGTTTATCGCTCTATAAGCCCCTCTACCTTGTTTGGAATTAAGAGTGGTGCTGCTAAAGGGTGCGACAGCCTCACAGTTTCCATAAATGCCCCGGAGCGCTCTCTGGTGACGCTGGCGTTTCCAGAAAGGCAGGGCCGTATATGTAGAGTTTGGTCATATTTTGGTAAGAATAGGGCGAAAATAAAGGCACGTCATTGGCCGAAATTGATTCAATGACCTTGGTCGCGATGACTGACAGCTCTTCTGACCAGCCACCAGCCAAAAATATTCCCCTAGCGGAGGCAATGAGCTTAACAAATACCCTCCAATCACCATTTCTAGGTGAAGATGTATTCAAGTGCTTCATTTAAGCACGCTAGAGTTGAATGTTGCGACTCTTCGTAACTGAAAGGGCAACGCACGTGACGTTGTCGTCACGGCGACATTCCGAATGCACTCAATATTTATTTTGATTGCGAAAGTAAACTTTATTACATATTTACAAAGGTGGTACGGCACACAGGCCGCACTAGGTTACTTAAAGCGCGAAGCACAACTGGACAAACACACATACTATAGGGTGCGACATTTCAATCAGTGAAACACTTGTTGGGGCTAGGTTCACTTCGTTTTCACTAACTGTGACATATCGAGTGTAGCGCCGTCGGAAAAACTCTCGTTCCCCCAGAGCCTAGAGCTCATTCTCAAAGTGTACCACGATTTTTTCACGCATAGTACGGAGCATAACGTGTAACAGGCTTATTTGTGTAACCGCTTATTTTGAGCGACACCCTTGTTTCTATATTTCCACAACGCTTCTCGTGCCAATGCTATTACTAGCCTCGAGAAATGGTGGCGTTGGCTTCTGTGTGCGCGAAAGCGCATTCCAAAAACTCTTTCAACCAAAGTCCAGAACGTTCGTGCGACAACACAGGTCGTTAGTCCATGCTCGTTGCTTTCTGGGGAAGCACAATTGGGACACCGGTCGTAGGCTACCAGGCCCAGGGTGCTAGCCACTCTTTGGTAGGCAACACTTCTCAACTTTACGGCCACTGGGTGTCAGCTGTCCAAAGAGGTATATGGGATGTAACCAGGCTTCCCCACAGCACTTGCGAACTCCGCGCTCGGTGACGAGGGGACACTTTGGAAGCACAAAGGGCTTCGCACGACTGCAAGACAGGGATTGCTGGACATATGGAGCGACGGTGCATCGCGACTACAGCGGAATAGTGCGAAAAAAGGAATTTCTGCTGCGGGACACAAATTTCCAAGTCCTCGGGTAACAAGGGTACGACGCAGGTGACCCAACCAGCAAAGCACCAGGGTAGAACCTGCGTAGTCTACATCATTTAGTATGTCGTGTACACACCTCGAGGCAAGCAACTTGGTAAATGTCATTACACAAGATATTCTCCAGCCCCCACTAAAGCGTGGTGGACGCAGCGCCGATCGGGCGACCAGTTGGGTCATCTGATTCCAAAAGAAAACGAAGATTAATGATGTTAATCGACTCAAGATCATATGTGGCGGGAGTGTCACTCTCGTCGCGTATTAATATTTTCACATATTACTGACTTGATTGGAAAAGCTTTATCACTAAAGGAAAGATCAAAACCCTGCAGCTAGCTGCAGTTGCTCCGCCACCTGGTCAAACACTTCGTTCCAGGCGAGAAGCGCTACCCCCTCCCGCAAAAAAAAAAAAAAAAAAAAAAAGAAAGAAGAGAGAACATCCAGCATTTGCACTACGGAGACGAAAGCGACAACGTCAAAAGAGGCAACCGGGAATGTGCCCAACTGTATCGCCTGACTTTTCTTGTGATTGAGTTGTGCCCCAGACTAGGAAGCGTAGCTGGCAAAAACATGTTCCACAGCGAGGAAGCTATCAGGTTCTCCTAAAAACAAGGACACGTCATCCGCGTAAGTGGACACAGAGATTACTCCTTGACTTGGAACAGGAAAGCCGTGAACCCCGTCACTCTTGGTAATTTTTCGTAACTGCGGATCGAGGCTGACCATAAAAAGCATTGGAGAGAGTGGGCATCCCTGTCATACTCTAACCGCAAAGCGATTTGTCACCTTGCATACTCAAGTCGATCGATAAAGCCCTAGAAAAGCGGAATTAAGGCTTCCAAAAAACCCCAAAAGATGGGGATGCTCTACCCGATCGAAAGCCTTTGCTTGATCGAGCGACACAAAAGTCCCATTAAACTGTCTGGATCTCGCGTAAGCGAACAAATATGCGTCATGGACAGCGATGAAAAACATGCTGCGTCCTAGAACACTACATCATTTAGTATGTCGTGTACACACCTCGAGGCAAGCAACTTGGTAAATGTCATTACACAAGATATTCTCCAGCCCCCACTAAAGCGTGGTAGACGCAGCGCCGATCGGGCGACCACCTGAGTTTCAGGAATGCGCGATGGTATTCATTCTTTTGGAGGTTACTTATGACAACGTAATGAAGGTTGTACGGCCCTTGGATTTTTCTTTTAGAGCGCTGGAGATTTTTAATAAAATTCAGAAATATGACCGTTTTGACTTTTTAGCGCGTTTTGAGGCACTTTTGAAAATACAATAATTCAGAAGACAAACGTGACAAAACGCTTGGCCGTACGTACTAGGGGTGCCTCTAATCTTAATTTTAAGACCATGACGAGAAAGCAAAATAATGTTGTATTTGCGTATTTGTGTAAATAAAATCACCCTGTTAATTTTATTTCCAACTTGTTGAACCAGATGGCGACACTAGTACTAAATGCCTCCAACTGGAGGTTTTCTTGCTGTTGCTGTTGTTCTTTTTCTCTCGAGCTCGAATTCGACCGCGATGTCTCGTTGCTCGTGGATCGGTAGCACGTGTAGCGAAAGCTCACGCTGTAAAGCTCACTGATCGTGGATTCAATCCACCGCCTCTGCCCGTTTCAATCTGGATGAGCATCATACCGGCGTGCTGTCATGTATCCCTATTGCGTGATGCACGCTAAATACGCCAGATAGGCAGCGGTATACTGCACTGTCTTTCATCTCCAACGAAGGCAGCAGATGGCCTCAGACCTCACTAACTTCCCGCTGTATAAACGTATATAGACACAGCAGAATTACAATTGATGGCTCCTTTGGTCGGCACTTCTTGAACGCTGCAAAAAAGTGTAACTAGTCATTAGCAGACTCCTAGCGAAAGGCCTGATAAGGCTCTGAAGGCGATACTTTTGTTGCTTCTATTTTTTGTGTGTGCTATGTTAGCGCGCGTGGTCAAATGCTTGCATACGCTACAAGCGTGGCACGTAAGCACCCTAAGATCGTGCAGAGTTGAACAGAGATATCCTAATATGTAGGGTGCCTCAATGTCCTTCTGCTTAGGGTGTTGCCATTCTTTGTAGTATACCCGATGCAGACAGAACGCACTCACGGGCAAAATACAATAAATCGACGAAAACAAAATGTCGCCACAGCACAGTCAGCGCCACAAACGCGTGCCGGGACACGCTCTTTCAAGCGCTTCTGAACAAAAAAAAAAAAAGAAAAATAAAAGTGTGGGACGAAATGGCCAGATGTCTCCACCCTAAGCAAAGCGCACATAAAGGCACCGTACTAATATGTATTTGGAAATAAAAAAAAAAAATAGTTGAATGAGTTGCAAAGAAGGCTAAAATACTTATTCCGAACAACATTTATTTTATGAAACATCATTTCAGATATTTTCATTCTCTGTAGACCTTGTTTGGTCGCTAGTGGATATAAAAAACAAAAAAAGAAGCATGACTTTTATTATTTTGAACAACTACAATATATTTTCTTAACCAACAAACAGGTGCTTACTCTGATATGCAAATTGAATTTTGACGTTAGCGTTCTGGCGCCCGAAACAATTTTTTTTTTTCTAAATTTAACACTTCCCGTTTTGCGGATTACTAAGAAAACCAAACGGGCCATCAATAGGTAGAAAATACGCTTCTACCTCAAGTAAAGCCTACGCTTTTTTTTTTCTTTACCTTTCTAATTTTTAGACAAACTCAAATGAACCTCTAAATAACTTTAGTGTCTTCATAAATAACCTCGGGAATTCACTATGCTATTGTCCGTTATGAACACCTCTTTCAACAGTGATCTTACTATGTCACGGTGGAATGAAGCGGTGCTACCTTACCTGTCTGGAAACAAATTGGGGTGTGTGTGTGCATCCTAGAACAGGGGTGGCCAGGCTGACCCGGCCGAAGAGCCGGATACAAAACCACGAAACTTCCAAGAACAGCTGGGGTGGATGGGGCGGGGGGGGGGGGGGGGGGGGGGCAAATGTTTCTCCAGAGGAATAAACGAAACTTGAACTACTTTCGATCTATCCGAGTCAAAAACAGTCCGACTGTACATAAGTACCAGTAGCACACGACTACCAAACCGCAACCTGTCTTTCGATTCAAAACGCGTTCTATTCCTCTTTTGGGGGAAGTGCTCGTGTGACCGAGAGGGAGGCGGGGGAGTGTGTGTGTGTGTGTGGGGGGGGGGGGGGGGGAAAGGGGGGGGGAGGCGAGGGAGCCGCAACCCGCATTTTAACACGCGAAGAGCCGCATGCTGCACGCGAGCCGCAGATTGGCTACCCCTGGCCTAGAACATAGTCTGCCTCAACGGGCGACTTGTCTCCCAGCTGTAGGTGAGCAATTTAGCCAGTGCAGTACAACCGCTAGCCTGGGGTCTTGAACGTGCATCACGCAGTAGTGATACACGACCGCACGCCGGTACGATGCTCATCCAGTTCGAAACGGGCAGGGGTGGAATTGAACCCAGGATCCCTGGGTTATACAGCTCGAGCTTTCGCTCCACGTGCTCCAAGCTGGTGTGCTCTATTAGCGGCGAGATGTTTTGGTGGCGCCCTCCTGTGGTTCCCCCATGTGACGTCATTACCTTGCAAACAACAAGTTCGATGGTGTTTGTTATTAGCATGGTGGAAGTTTGAAATCATTGCGCTCTCAAAGGAACACTGCCAACACCGTCAAAATTAAAGTTCTTTCATTCCTCTTATTTCCGTCGATGATAAATCCCCTTTCCGACGTCATAGTCAGCGTTCGGCCAATCGTGGAAGGCCGACCACAGCGACGCTTTCGGTCGCGCACGAGGCTTTATATGGACTATACTTTGTTTCACCTTATGTTGTACCGCAGCGAAGGCTAGAAGCGCGAGCTCATAGCGTTCGCAGCTGCTCTAAGTCACGAGAGCTTGTGCCGCCGGGATGTGCCCCAGAGCAAGGAGCTCGCGCTTGTAGCCTTTCCTGCGGTAGATCTTAAGGTGAAACAGAGTATAACTGCGAAGGCTGTGCAAGCGCGAGCGGCTAGACTTGACAGCCTTGACTGGAGCACTCGATGCACCAGCGCTCGTGCAGCCACCGAGGCTTCATCCAAAGCAACTGGCTCGCGCTTTTAGCACGCACGGGTAACAATAGTCCATGCTAGGTTGAGACGAAGTATAGCTCACTCGGCCACCGATCCCTTTTTTTTTCTTTATTGTACGTGGCCACCGATCCCTCTTTATCTGTCTGGACCACCGTGGTATGGACTAAAGCCATTCAATATGTTCGCGTACGTCCTCATTCCTCATTCCTCTAATGCGCTAGTGCACGAGGCCCGTATCTCGAGCGGCCCTTGGAAGCAGTTATCGGCGCAGTACATGAAATGAGCGGCCCTTCGAAGCGAATGGCAGCGGAGCACCCGCTCCTCACACGTGTCTTGCGCGTTTCCACAACAACGGTTGGCGGTACTTGTAAGCGTGAATTTTATCAAATGAATTTAGTCTGCACTTGCCGGCGGCTCCTTCAACTTATGGAATTTACGAGGATAACTCGGGTGCAACATGGCTTTGTGTATTTGAGTGGTTCTTTTTTGCTGACAGGCAGACAGACGGAAAGTGTCGTTTCTTGCCATACCCGTTGCCAATGTTGTCAGCTGCTGTGCACTTGGCGTGCGATTGAGGACGAGTAGTAGAGCCGCGCCACTTGCTTGGACAGAGAACTCCTTGGTACAGTTCACGGGTAGGAAACGGTTGCTTCTTGTTGCTTTTGACTCGACGCGCAGAAGTGTGGACCTCGTCGACCAGGTCCACACCTCTGCACGTGCGGAAGTGTGGACCTCGCCACTAAATGAGCTATGCTTAGGGTCGGCACTCTGTTCCCCAATATTGCCACGTGCGTCGGCGAGCGACCGCGTGCGTGGCCGAGTGGATATCGCTCTTGACTGTCGCGCGGAAAGTTAGGGTTCGATTCCTCGGCGCAACGCGTCTTTTATTTATTCTTGCAATTTACTGTTCTAGTAAATTCGAGAACTCTGTTGCATGTTCGAGGTTAGAATGTTCTATATCGCGAACCTTCTACGCCGATTGTTCGAGAAGCCCACGCGTGTACAAAAGGGGCTCCGCGTGGCAAGCCGCAGTCAGTTTTCGCCTCAGCGTTCGACTCTGCTGTCACGCCGACTTCGACGCCCGCGACGCTCTGCTTTCTTCTGTTCTCTTTTATTTTTGGGCACAAGTTCGCCCCATTAAACATTTAGTTTCCTCAGTTATTTTCGCCTCATCATTTGTCATTCGTGACAATATTGCTGTGGGCGCCGCCATCTTGGTGCTTATGCAGAGCAGACGCAACTGCCGATCGTCATGATTCAAAAGTGCGACTTCCTCAGCATTAAATTCGGTGTTAGGAAGCTCATGGAATATTGCTTTGCTCTGTCGCGAAGCGTTTAAACATTTGTGGAGGACGTAAAAACGTTCCCTGTTATTTCAGATAAATTTCAGATAACTGGCAGCCATGATTTTAAGCCACGATATGAACAAGTGTCGTTACCCTGAAGCGTAGCTTATTTAGTGGCACTGGGGAAGATCATGGCGGAACAGCGCATCACTGAGCTAGATTTCAGACGCCATCATACCCTTTAATAAAGACACGTTAAAAAAATTAGACGTTTACGATTCTCTGTAATGCCGAATTGGAGCGCAGCTTTTGAGGAGGAGGGAGGAAGGGTACGAAGGAGAGGGTATGCCAGCTGCTCCCCCTCCGTACCCTCCCATCCTCCTCTCCTGTTCCCATCCCACTAAGCGTAAAAAGTTCGCTGAATTTCCCGCTAAATTTGGCCGGGAAATTTTCCCGCTGAATTGACGTGTGACGTCACATGACACGTCATCTGAAATTTTAAGTGTGACGTCACGTAACGTCACACGGGTAAAATTTCCCCTTTAAATTATGTGAAAAACCTTTCCGCCAAACTTAGAGAACACTTTTACCGCAAAATTTAGCGGGAAAATTTTAGTCTCGTGACGTCACACGTGACGACACACGTGACGTCACGTGTGACGTCATTTTGGGAACCAGCCCTTTATGCAACGCGCGGTTACGCCGACGCCGCTCAACTCAGAAACGGGTGCCTAGGAGCTGTGCTCTAAAACAACGATTGTTATGCCAATGGACCTTTTGTAGAAATACGCGGTGCGCATGCGCGGAGTATTTCATGCGCCTGGGTTCGAGAGTATCTAGTTCCAAACAATCCGCCATCTTGCATTTCTCGCCTTTGAGTGGTTTCGTTGTGTCGACCTCGGGGCGGAAGATTACGCACGATGGGGACAAAGGTGAGCTTGGGGGAGCCGTATCTAGGTCACATAGCCTCAATGGGTGAAGAGGATGTAGCTGACGTTTTGGGTGTGGAACGGGTGGGAGAGGCCTTGGGCGCGCGTTGTTTTCCAGTCACCTAGTCTCGAACCGATTCGCGTGTCTAGGTGGCAGCACATATTCGCCAAGAGGTTCATTCTCCAAATCTCAGCCTGAACGTACAACACAAAAACAAAACTCAATTTGATGAAAGTCCACGTCATCGCAGGGAGGACGGGATGAAAAAAAATTGCTTTCTCTGAAGGCCTGCTGCCTCGGCCAGGGCTTATTTCTCGCCTGGAACAATGTTCACGTCATCGCAGGGCGGACGGAACCAAAAACAAAATGCTGCCTCGCAAGACCAGCAAACTTTCTCAGGGCTTATTTCTTGCCTGGTCACATTGAGGTTCACATCGCCTCAATGGGTGAAGAGGATGTAGCTGACGTTTTGGGTGTGGAACGGGTGGCAGAGGCCTTGGGCGCGCGTTGTTTTCCAGTCACCTATACCCGTTTTCACCTTAAGAAAAAAGTGGGTGTGTCCCTCTCGTCGCATGCTTATTGGTCCCATGCCGTCGCACATGTTATTCCGTTCTGCAAAGTAGTTCCAATAAAAGTTTGCTCTCTGGGAAGCTAGAGTTATAAGCTTAGATAAATTTGTTATTCTCAGAAGGATAAATAATATACCTCCTTAGTACCCGTGTATTCACGTAGTTCAACGCCTCACAAGATCTGAGGATCAATGTTCGTAGCCAGCCAGCCAGCCGCTGTAGCTCGCATTCTAAAATGGCGACTCCAACAACTCTGGTTGATCGGTCCGTGTTGTCAGCACTGTCTCCTGAAGACGTTTCCCCTCGGGTGTACTTCAAACGTCACGCAAGTGGAAATGTCCTGTCGAGCCAGACAAGGCAGTGTGTTTTGAACGTTTATTCTTGGATGCGGCGGCAATACCAAGGAAAAAATGTGGTGGAAGTCGTCAACCTGACTGCCGCCGCAACGGGGATCAGTGTTAGCTCGGTGTACGAGATCAAGCGTGGCTTTAAACGTGCCAACGGAGCTGTGAAATCTCCTTCAAAGAAGCGCCCGAAATTCGCTGAGAAAAGAAAGAGGATTTCAAATCACGACGCGTGCACGTTGACGGCCGTGAGAAGCTGCCTGCACAATTTCTTCCGTCGGGGGGAGATCCCAACATTGAAGAAAATCGCCGCTCGTCTCCAAGAAGACGACGTGCTGCCGTCCTGTTCCGGGACTACCCTCTATCGCCTGCTGAAGGACATGGGTTTCGAGAAACAGAAACGGAATCGCAACTCCTTCCTAATTGAGAGAGAGGACATCGTCGAGTGGAGGCGGCGGTATTTGAGGGCGATCGGAAAGCACAGAGCCCAGAACCGCAAGATTTACTTCCAGGACGAGACTTGGGTGAACGCCGGCCTCACAGTTGACAAGGTGTGGACGGACAGCACCTATAAAGTCAGCAAGGCAAGCCTTCATGTCTGGACTGACGACCGGGCTAAAGGCTCCTTCTGGAAAAGGTGAAAGAGTGATTGTCACCCACGCAGGTAGTGACACTGGCTTCGTGTCCGGCTGCCTGGACGTGTTCCGTGGGAAGAAAAAGGGGGACTACCACGATGAAATGGACTCGAACAGGTTTGAAGCATGGTTTCTTCATCTGCTGGACCACATCGAGCCTAACAGCGTAATTGTTATAGACAACGCGCCGTACCACAGCAGAAAGGCTGAAGCTGTTCCCACAACTGCAACAAAGAAGGGTGAGATCCAGCAGTGGCTCTCTTCCAAGAACCTAGACTGGACTGCCACAATGAAGAAAAAAGACCTTCTGAGCATTGTGGCAACGGTGAAGGATCGCTACACAAAGTACAAAGTTGACGTCATGGCTACGGACTCCGGACACACAGTGTTGAGGCTCCCACCGTACCATTGCGAACTAAATCCCATAGAGTTGATATGGGCACGAGTCAAGCAGGAGGTCGCCTCCAAGAACATAACATTCAAGCTTAATGACGCTGAGCGGCTCTTGAGGGAAGCAGTGGACAACGTAACAGCTCTCCATTGGCATGACTGTGTAGAGCACGTGAAAAAAATGGAGGCGAAGTTTCGAGAATGTGATGTCCCAGAGTCGAACCTGGAGCCAGTCATCATACCCCTCGATGCAAGCGACACGGAGGAGGAGAGTGGAGACGACGAAGAAGCTGACGACGAGGACGAGAGTGAAGAGATCTTCGGTGTTCAGCCTTTAGAATGGAATTGACCGTGAACTAATGTCCCCCTAGGACATATCCTCTCCTGAAAGTGGCTAGAACTTTGGACTGTTTGTCATACCCCAGAACACAAAGCGGTCCTTTTAAGGACCATTCACAGACTGCAAAATCGGATTCCCTACTTCATACACGCCTAACCTCCAGCGTCATGTTGTTGTCGTGATTCTACCTTTCATAACGTAATAGCCTTGTTCATGGCTTCTCGAGGTCTTTGAAATCAGCTGTATGTAAACCACTGCACCGTGAATAACCAGTACAAAGATTTACACTACAAAAAAAAAAAAATTGTAGTTGTACTGCACTCGCTAATTTGCCCATCTACAGCAGAGGTGTCAGGCGCCATTTTGGCTCTTTGCTTTCTAAACATATATGCATATAATTACACTTTAAGGGTCGTTTTCATTCGAGAAAGAAGACGCAGTGTTGGCGGCATGCCGAACGTGGACCATTGTTCTGCAATGTGACCCTCAGCGTAACATTTCACTTGCTCACCTCATGCATATTCAATGTCGCTTACACATCATTTTGAGGTCTAAATATAATGTTCAGCCCAGTCTTTCATTGAGATAGCTCCGTTATTGCAGTGATCAGTTCTCCAGGCGGTTTGTGAGAAAGTAAACTCACAAACTGCCATCCACATGCCTTGGGGTCGCTCTGGCAATAAACGTATCTCACATCAACCACGCTGCTTTTGCTTATAATCAGGATTTGTACCTCCATCCCCACACCACAGAACTTAAGAGAACAGAATTAAAGAATAAAAATTGAAATTCACCGCCACACACAAGGAAACCGATTGCCCACTCAATATATACACGTGAACGTCAACGCAATAACGTAAACAAAGGTATATTAGGACAGAATAAACTATGCAAACTTACGTTCGTGGCTGGTAGCTGATCTTATCAATCCCAGTTCATCAAGTTTGCTGCGATGTCGATGATATCAGCTGATATTTTTTTCTTTAGCGCTCCATGGTTGCCATTAAAAACTGTAAATACGGTAAAAATGGCAGACATTGATTTTTTTTCTCATGGTGTTTTTAGAAAGCCGATGGTATAAACAACGTTAGATATACAAAGATATGTTTATTGAAAACAGTTTAAAGAAACGATGCAAAATTGTGAATAGCATAAGCATGTTTATCAGAAACAGACGCTATTTAACGAGGTATGTGCTAGCTTTTTGCCACTAGAGGATGCTGCAGTGCTAAATTCATTTTGGTTTCGGTCTCTAATTGTGGATCCCACCACCTCCCGACGGAGAGAGGTGAAGTCTACGCGATATCGCGCCATTTCATTGGTGGAAACCCAGAACACTCCGCCACCGGCCGGACTTGTTTTACTTCGGTTCTTAAGGTGAAAACGAGAATAGTCTCGAACCGATTCGCGTGTCTAGGTGGCAGCACATATTCGCCAAGAGGTCCATTGGATGATTCTGATCGATCATCGCAAGCCAAGATAAAGAACGAAGCATATCCAACTTTGGCGTTCCGCTTCGTTCCACGGAAGTCTACGAGGAGGCCCTGACACTGCCTAATCAGATCATAATTATCGTGTTGTCTGGAATAGTTACATGCTGAAACAAAAAAAGGCTCTATCATTCTCTGCTAACCAAGATCGCCACGAATGACTGACTTTGTCGTCGTCTTTTATCAATTCACCGCTGCGCTAATCTTGATTCAGATCAGCCTAAACTCCAAGTCCACCCTACTATTTTTTTTGCAATGCCACTCTTCTACATGTCGTCTCTTTCACGAATTTGTTTTTCTTTATAAAATAAAACTTACGCCACGCTTTTGGTTTCTGTGTTGTTATGTTTTACAGTTGAAACACTCCTATTGATGCCACGCACTCGATCGAGCGAAGTGAGTTCGTCAAACTCACTCCAAGCCAAGTGTGTTCCTCAGGAAGGAGCCGTTTGGCACACTACAGAAATGACACTAAGGGCGAAGTGCACTCGCTTGTAATGACACTAAACTAGTCCGTCTGACAGGGGTATTACCCGAATGTGTACCTATCAGACTCGCTTCGAAACGAGCTATAATAAAACCATTCGGAATCTGCGCGTATTGTAGGGCTTTGATTGGTCCACATAATATAGTCCGCGAGAAAAAAAGAGTTCACATGTTTATCTCTTGCCCTGAGATGAATAGGCGGTTTTGTAATATAGGACTTGGTATTACGTTTTAAACAATATAAGATCAAAAACGACCTTTTTTTTAAAAATGACTTCAGTGCCCCTTTAAGAGCAAGGTAAGGATCTTATAGTCTGCATAATCGGCCTCCACGCCCGATGGTCACAGAAGTGATTGGTATCTTTTTGAAGCGAAATGAATCGTACTAACTTAAAGGATTAGGGCAAGTACCCGGTGTTAAGGAATACATTAACTAGATCAACAATTGCATCGCCAAGCACATCCCAAAACAATAAAATCAGAAACAAAAATTCCGAAAAACGTTCTCGATGTCACCCGTCAAGAAGACACTCGGCCGTCAGGTAACGTAGTTTCCATATCTGCATTGTGGTCCCACCCTCTTCCCGGACGCGCGGAGCTACCTCAGCACCCGAGGGTCCGACATTGGTGTGCCCCTCACGAAATGTGCACCGGCAGTTCTCGAGTGCGGAACAAGCAAACGAGTGTACCGTACTCTAAGCACTTCAAGCAACTACTGAATTCGCAATGTCCTTGCCTCTCCACGCTGCACAATATGGATTTGTCTTATGACGTCATTCAGCATCCCTGTCTGTCGCACTTTTCGGTGTTTTCCAGCGGATGCAAGCAGCGACGGCCGATTGGCTTTCAGGCCATCCCACTGGGAGTCATTGAGGGGAAATGAAGGCACTTCTAAGCTGCTGCGCAGCTCGTCCACCGCTGTGCCGTCCCTTATACGAGCGCCACGTCGAGGCACCATAAGGTACTCCGCCCAGTCCTGAACTTGGTAACTGCCAGCGTCATAGACAGAGCCCGATGGTTCGAGATATTTCGTGCGTGCAGGGCGAGAGGCAGTATCTCACAACAAGACACCGGGAACGGAAAGCCAGAAGGAAAATACGCCTCGTCCAAACGACTGTAAGAGCCGCGGCTGGACCATGTGTAGCCAAAAACGTAAGGGTGCTGGACCTGCCAAGCGTCCCATAGCTGAAATGCGTAAAAGGTGCACGAGCTTTTTCGCGTTGTACGTTGTACGTTGAAGGCGTCTAAAGAACGAAAAAAAAATTAATTCGACAACGCTGCTTGTGTTGGTGCATACAGATTAATAGCGCGAACTATCGTACAGCCGACGTAAAAATCAAATGTGATAACCATAGAGTTATTATAATGTACGCTAGAGGTTCAACTGGCGCTAGTGTGCTGTTGCAAATTGAAGCAGACAGAAAGCGGTCGGAAATTGACTTCCGGTAACGCATTTTTATGGAAAAAAACGAGTGCATTTCCTCTCTGCGCTCGATTATTCGTTCGTACTAGGCATTAATTCGTACGTACTAGGCACTTTGGAACATTCCTCAGTCACGCAGACAAAATAATTGGTCAGTTACGGCGTTTTTATTTAAAAATCTTGACATGAAAAACGGTGCTAAAACCGCTTCGTACATGCATTGATGTGCACTGACGGACACTGTTATCGCGAACACGGCGTCGAAGCTTTCCAGCATGGGTGATATACGTGCCAAACGAACGAATTACATGGGGAAAACCAAGAGAGACGACAGGAAATACGAAGTAACACTGGATAAGTAACTCCTTGTGCTTGCAGACGATCAAAATAAATTGAAAGTCACGTAATATAGTCCGATTTGCAATAAATATGTACTGCTTTATTCTTCTTGCTCATGAATATGTGCCAAGATGCTTATATGTTCTGGGTTCAGATCATCACCCGCACGCTCCAAATCTTTGCAAATAGGGAGAAACCAGGGAACAGGTGCCCGATAAAAACTGCCCGACAAAGGAACTTTACGTTTCGAACGTTTTTTTTAACCACTCGTAAAGATGCACGACGGGGTCATTTTCATAAAGTGACAGAACGGGCATATTAGCAATATATAAGCACCAGCGGAATGTAGGCGAACTTTGAACACACTCTACATTCCTTTCGATCGTTATTTTGCTTAGAATCGTCGCTCGTTTCTATATACCTGCCATGGAACAGAGGTTTGGGCCTGAAATATAGCGAAGTTTAACATCGTTCAGTGGTAAAGAAAAAATGCTGTAACTCGAGCAATTACACTTCCACAATATTAATAAAGGTACATACTATCCGGTACAACCGAAATAACAAAAGTTATTCATGTTATTTTCCGGCGAAGAGACAAAATTCACGCGCTTTTTCCCATAGGAATACACAGGAAGACTGGAAAAGTAGACTGCATGCTGTCTGCTTCAAGTTTGCAACCGGAAGTCTCGTAGACACTAGCGCCAGCTGAGCCTCTAGCGTGTATTGTAATAACTCTATGGTGATAACACGACCGTCCGCATCATATGTACAAATCGGCCGTTCAGCAAGCAAGGACGAAAAACGATAACTTTAAAGGGGCCATGAAACGAATTTTGGGCTGGGGTGAATGATTTTAAATTGGGACTTTACTAATCGCATATCGTTTAGTTGGCCAAAAGAAAGAGGGTAAAATGTGAAAAGCCAGCTTTTCGGAACGAACATTTGAAGATATAGCGGACTATTTTGTACCTTCTTTCCTTCGAAAGCTCTCCGCCTTTTCACTATGATACATCCGCGGTTCCCAAAGCGTGTCAGCGGCGCCAACCTGACGTCATTCGAGCCCAGCTCACGCATGGGACACGAGAACTGCGTCACTCGGACGTATGCGCACGTCAACAATCAATCCGTCGACGAATATTTGGATTCGCGTTCGTGGCCAATGAGTGCCCTCACGGAGCTTATCGTCACTGGCGAATGACAAGTTCTATGGTGTGCACAAAAAGCACGGTGGTAGCTAGGAGTCATCGCACCGGTGCGGAAGAATTTTACGACGACGGGATTTCACAATTCGCATTTGAGTTGAGGATTAAAGCTAAGGAGGAAGAAGTAGGAAAATCGTTTCATGACCCCTTTAACGCCCGTGCACCGTGCAACGGCTTGAACTGTAAGAAAAGTAACACGGGACAGAAAAACGAACTTTGAACGCCTCTACGTCACGGGCACGATAAAACTTAACATCCTGAATAAAAAGCATATCGCAGCACATACTGTGGGCAAAATGAAACACGTCTCGTTGCATATCTTCTTTCCGAAACCCCTGAACATTTAAAGGAATGCTGAACCGAAACCTGGATTCCGCGAAACACGCGGCAAAAGCGTGCAACGGGATGCTAAAAACACCAAAACATCACTCATACTGCAATATCTCGAACGGATGACCGCATTTTTCAAAAAAAAAAAAAAAATAAGAAGGCGCATTTGACAGAAATGTTCACGTCATGTTTTTTGGAGAAGGAGAGGGAACGGCCTCGCGTCTTCGCCTCGCCGCCTTGACGGAGCGAAGCGAAGAGAGGAGGAAACCAGATATCTCTACGTCACGCGCCTCGTCGGCCTGGTTCAATCTCGACCTCTTTTTCCAAAAATACGGCCGTCAATTCGAGAGACCGCCTTACGAGTAGTGTTGTAGGGATTGTAGCGTCCCGCCTACCGCTCCTGCATTGTTTTTTTCTTTTAATTTTCGGTTTACCATTTCTTTAACAATAGAATGCGCAAAGCAATAAAAAGAATAAAAAAAAATCTTATTCGGGGACGGACATTGCCTAGAAAAAATAACATAGAACACGCGACCGGGACAAAAACTACGGGGCGAGATGTTCGCGAAGTTGGACGTTCCTCTAAGCGGCGCAGCTTTTTCACGTCCGGTACTCGTGCAGACAGACTGAAGGTATCCGAGTCCGTTGTACATGGTAGCGACCTCTTGGACGTGTCCACCCGGTCGGACGCAAAGGCGCCATCGCTGTTGACCCCAGACGTTGACGTCTCGGTGCTTGCTGTCCATAAGTTCCACGGGCACCTCAAGGGGAATCGTCACACCCGCCGCCCTGCTCGAAGTGGTCGTCGTGCTAGGTTGCGACTCTCTAGTGCAGAAAGTCAGCAAAGGCGATTATTATTACGTCGGATGCTTCCAGAATTTTAGTGTTGTGGTTGATATACAACCGCTGGTCCCACATATTTTTGTTATCTCGCACAAACCATAGCTTTCATAAAACATTGAACGTTGATTGGAGCTGTGGTTTGATAAAAGCATTAATCCGACTGATCACTACCCTTCAATAGACTAATCAATCGATAAATAAGTTGATTTTTCACCAGTCATATTGCATGAAAGACGTTAAAACTTAAAACTACTTTTTTTTACTATTTTTATTATGTCATAAATGGCATACTGCATTCTCATTTTAAACTTCACGTTGTGACGCCTACAGAAATATGAACACGGGAAGCTTTTTAAGGTGAAGTAATTTTTAAGTTATTATTTGAACAGTATAATCATCCTCGATAACAATCACAAGCATGCTGAAGTGGTTTACCGTACAAGTCTGTCTTAAAAGAAATAAAGACGTCAGCAATATTAACGCAGGCATTTTTTACTTTTTGCTGACTTTATGTAGTATAAGATTCCAATTAAACGGCAAAAAAAAAAATCGCAAAGCATTATTTGAATAAACAATGAACTGCCCCGTCCCGATATGCGTTAGGCGAGGGCGGAGGGTGATCGGAAAGTCTCGTGAGTGTCGCTGCGGCCGATGCCTTCTGTGTCGTGGTGCGGGACGTTCGTTGAAGTTGCAGAGTCTACTATGTTTGAATCGATTATTTAGCCAGAAATTTATAATATTAGCCTTTTGACATCCGCGGCCCTCACCGAGAAAAGTGAAGCGGGTGAACCCACACTACCGAGAAAAGTATCTAAAAATACGCACGCTACTCGCTTCCTCGGTTACACCCATTTGTTCCACTCGCGGCAGATATGTTCAAATATTCCGTTTCACTTGTTTCAGTTGTCCTGCCAACAAAGAGTTTCCGGATCATAACTAGAAGAGGCACTCTCTCCTCATCGCAACGTAGTAGAAAAACTTACCCACACCATGGCACAGTAAAGGAAAACATTGGGTGCAGCGGAACTCAGTAGCACGGAAATTTTCGATACAGCACAAACTTCTCTTCATGATAAATATTCATATTACTGCAAAAGCAAAAATGCATAGAACCTGCGATTTCACAGCCCACAGTGCCTGCATTATGTTATCCGGGTAGAAATTCATTGTTTTTTTTTTTTTAATTCCCAAGCTGGTGAACCGATACATCTATGTTAAAAGAAACAAATATTTAACATAAACAGTGCAGTTCACCCGGAGGCAGGCATCCGTCGTGGTGATCTATGCTTCCCAACGTCTGCCTAGACCAGACGACGCATCCACACAGGCGACTATGTAAATTTAGGCCGTACCCTGGTAAGACGATTCTATCTTCACTGCTAAAAGTTTTTTTCTCACCGATACTGTGCGACAAAATAAACGCAAAAATCTACACTGTCTCGCGCGCGAACGTGGAGAGCCTATCGGGCGGCCATGCTTCTATCCCCGCTTTGATGATGATGATAGTGCGACAGTAGCGTCACCTCTAGGTCCATCTCGAGGTGCATTGCGCTCGCTCTGCGCAAAGCACGAAAATTGCGGCGCCCACAAGATAATCGTAGAACCGAGTGCCTATGAGCCACTAAATAGGCTACGCTTCACAGTAACGACACGTACCCATCTTGGTACTTAAAATCATGGTTGCCAGATATCTGAAGCTTTATCTGGAATCACAGCAAAACGCTTTTCCGTCCTTCACAGATGCGTAAACATTATGCGACAGAGCAAAGCAATAATGCATGAGCTTCCGAACACCCAATCTAATGCTGAGGAAGTCGCACTCTTGAATCATGACGATCGGCAGTTGCATATGCTCTATACTAAGCATCAAGATGGTGGAGCTCACAACAATATCAGGGGAGCAGAGTGCCGATACTCTAAGCCTAGCTCACTTAGTGACTCTAGGAGTGCCCACAGTCTCAGCGTGGCGTGTTAGGTGACTCTAATAAGGACAATCAGGACTATGCATATTCAACTAATTTAACTTTCTATCTCAGAAACTGACTTGACAGTGTGTTTCACCGATCTCCAATGATAACGGAGTTTGACCGGTGTGGTAGGACCGATGGCACGTGCATGACCAAACATATAGTGAAGACAGGGTGCGGACGACCACATTAAGTGGCATGACGTCATTCCAGTGGGCGCGTGCGTTTAGCTACCTCAAATTGGGCAACGACGTCTGACTTTCGAGTCGATTCGAAGAAGTTCTCAACGTGGCTACCACGAGAAAGTACTCGGAAGAGGGGCCATAATTGGAATGAGTACGTGGGGATGCCTGATCCGAATCCTCGTTCATCGAGCGGATCGAGATCCCGCAGCTACACCTAAAAGAGGAAGCGGCGAGGGTGCCCACAGGCGCCAGAGTCTGTAATACTCCGCAGGGGCCACGTCTGAAGAACGGCTATACTTTGTTTCACCGTAACTTGGCAGAGAGCGAACGCTATGGCCCCCGCTAGCCAATCAGAAGCACGACCGCACTTATTTAAGCTGCAGGGGCGATAGCGAAACCCCAGCAATTGCAGGAGAGGGGAAGTAAAACTCCCCTCTTACTCGAACCCTCTTTTGCGTGTCCCATACTACGGTTTTGTCCCCCTCGAAATTCGTACAAAAAGGGCTCTTCCCTCTCTCGGCCGTGACTTCGACAGCAGTGCCCAAACTAGTGAGATAGAGTGAAGTCACGTTTCTCCTTCTGACGCGCTGATTGGCTGGCTGGGACGGTAGCCTTGGCCGTTTGCCAAGTTTTGGTCAGACGGGGTATACAAGAAAGCCCGTCTTGTAACGCTGCGAAGGAGATTATCCCAGTGTCCCACACAGCGGATATCCCGCTAATCCGCGACTGGAAACGCGGATCTTTACGCCAAGAAAACCTGCGGCGGCTCGGATAGCTGCGAGAGGCAGGAAAACAACCGCGGGCTTCGAGCAGCAATCTCTTTCAGGCTTCTAGATGCGTCCGCGGCCCCGCCCTCGCCGCACTCCTACATGGTGCAGGCAGTCTGTCTCTTTACACAGATCCCAACACCCCTAGACGTCACATTCGAAAAAAAAAAAAGTTTTTATTTCGAGTTTCGTTTGATTGGCATATCAAGTGCACCTCACGATAACTGGAGATGACGCAGATAATTCAAGGACAGGGTGGTATATATTGGCACCGTACTAAAGTTATTTTTGGTCACACCACCCAGTTCGTTCATTGAGAAACACGAGTTTAATGGTATTCGCGTTCTGCTTTTTTATTTTTTTTATTTAAATCGACACCTTCTAGTCGTTAGGGATATGCGGGAGGAGTACATGAGTGCAAACATAAAAATATACATGCACATAACAAGAAAAAGCGCATTTCACGTATATCGAATGTATCGTAAAGAAGATCGTCATTGGCAATAGTAATGACTTCTTCCGGCAGCACATTCCAATTCCGGATAGTAAATTTAGACAAAAAACGAAAAAAAAAAATAAAATCAGACCACTGATACCCAAGGAGAGGCGTAAAATCAATAAAGCAATGTGGTATTTTTATTTATTTATTTTTATTTGTGTGATTGATACAAATTATGATCTGGGTCTTTGCTTGGTCGTTTGCTGGACGAAACAGGACGGGATCGAAGTCAGGATGATATAGGAAGAAAACAAAACCGGTCTATTCCGACTTAAAACCTTGAATTTTTTTTTTTTTTTGTTCTTTTAGAGACAAAGAGGGCAGACGTGCGCCCCTCGCATAAAAAAAAAAAAAAAAATATTGGGGAAAAAATCAACTGCTGCTGGCCAGAACGCTGATAAAGGCCGCGCTCCTGGGAATCGAGTGGCCCTGCGGCCGTGTAGTAACTTCTACAAAATTTCTGGGGTCTCCCTTTTTTACTGACAGTAACAAAACAAAAGCAAAGACCGGCAAAGCACCAACAAAAACCGGCAAAGCAACAAAGCACCAACAAGGCACCAACAATTGGAACTCTTTAAAAACGTATATTTCGGTTGCAGGAGCTTTACATCAAAATTTATTATTACAAATATATAATATTCCTCAAGGCATCTTTTTTTGCTGTAGGAAGGCTTTCTATGTACAATTTAGTTTTTTTTTTAAAGGCTTTCTATACTTCGTCTCACTTGGCATAGACTGCTGCAATGCGCAAGTTAATTGCTTTTGAACCATAGTATGTCTCGACGGCTGCACGAGCGCTTCTTGAGAAAGATTGCTCATGCAGCCGACGACCCATGATGCAAAAAAAAAAAGAAAAAAAAAAACAGCGTGAGTGTAGTTACACGCGCCGCATGTGCTATCGTTTTCAGCGTTAGTTGTTGGAAGCAAAAATATAAAACTAATGGCACTTCGCACGTGCGTTCCTCAATGCATTTTTGTACCTCGCGCATTGCGGCCAACGACAGTTAACTCAGACATCTGCGCTCATTGCGTTGCGTTGCGATGCATTGCGTTACGCGGCGCGGCGCCTTCCTATTGGCTCGTTGCAAAGGTCGCCTAGCAACGGGACATGTTTACAATCGTCTATAGAAATCGCTCATTAAAAGAACTTATGATTCCTCGTGTTTCTCCACCGTAGCGTACGTAGCGTTAATGACTGCCACTTCAATGAATTTTGTCATATGCAGTTAATAATATATCAATAAGGAAATTGTGTGACCCAGCAAGTTGAAAATAAACTACTTTTATCCCAATTAGAGTATACAGGTTGGCTCGCATAGATTTGTAGTTGCTGAAAAAAGAATGCTGGTTACGGCGTAACTGACATAAAAAGTGATGCCAAACTTATAATATTGACTTTGTTTGACTAAAAATTATATATCGAATTTATTAGCGCTCTAGCTCTTAGCCTTATTTTTTGCTATTTCGATGTGTCTTACCGACATATGCACACATCGAATCATCAGGTGAGCTGAAACATAGTAAACACGAAGTAAACAGCTCCATCGCTGAAAAGAGTAATCGTTAAATAATTTGCAGCTGAAAAATAAAACTATACGAACATACTAGAAAATTGTCGCAAATAAGTAAAAACGAATTCACGGGTATCATCCGAACCCAATACGCTTTCTAAAGATATCGAGAAAAAAAAAAAAAAGGCTGAGCGGGGATTTTTCCTGTAAGATCGACCGTGTTTCTTTTATTTATTTATTTTTACTAAAAGAACTCTCTTTTTGTGCTTTTAAATATTAAATTCACAATCTATCTACACGTCTCCGCTAAGTTACATCGCAACAGTGATTTCCCTACACACACCTTGGGGGGGGGGGGGGGGGGGGGGGGGTGTTCATATCCTTGTTTTTCTGAAGGCACCCCTTTATTCGCAACGATTCCTTTATTCTCAATGCCCCCCCTACCCCCCCCCCCTACCCCGGCCTAAAAACTTTGACACCCCCCCCTTAATTTCAATTCCTGGGGAAACCCCTGCATCGCAATCTTTTGAAAAACAAATTTATTCGGACCTTTGAAAGGGTACAACAGCTTGTACACCTTCACCATATATCCTACTGTCGTTTTGGAACATTAATGATATAGGGCTTAACTATAACTTTACTTGCCGTTCTTACAGCATTCCCATGCAATTTATTTTACTAAAATAAATCGCATGAAAGCTTCCTTTTTTGAAAATTAAACTTTTTTTGGTTAAAGCGAGACGGTCTTGTGCGCCAGCCAATAAAACTGTACCAAATGATTGATAGTTTTTTATATTGTTTTTCTTTTATTTGTTTGCAGCCCAGTTGACCATAAGCGGAGAGCAACACGAACCAAGTGCCCAGGAAAAGCTGTCTTGGCAGCCGCAAGCTGATGACAGTGCCACGAGGTCCAGCGACACAGGTGATGACGCACCAGATGAACTCCAGGTGCCAATTTCATCGCCTTCTAGCAACCACTGAAGCGCGTGTCGGAGCATGAAGTCGGTCGGAGCGTGTCGGAGCATGAAGCGCGTGTCGGAGCATGGACCGGCTGAGACAAGACCGGTTTTTAAGCCCTTTGCGCCGGCTTAGGACCTGCTCCACAACAGCGCATCCAGTCCTACGCCGTCGCAAGAGGCTCAAAAACCGGTCTTGTCTCAGTCGGTCCTACTCAGTTGCAAGTATATAAACCGGCCACGGCCGTCGTTGAAAATGCCGACTAATGACATAGACAAGCAAGTCAGGCAAGCACGCGGACCTTTCCAGCCTCATCTCAGCAGCTATGCCAAAGCAGGAACAATAATCGAAAGCGCTGATTTTGTGTACACTGGTTTAAAATGTGTTGCTTGCTTGACTACAGTTTAACGAAGGACGCTGCATTTCGCTTTTCTTGTCGAGAATTTCCGCCAGGAAGAGGTATATCAAAAAAGAACCCGGACCCGTCATTTGTGTCGACGGGGTTTCGAACCTGGAAAAAAGCTATAGGAAGATTTAATCAGCATGAAAATTCTGAAGGTCATGCTAACACTGTCGTCTCCTGGAATAGCTCCAAAGCAAGCAAAACAATTACTTGTATGCTGGATGAAAGCGTTGAACGACGAGCGCCTCAAATTGAAGAAAAACGCAAACAAAACCACGAGATATTGAAGCGCCTAACTGACATCGTAGTTCTCGCGAAAGGGGGCAGACCATTCAGAGGGCACACTGAAAATGACGGAAATGCTGAACAGGGTCTCGTCTTTAATATAGTTATACCCCATTTCCACGGACTGAAAAAGAATACCTTTAATATAAGTCCCTTTGCAATCGACGAATCAACCCGTTCTCTTGGGTCACGAACACTTGTCACGCGCGGAGGATCGCGAACTGATTCGCCTCTGGCCATAAAGGGCCCTTAGCTAAAGGTACGTTTACGACCGTGTGAGTGGGGTATTAATCTCCTAAAGAAATATTATCCTGTCTAGCGCGATCACCTAGGGCTAGGTCCCAGAAAAACGCCTCCTAGCATCAACAACAGAACACAAAATGACATCATAGAGTCACTGCATGCAGCTATGGTTTCTTCGATAATCCTGCGCGTTCAAGGGAAAAATATCTTACTCGTGTGACGATGCGAGTGACAGCGGTCATCACGAACGCCGCTCCCTTGTCATCCGGTATTTTTGCGACATCAAGAACCGGCCAGTGGAGGTGTTCCTTGCTTTTAAAATGGCTTACTACTTTAGACAGTGACTCGGTGTTTTCCAGGTTGCAAGCAGTTCCCATGGCCTCAAGGTTTCCTGGGATTCCGTGAGCTCGGTCTGCTTTGACGGGGTCCCTACTATGTCAGGACATGTTTCTGGTGTTATAGCTAAGTGCAAAAAGCGGAACAATAATATCTTGTACGTTCACTGCTATGGCCTCTGCTTAAACCTGGTGCTTGCAGATGGATGTTTGTCACACGCAGAAACGAGATTTTTTTTTTTTTTGGCACTGTGCAACTTCCGTACAACTTCGTTGAAAGTATAGCGTCGTGCGCCATGCTGTCTTCGAGTGGATTTGTCAGATTCGGCCCAAAGCTGAAAACTTTGAAGTCTTTGTCCACGACTAGGTGGGTATGTTAATTGTACTAAAGCTGTACAGGCCCTTCGAGAGAGCTATACACTGAACTGTCGGGTGCGGTCACTGAGATCGTGAATTCAACGAAGAACCCGGAAACGACAGAAAAAGGCAAGGGACCTTTCTCTCGGTTGCTGAGCTTGACTTTGTGTGCTGCAAGGAAATAACTCAACCAGTTCTACTGCATATTTTGAAGGTTAGCAGGGCTCTTCAGGATTCTAGCACCAACCGCACTACTGCACTCAGTGGAGTCAGGCATTTGTAAACGGTACTGCAAAACATGAGACCAGATGAAACAGTTTTTGCGAAGATGTTTTCAGAAGCTTCTTCGACTTGCGAGACGAATTAAATCAAGACACCTGACGCTCGAAGAAAAGTAATTGCAAGGCAAATTGACCAAAATTGGGCAAATGAATGTTCCTACGCCACGAAAAAGGAGGAGCTTCGTGTGTGTGTTCATTCCTGTGCTCAACGCCTTTATTCAGGGGTCAAAAAAAGGTTCACGCTTGTACGTGCCATGCAGAGCCTTTTGTGCCGTGCAGGGGATGAGCAAATAGCTCTTGTAGCTCTTTTAAGGCAGATCCTGACAGCTTGAGGGCTGAAATGTGGCTTCTGAAGTCTCGAACCTGCAACGAAAGCGCAAACAATGTGACCGCCTCTGACGGACTGGATTCGCCCCGGGAAAAAGGGTTGGGAAAATTTGTGTTCAAAGCTTTTTCTCGTGTTCTTAAACTTTTTTTACACAATTTTTATAGCCATTTTTTTTATACGTGAAAGCACATTTTCCAAGCTAGCAATTGTGAATATCAAGTTGAGATTCACCGTCAAAGGAACGGCTTTGCTGGCTAACACTGCATTTTGACGTGCGGAACATCGCAGCATAAAATCCGTTTTGAAAACATTCTGAAGTATTTCGCAACGAAAATGCGCATAACGGTCGTGTAACTCCCATCGTCGTCCGTACCCAGGTTCATATATATTCTCAAATTATAGTGTTTTTTTTACAGCTAACTCTCGTACCCCTTTTTAATAATTTAGTTCCCATTTGTTTGCTTTTTTTTTGCGCCAGCTTAGTTGTCATGTACTTTTACTATTATGTAGAGACAATTGCTTTTGCATAGCAAATGTGTAAAGGATGAGTCCTTGTACGCTTCATATTTGTGTGTTTTTCTTTGTAAAAGCCCTTGTGCTCTACAACTCTGCATGTTTACTGTTATAATGACTTTGACTATTGTTGTCTAATAAATTCTTCTTATGAGTGCAAAGAATGCGTCTCCTTCACGTTATCGTTGTCTAATAAATTCCTATTATGAGTTCAAAGGATACGTGTTGTCATGTACTCGATCGGTATTTAACCAATTTACACAACGCCACTTCCGAAACCGTTCGAGTCACCTGCAGCCAGTCCCGCGTACGTTCGCTCTCACTCCACTTCTTCCTCTTTTCTCCCGTTCCCCCGCGCATCCGCGGGACGGGCCCGTTCGGTGCCGCGCTATCCCTCACAATCCTCCCCCCTTAGAAAGCGAAGTCCGGTCGGTCTTCGCAGAACTTCAACAGCTGGTCCACATGTGCCAGTCCCGCCAGTCTTCCAGTTCTTTGGTCCCTCAAACGATAGTCATTGGCCCCCACTTTCCCCACCACCACGAAAGGTCCCGAACGTCTTGGAGCCAGTTTTGCTGCCACTCCTTTGCTGGCATCACTGAGGGTGTGCAGGTCGCGTAGTACTGTGTCACCTATTTGGAACTCTGACTGCTGCCGGGTTCGATTGTAGTAACGCCGCTGTTGCTCTTGCGCTTTTCTTTGGTTCTCCAGAGCAAACTCATACGCGTCCTGCAGTCTAGACGTCAAATCTGCCACGAAGCCCGGCGTGCCACTGATTGGTGAAGAGAGTTGGCCGGGGTTTTGTTCCCAAGGGCAACGGAGCTGGCGCCCATAACACAAAATGGCAGGTGAGTACCCTGTGGTGACGCTCTCGCAGGTTCGCATTGCAAAGGCGACCTCTGGGAGATGTTGATCCCAGTCACGGTGGGCACTGCAATATGCCATAAGGCACTGCTTTACTGTCGCATTATGCCGCTCCACCAGCTATCCTGCTGGGCGGTATGGCACCGTGTGGCGGTCTCTGATGCCAAGGTGTTTCATTACCGCTTTCCACAGGTTTGACACAAAGACACGCCCATTGTCGCTAGATATACTCTTAGGGAAGCCATGTCGACAAAACACTTCCAGCATTCTTTCTAATATGGCCTTGCTGGTCGGAGCTCGAAGTGGGAATAGCTCCACGAACTTGGTAAATTTGTCGATGATCACCAGCAGGTGTTTGTATTGGCGCTTTGAGGTGGGCAATGGTCCGATGAGGTCCACACTCAGCTCTGCCATGGGTTTCTCTGCCCAATGGCTGTCCATCAGTCCGCCTGGCTTCTGGCGGCGAGGCTTCAGTGTCTGGCATGAATGGCAAGACCGTACATACCGAGACACATCGGATCTCATGCCTAGCCAAAAATACCTCTCGGACACTCGTCTCAGTGTCTTGAAATAACCTAGGTGGCCACTTAGAGGGTGATCATGTGACAACTGGAGCACTGTTTGGCATAGTTGTTTGGGCATCCAAAGGAGTCTCCTTTCGCCTGCAATCTTCAGCAGCAGTCCATCATGATCCAGGTCGCTGTCCTCAGCCATGTTCCGAATCTGGCATGCTTCTGCAGAGTCAGTCGGTAGGGTGCCGTCCTTGAGATAGCTAATCAGCTTGATGATTCCAGGGTCCTTTCGCTGTTCGTCAGCAAGCTCGGATGCAATGAGGAGGGGTGAGATGTCGGTTTCCTGAACCATCGCATTCTCCTCGAACCGGACCCGGTATTCTGTTTCTACGGTGTCAATGGGGAACCATTCGTTGTCAGTCTCTCTTGCCTCCGAGCTTATTGTAGCTGGGGCGGGGAAACGGCTCAGCGCGTCCGCTGGGATGTTGGCTTTTCCCCGTCGATGCCTGATGAGGCAATCAAATCCCTGCAGGCGCAGCACCCATCGACGCACCCGGCTTGAAGTCTGGTCCGTGGTGAACATCCACCTAAGAGAGGCGTGGTCAGTGTGGATCTCAAACTTGGTGTGCTCCAAATATGGCCGGAACTTGTCAACGGCCCACACTACCGCCAAGCACTCCCACTCCTGCACCGTGTAGTGCGTCTCTGCTTCATTCAGGGCTCTGCTGATGAACGACACTGGCCTCAGCCTCCCTCCAGTCTCCTGCAAGAGAACTGCCGCAATGCCCCTCCCACTGGCATCCGTTTCCACCAAGAATGGCCGGTTGAGATCTGGGAGTGCAACCACCACGTCATCAGCCAGCATGGACTTGAGCTGACGAAATGCCTCCTCTTGAGGGTTCCTCCAACGCCACGAGACCTTGTTCTGCAGGAGGAATGACAGTGGCTGAGCCACCTCGGAGAACTTTGGCAGGAAGGTGCGGTAGTACCCCGCCAATCCTAGGAAGGCCCGAACATCCTTGACTGTTCGTGGGGTTGGAAAGTCCCTGACGGCCGCAACCTTACCAGGATCAGGTCGGCACTCTCCCGGCGAGATGATGTGCCCTAGGAACTTTAGTGATCGCTTGCAAGATTGCGTCTTCTTAGGGTTGATGGTCAATTCAGCATGGGCGATCCTGTCCAAGACCTCTTCAATATGCCGCAGATGCTCTTCGAATGAACTTGAGTATATCAGCACATCGTCCAAAAAGGCCATACAAAACCTGTGCTTTATCCCCGCCAGTACTTTGTCCATGAGGCTTTGGAATGTAGCTGGGCCACCAGCCACACCAAAGGGCATTCTCTTAAACTCAAACGTACCCTGGTGGCATATAAAAGCAGTCTTGGGGACATCCTCGGGGCGAACAGGAATCTGGAGGAAGCCCTGCGACAAATCAAAGCTCGTGAACCATTGGGTCTGCCCAGCTGTGCAAGTACCCAGTCTGTCCTGGGCATCGGGTACACCGGAACCTTGGTTTTGGCATTTAGTGGACGGTAGTCCACTGCTAGCGGTACCCTCCAGACTTCTTTGCGACCAGGACTGGGGCACAGGACCACTGACTGGAGCTTGGTTGGATCAAGTCCTGGTGCAGCAAATCTTCCAGGCAGGCATCCATAATCTGCCTTTTGTGGGAGTTGACTGGGCGAAGCCTACAGCGCGTTGGCAGGGAACCCCCCGTGTTGATGCTGTGCTCCATCAGTCCGGTACAACCTGGGCGAGCGTCAAAAATCTTATCAAATCTTCGAAGTAGGGCCGAAACTTCCGGATGTTCAGTGCCATGTTGCTGAACCGCGTCCTTCTCTGAGGGCTGCTGGGCGTCTTCCTTCTGGTCGGGTGCCTGGTGTGCGACTTGATGAGGCTCTGCAAACAACTCCTGCAGACTGTACACCTCCTCACCCAGCCAGGGATGTGCTGGCGCCCTCGAGCCAACGTCCCGGACAAAGGGGATTAGGGTCTGTGGTTCATTGCCGAGAGTCCAAGAGTTCAGAGACACATGAACCGAGATGCCAGAGGCATTCAGAAAATCCCTACCAAGTACAATGTCTCGACAGATGCCTGGCATATGCAGGAATCGCTGCTTCCTGGATCCTCCGGCCCAGTGTATTCTGCACCTAGTTGAATGCGTAATCTGGGACCAGCCCGCTGCGAGACGTAGGCCTCGTCGTTCCTCCTTGACGCCCACACCAGTGGCTGTGGCTGCCTCTATTGCTTCATCTCCCATTAAGCTGACGCTCGACCCCGTGTCCAAAAGCACCTTGAATGTGAACTTCCCAATATGAAGCTCTAACAATGGCTCCTTGCCGCCGGCTGTTGCAGCTACCTGCACTGTGGTGTCGTAGGGGCCCGCCGGAGTGGCCTCTACTGCCAAGAGTTTCCCTGGCACCTCGCTTGCATGTGGCCCAGCTGGCCACACTTGAAACAGCGTGGTGAGCTCTGGCGTCTAGCTGTGGGACATTGTCGTTGCATATGTCCGATGCCACCACAACGATGGCACTGGACCTCTGGAGCTTGGTTGGCTGCTGGGTACTAGTGAAAACTGCTGTGCAGGCCAGTCTGGTGGAGCATTCTCACTGCTCCGACTGCACTCAGCTGGTCCCGATAGTATGATGGCTGGAGGGATGCCGGATGCAGGGGCCAGGCCTGACTAGCAACTGGTGGTGGCACGGGTGCCGCTGCCACCGCAGCACTTTGAGCAGGTGCATGAGTCGTTGCACTCTTGCTGTAGAAGGCCAGGTCTCGCGCAACTTGGTTGGTGGGCTGTGGCGGGGAAACATACTGCACCCGCCGCCATACTCTTTCCATTAACCCATCCGCTGCCTGCGCAAGTTCTTTCAGGCTCGCAAAGGTCTTACCTGCGCAGAAGTCTTGGAACTGAGGGTGCATTTGCTCCAACACTCGTTCGACTTTTTCGGCCTCAGTCACATCGTCGCCGATCCTGTCATAGTATGAGGCTATAACATAAATGAACTGTTTCAGGTTCTCCTCCGGGTGTTGAGTTCGGAGCCTCAGTTCTTCTTTTAGGCGTTTCTTTTCGTCGACGGGTGCAAACTCCTTTCGGAAAGCGGTAGCAAACGTTGACCAGTCGGCGAAGTCCTCTGTGAACCGAAACCACAGTTTCGCGCTTCCCTGGAGGGCTGCAGGTACGACCCGGCTGAGCCGGTCCTCGAGTTTCACGCCATGAACGAGGCAAACGTTTTCCAGGTGGTCCAGGAACTCATCTGGCGACTGCAAGTCTCCGAAACCGATGAACTTCGGGGGCTGAACGGTGACCAGCCGTGGGCGCGTGGAGTCCTGGTCAACCGTTGTGCTGGCCTCAGTGACAGCCGCCGCAACGAAGGGCGCCGCTTCCGCTTTCGCGGCTCGTATCGGAGTAGCAAACAAAAGCTGACGAACGTGGGCCGCCATCTTCTCCCGCTGTAGCGGTGTCCCGTCTGTTTGTTGCAGCAGTGTCTGAAGAAGCTCCGGTGGCACGAACGGACGAGCCCCCACTTGTCATGTACTCGATCGGTATGTAACCAATTTACACAACGCCACTTCCGAAACCGTTCGAGTCACCTGCAGCCAGTCCCGCGTACGTTCGCTCTCACTCCACTTCTTCCTCTTTTCTCCCGTTCCCCCGCGCATCCGCGGGACGGGCCCGTTCGGTGCCGCGCTATCCCTCACAGTGTCCTCTACGTTCTATCCCCTCATGATGAGTTCGTCCACCAAAGCTTGGATATGTTGCTTTGTCAGCGGTCAAAGTTCGTAGGGATGCAGAACAATAATTTTTGGTTCGCAGTTTGTGCATAGTGGCATCCTTAATGTGATTACACAAACACAAGAAGAAAAGAATTGCGTGCTGACAGAATCATGCAGGCTGCAAGATAATTTTTGAAGTGCCACGCTATTCATATAATTATAAATCAGTCGTTGCAATGTCCTTGAGGAATGCAAAGACGTGTTTTGTGAGGAGAACCTGGAGGGATCGGGAGGAGGGGAGGGGGGGGGGGGTAGCTTTGATGCGAGTCGGGCCTCCTTTGATGCAGAACTCTGCGCACGCCTATGATGGCGAGAGAAGGGTCCTAGCATGCATGAAAGAAGTACTTTGAAGAGTTCAAGGGAGCAGTGACTAACGTCGCAAAAAGGACGACCGAACTCAGAACGGAGCAGCTTAAACCAAAAAAAAAAGCTTAAACAAACAATGTAACAATCACAAAAGAGCTTTGAGACACAATACTTACCCCTCTGAATCTAAAGCAGTGTAGCTACCATAACGACCTAGAGATGAAAGGGTTACCGCCAGCTCCTTACGAGTATGTGTGCCAGTTGTCGATCTGAGGCTGAATTAGCGTAGGCAAGTCGTCGCCCTCTTCGTGTCTATTAATCCGTGCCACTGATTAGGCTAGCATTTGGAGTATAACGTCACTTCAGTCATCCTGGTTCGTAAAATCCTTGTTGCCAGCTATCTGAACCTTTATCTGAAATCGCATATCTCCCCTCCCCAGAAACTTCTTCATCAGAGCAAAACAATATCGTCCGATTGTCCGGACATCGCAAATCGCATTTTCGTATCGCAGCGATTGACAATTGCACCCACTCTGCGCTAGGCATCAAAATGGCGGCGTCCACAAGAACATCGGAGAGTGCCGATACACTAAGCCTAGCTTATTTTGTGGCTGGAGATAGGAGCGAGATCGTTGTGTTTTAGGCGGTACGATCGGCGCTGAAGAGTCGCATAGGCTGCAAAATGACCCAGGCTGGATACAAAATGTATTGGTTTAAACTACAATAAGCTACAGTCGGTGACAGGTAAGAAGTTAGGGGAAACTCCCTCCAGCCCTTTATACTTTAGCAGAGCGAACGCTGGAGAGGAGGCGGCCTTTCTTGCCTGCTTTCGCTCCTCTAAAGTGGAAAGGGGCGGGAGAAGTGGAAATGGCTGGGAGATGACGCGAGACAAGTAATTTGAATGGCGTCGAAAGCTACCGAAACACAGAAAGAAGGGTAATACATGGAGATTCCTGGGCTTTTAAAAGTGAAATTAGCACGAGGAAAACAGGAAATTCTAGTGTCGTTCAAATTATGAACAAAACTCGCCGAATGAAGTAACGGAAATGTTGCTGAAGTTTTCATGTGATGCCAGATGTTACCTATTTAAACGACTCAGAACGCTAGGTCAGCGAGGTATTGTCAGTATTGTATTGAAATATAAAGAAATATAAACAAGGAGTTTGAGGTTTCGCCGTAAAACATCATCAAGAAGATGATGAGTGCTACGGTTATGAAATCTGAGCTGATATTCGATAGTCCTTATTAAGTACGTCTAGCTTATTTGCTGAACATGACATTATTTTTGCAGATATGTAAGATGAAATTATTCGTTAGGGTGAATACGCTTTGCTCCCATCTCCGGACCAATTTATTTTGTATTGTAAGAGCTAAACTTAGTAAACATAATTTACTGCTAAATAACGTGGTACTTTGTGGAGATCGTAAAACGGACGTGGCAAAGATAGTGGCAATCATTCACATCGCATCCACTCGGTTTCCTGTATTAGCCTGTTATCAAATTGAACTATGAGTACTCTATGGTGTTAAGGATCATATGTTCTGCAAATTTAGGGCGAGTGACGGGATATACGGTGTTATTCATATCGGCAGATTCCCATTAATTGTACTCTTAACCTTAAATTTCCTAAGTGGTAAGTAGAGGAAATTCCCGAAAAAGGAGAACCGTGTTTTTTTTTTTTTTTGTCCTGGATCAAAGATAATTGAGAAAAACGAACTTTCTTTATGAGCCGACGTCCACCTAAGCCTACAAGTTTCTCCAAACAAAACAAATTACTGTGGTCGCCCGTAGCATCTATTTCAGGGAAAGAAACTTGTCAGCAACAATAGAGAACAATATTCTCTTTCTTGCTGACAGGTGTTTTTCACCGATATAAATTCTACGGGTGTTTGCCACGTCATTTCTTATTTTGACAATATTAGGCTTAGGTGGACGTCGGCTCATAGAGAAATCTCGTTTTTTCTCAATTATCTTTTTAATCCAGGCAACGCCATGTTCTCAAACTTTCGGGTTCTGTCCTAACCGCTAGGTTCACATTTTTGCGGAGTCCGCGCTTTGTGCGGTGCATAGTTTATTTATCCGGGCCGAAAAACAGGGTTCTCTTTTCTCTGAAACTCCCTGTATATTAGTTACAGTCACTGGCAGCTTAAGAAACGCAGGACGTGGCGAGTCCCCGAACATTTCATCACTTCTCCGCAGCCAATAAGATTGCGGAATTCGGCGATAACGCCAAAGAGCAAATCACGAAGCAAAGCCAACCACGTCCAGCATATCTTAAAAGTGGCAATGACTGCAGTCAAGTTGGCGCAGGGCGCAAAAACATTTGATGAACATTGGGGTATACCATTATTCAGAACTTTCAAGAAAAAACATCGCGGAAACTTTTTCAGTATAGACCCTTTCTTCAAGGGCACCGCCATCTTGAATTCTCACGTCTAGTATGGGCGAAAACATTGTTTTGCCGTTGCCACGGCAGTAGAAGACACAAAAATATAAGCGTAACCGTCACACATTATCGTTTTGCTTTCGCCCTATTCTTTTACTATACCCGCTTTCACCTCAAGAACCGAAGTAAAAAAAGTCCGGCTCCTCGCGGAGCATTACTAATTTTCCCTTTTACGAGGAGAATTAATATATATGTAGGTGCATTTTAGATTATATATATGTTATCTAATCAAGACGTATACGTTTCAAACGCCAAAAGTATCGCTTCTTCCTCCGAGAACCAAATCTTGTAAGAACTACTTCGCCCGGCGTATGAACAATGCGCAAAACGTCCTTTTTTCTTGAGGTGAAAACGAGTATAGTTGCAGGTTGAAACGCTTTAGCATTTTTTTGTCGCCCTATTAGGTGGCTGGGGACGAGAGTACACAGAAAAGTTCTATAATCGAGCAAGATAGCTTCGTCTTCGGGTGGCAACAATGTCACCAAAAGCCCGCCAAAACTAACAACAGGTTGCCTCAACAAGCCACTGCTTTGCATCAATGAAGTAAATGCGATTCCGGGCAAATAGTTCGTAGTAATCTCAGTATGGTCAAGATCTAAGTAGTGGCAATCATAAAAAAGGTGTTTTCTTTATATATGACTTATTAGGATATTTGTCATGGGTCACACATCTCCCAATGTACCGGGAAGGAATATGTCATTTGTTGCTATTAAATATATGTGAGTTGCTGCGTATTACCTGCGATCATAAGACTGATGTAGAAAGAAAAATTTACCTTTATTTATATTTATCTTGGCTTTCGCTGGCTTTCATTATACGGTAATACATTTTATTATTTTGAGCAAAATGCACGCGAGGCGCCCTAAATTATCTCGAAGAGGAAAGAAATATATAAAAAAAAAATTACAGACGAAAGTGATGATGAAATTGCGTTGCAACTAGAAGAAGGAGATTTGAAATTTCTAAAAGGTATATGTTGATCACGTCGGCACAGAAACTTCTATTGAGCATCCTGAAAAGACAATATAAAAAAAAGTATTTAACGGTCTTGGTCTCAAGCGAATTCGCTCACCCCAATTCCTCAAATAAAAACAAAAGCAGTGCAAATGGCTTAGGCTGGATAAAAAAAAAAAGTAAATTAAGAAGGTCCACCAGGACTCTAATTTAAACTACGGTGAGGTACTATGTCCTCCGAAGTCAGAGCAAGCTGATGATGAAGTATTTTTGGCAATGCTACACTTTAAATAGCTGATTTCTGAAGTACTTGTAAAAAAGTAGAAGGTACCGCCACCAGAATGTAAAGGTATTCCTGACAACAAAAAAAGAGATGAAAGGTTTCCTTGGCATCAACTTAGTGATTAGTGGCCACACGCTACTAGCTCTCAGGAACTATTGGTCCAGCCAGCTATATACCTAGGCATCGTTGCAAATGGGACGACTCTGCACCGATCTGAAGAACTTCGCGCTGCTCTGCACTTCGCCCACGAGTGCAACCCGAAAGGGACTGAACCCGAGTTTGATAGGGCGTACAAAGCACGACCTCTACTCGACCACTTCAATGAGGCTTTTCAAGTTGCGCTCACGACGAGAAAGAGGTGGTCCATCGACGAATGGATGATAAACTTCGAAGGCCATATTATCCTGAAACAATTAATAAAAGAAATAAGCCTATCCGCTTTGGCTTCAAGATGTGATGCCGGCGCGACGCAAATACATGATATTTGCTTGAATGCCACCTGTACACAATCGAAAAATTGGACACGGCGATGAGACTTGGCGCGAGTCAGTTGTTATCAACTGACTTGGTGCCCTGGGATGCAGAATCTTTTTTGAGAATTTCCCAAACCCTGCGTTCGTCCGGGAAGAACTTTGCGAACGAGATATCAAGGCATAAAGTATAGTACGAGGAAAAACAAAAACAATATGCCAAAAACGTTTTTTAATGACAAAGACATGAAAAGAGGCGTCATTGCCTTCTTTCTCCGCTGAAGGTGTTTCGTGTGCCAAGTGGATGGACAACTGCTTTGTCCTTGAAGAAACTCAATTTTCGTTTTTCTTGTACAGCCATCGCACATTACGTAATCCCAATAAACATCGTCATCTTCTGTTTTGGTTTTGTCGAAACATGGCGTACGGCTCGTTCCTCGTGGCGGAGTTCTAACATTTTGGTGCCGAAACCCGGGATGACAACGATATAGTCACGACGGAATGACGACGAGGCATCCACCCGCAACGAAACGAGCCAAGGGACGCCGCAAGAGAACGAGCCCCAACGACGCTACCGACGTTGTCACTAAACGAGGCCTGCTGACGTCGCAACGAAACGCGCCAAGAAAACGCGCCAAGGGACGCTACCGACGTTATCTCTAAACGAGGCCTATACTCTGTTTCATACTTAGCGTGCAACGCTGTCAAAGCTACTAGCGCGAGCGCGTGGCTTCATCTATGGTTTCGTTTGCGCGAGAGCGCGTGCAAATGATCAACGAGATCAAGCCCCACGCTCGCGCCAGTAGCTTTTACAGGGTTGCACGCTAAGTATGAAACAGAGTATAGTGACGCCGCAACGAAACGCGCCAAGAAAACGCGTCAAGGGACGCCGCAAGAGAGCGAGCTCCAGCGACGCTACCGACATTAGACAGTTTTAGTGGATCGTACGCTAAAGCCTTGCGTACGCAATAAAATTGCGGGTCGGGAGTGCGCGTGCGCAGAACGCAATAGAAGAGCTAGCGTATTGCGTACGCACGCAACGCTGGGGATTTTGCGTGGCGGGCTAGCGGGCTTTGCGGGACGCTCTCGATGCTCTCGAGAGTTCTCGGACCCAACGAGAGCGTCAGTGTCAAGATGGCGGTTACCTCGACTGGCGCAGCAAGGGCGACGTGGTGTTTTCGAAGTTCTGTGTTACGTGAAATTGCGTGTTCGGACCTTTTTCACATACCGACGGCACCAGGCGGTGGCTGCACGAACTAAAAATCGAGGAAGTGACCTACCTGCGCTACCAATCGATAATGGGAGCTACGCTACCAGTTTCTTCGCCCTCTGAGCAGCGGCGAGTGCCCAACGCGACTTTAAAGAGGGGCATCCGTGGCGTCCGTCCAGACGTCGTGTTTTGCTTTCCGTCCACTTTCTTTTTTTGTGTAACGCAATTATATGTATGCTGAAATTACGCTTTCTACTCGTTGATTCACAGCGTCCTTCCGAATTTCCTCGATTTCTGGTACCGACTTCCGCCGCTTGGCACCGGGCGCTCGCGCGTGCGCAGAACGCTTCTCGGAAAAGGTCCAATCAGATCGCCGTGCAGCTGACGGAGTGCACAGTGAACATGTTCGCCGCTCGGAATGTGCATCAACGCTGCGATCTGCTCAACGCTAAGCCTATTCGCACAGTTCATCGCCGACGGACGAACGACTCTAAAAGAAATCGCCGAAGTTATCGCTATGCTCTGGACATCAGTAGGTCATGAATTTTATTCCGCGATAGCATTGATAAAAGCTGCCGTTTCCACGGGACGACTGACGGAGGCTCCGTGATCGAATTTGGCTACGCACTCGTACTCGTAGCCTCTGTACCCCGCAGAAAAGCGCGCTTGACGAGGCAGCTGCGGCTTGGTTTAATTTGAAATAAAATGATTGGACACGTTTTCATTTTCAATATTTCTTTCCAGGAACATGGTTGCGCTATAAGCACGCGGAATTCTACGGCTCTAGCAAATTTAACCAAGATCATGAGCGGTGTTCCCTCGAAAACGTTAAGCCTGGTTCAGACAGTTGCGTTTGACTGCGTTGCGGCAACGAGAAACCAGGACATCCATGATGCTTATATCGCGCGCCAGGATGATTCCTTGAATTGGATTTCACGCTTCATACGAAGCACAGATGTGCCGGTGACTCGCTTTCGGTTCTCGACGCAACGCCGTCAAACGCACTCAGACGCAAGTGTCTGAACCGGCCTTAACGCACAACTAAATTCGGTCCGAGCAGGTCATTTTTAGCGTACGCTATACTATTGCGTATTGCGTACGTAAGAGCCAGCAACGCTATACTAAAACTGTCTATTATCACTCAACGAGGCCCTAGTGACGCCGCAACGCCAGCAACGCCGTGAGACCCAGAGACGCCATGGAACGACTAAAGCAGAAGCGGACGGCTCTGAGGTCTCAAGTAACGAGACTGATCTCCGACATCGACGCAGCTATCGCAAGCCACTCCGACGAGCGAAGCCTCAACGTATTATCGGTGAGGCTCAGTGAGTTGCGAACACAGCTGAGCAACGTGAACGCATCCATCGAACCACTGGTACCTGACGGAAACGTTGAGCAAAACTACGCCCGCACGATTGAATATGACAAGATCGTCACGTACATCGCCACCATCGCCCAGGAGGTAGAGGAACTCCGACGAGCGAGGCCCCAAGCCGGTACAACGCGGATTCACAACGACGGTGACGGACACGTTGCAACCTCTAAGGTGAAGCTGCCGAAACTGGAGCTTCAACGTTTTGGCGGTGCAGCTACCGATTGGCAACCCTTCTGGGAACAGTACAAGCAAGCCATACATGACAACGACAGCCTTTCTAACGCTGAGAAGTTCTTGTACCTGCGGTCGGCGCTAACGAGAAAGGCAGCATCAGCGATAGCCGGCATTCAAGCAACGGGAGAAAACTACGATACCGTCGTTGAGCTTCTCAGGGAGCGCTGCGGTCGGACTGACGTTCTCATTCAAGGACACCTCTCCCAACTACTTGATCTGCCAGCAGTACGACACTCGAGTGAGGTGAGCGGACTGCGACGTCTCTATGACCACTTGCAACGTAATATGGCCGCTCTCACCGCGCTCGGGGTTAAGAGCGACACTTACGGAGCTATGCTCTGCGCTGCGCTACTGAGAATGCTGCCAGGAGAGTTAGTCATTGACTACCACAGGTGTCGACGTCCTACGGACAAGAAAAACGACGGTATCAAAATAGAGAGCCTACAACGCTTCCTGAAGCTCGAAGTGGAGAGCCGTGAAGAGGCTCAACAAGTTCGTCAGCGAGAAGTCAAGAGTATAAGCCATACCAAGATGACAGAAGGCGGAAAGGCCCCTCTCAAGGGATCAGCCGCTTCTCTTTCCACAACTAGTCGCTCCAGGCAGACTGAACCCTGCGCATTCTGTGCCATGAAGAACCATGCTACACGAGATTGTCAGACATCAATTTCTCTGGAGGAGAAGAAGAAGAGATTTCGAGAAGCAGGACGATGTTTCCGGTGTTCGATCAAGGGACACACCTCCAAAGAATGTCGCAACAAAAGAATCGTGTGTGAAACATGCGGGCGAAGGCACATAACTCAAATGTGTGACCCATCCTGGAAGAGAAGTATAGAACACCGCAGCAGAGTTACACTCTTCGACTGGCAGGGGAGAGTGATAAAAAACCTGCTGTACTACTTCAAACAGCTCAGGTCTGGGCAGAAGGGAAACAGCAAAGAGCTCTCACGCGCATCCTTTTTGATGGAGGAAGCCAACGAACCTTTGTGATGGAAGAACTTTCACGTAATCTGCGGCTCGAGGTTGTTGGTGAAGAAGACATTACTATCTACCCTTTTGGAGGAGCAGGAAACATCATCAAGGAAAAACGTAGAAGGGTACGAGTCTGGCTAAGGAGCTAGTACAGCCAAAAGAAGCACTGCCTAGAAGCTCTGGAGATACAAGAGATTTGCTCCGATCATCTTCTACTACCTGAGAGTGTAGTGCAAGGAGTCCAAGTACAGATAGCTGAGCTGGCAGACGTCACCTTGCCGCCAGACCAGTTAACAAGACATGGAATCGACATTCTTATCGGTGCTGACTGCTCTTGGACTCTTGTGTCTGGTGAAGTCCAAAAAGTGCAAGGCGCTCTAGTCGTTATCAAAACAGACTTTGGATGGACACTTCAAGGACCAATTCCCCACAGCGGTTCGACTGCCTCCTGTTCTACTGCGTCAGTTCTGAAAGCCAATGTGGGTGGAAGCACATGCTCATTGTCTACCGAGCTCCGGTCATTTTGGAAGCTGGAAAGCATGGGCATCACCAATCCTAACCTCCCATAAAAGGAAGAGGAAAATGAAGTTGTCAGAGCGTTTACATCATCCATCAAGCTAACTACCAAACGGTACGAGGTGGCCTTACCTTGGAAGCCAATGAACATTCAGCTGGCAGACAATGAAGGAGTTGCAAGGAAGCGTCTGGTGAGCCTCACAAAGAAGTTGCTTAGGGACGATGTGATGCTGATTGAGTATGATAAGACAATTCGCCAGTATCTCCAGCTAGGATTTGCAGAAAAGATTTCACCGAGTGCAGACAAAGCAGAGAACCGAGTGTACTACATGCCTCCCCGTGCTGTGTTACGACCTGACAGCCTCTCAACCAAAGTCAGAGTCGTGTTCGATACGTCATCAAGAGAGCCAGGGTGTCTGTCCCTGAATGACGCACTAGAGCCAGGACCAAACCTGAATCCAGACCTCCTGAAGGTGTTACTGAACTTTCGGATTCATCGTATCGGCCTCAGTGCAGACATTGAGAAGGCATTTCTACAGATATTACTGAGACCGGAAGATCGTGACGCTCTACGATTTTTCTGGTACGAACGAATGCCAACGAAGCAAGAGCCGAACCCTCCTGTAGAAGTTTAGAGGATGGCAAGGGTTCCTTTCGAAGCGACCAGCAGCCCGTTCCTTCTCGCAGCCACGCTACGTCACCACTTGTCGATAACAGAGGACTATCCAGAAACAACGAGATCACTACACGAAAGACTCTACGTCGATGACCTTATCACTGGAGCGAACACCGAGGAAGAGGCGGGACAGTTCTATCGACAAACATTACATGTCATGAAGCTAGCCGGAATGACAATGCGGAAGTGGAACACAAATTCTACGGAGCTACAGCAGCTATTTAACGAGGAAGGAACCGGGTGTGTTCTAGATCAAGTAGAGTGTACCACTCCTAGCATCTCTCGAGTGTTAGGACTTGTCTGGGACAAAGACAGCGATTGCCTGGCGTTCTCCATGGGGCCCGTTTTGGACTTCCTAGACCGGAACAGCAACACGAAACGATTCATTCTTCAGGCATAATTTCGCATTTATGACCCATTTAGGACTCCTTTCCCCAGTCACCGTGACAGCCAAGCTAATGTTCCAGACCCTCTGGGAACTGGGTGTCGACTGGGACGCACCACTACCTGAAGAGGTTCAAACAAGATGGACGCAGTGGCACACAGCACTGCACCACTTAACGAAGGTAACAGTACCCCGACGGTACCTTGAACTTCCCGAGGATGACCGAAACGAAGTCCACATCTTCACGGATGCCAGTCCCAAGGCTTATGGGACTGTGGCGTACCTGCACCAGCAGACTGCACCAACGAGGGTGACTTTGGTTTTGTCCAAGACCCGGGTGGCGCCGCTGAAGAAACTTTCTTTCCCAAGACTTGAATTGATCGGAATGGTGATAGGGGCACGGCTAAAGGACTACCTTACTAGGTCGTTGAACCTACAAGTCGCCAGCTGGTACCTCTGGACAGACTCAACAATCGCACTACATTGGGTGCGAGGTTCTGCTCAACAGTGGAAGCCCTTCGTGGCCAATCGAGTATTAGAGATCCAACAGCTGACTGATCCAGAGCTTTGGAACCATTGTCCTGGACTAGAAAATCCGGCTGATCTGCTCACAAGAGGGGTGACACCCGAAGCACTCAAGTCGAGCGCGGCATGGTGGAGCGGACCACCATGGCTTACGGAGCCACTTGCTGCCTGGCCAACGCATGAAGCGGGTGTTGATATGACCGCGGCAGATGAAGAGAAGAAACAAGTTCGAGCCCATAACGTAACACTAAAAGAAGAGCAGCTTTTGCCTATGCAGCGCTACAGTTCCCTCTCAAGGCTTGTTCGAGTTATTGCCTGGATACGACGATTTCTGCATAACTCTAGACATCCCAGCCAAAAACACGAGGGTTGTTTGACGACCGAAGAGGTAGCACAAGCTCAAACGTGTCTGATCCTGCAGGTCCAACAGGAGGCGTTCCAGAGAGAGCTTCAATGCGTTCGACGCTCAGCACGCATGGAAAGCAACTCTCCGTTACGGGACTTAAACGCATACCTGGACAAGGACGGGGTGCTGAGGGTCGGAGGACGCCTCAGTAACGCTGACATGTGCGACAATGCAAAGCATCCCATCATTCTTCCACCAACTCATCATTTTACCGAGCTTTTGACCAATGCCACGCTTCGACGACTTCTTCACGCTGGTCCCCTTGAGACTCTGACAGAACTGCGGGAACAGTTCTGGGTCGTTCGAGGAAGACAGATGGTAAAAAAGGTGCTGAAGAAATGTGTGATCTGTGACCGTGTCAACAGCCGAGCGGCCACCGAGCCAGTTGCTTCACTCCCTCGAGACAGAGTAACCCAAGCCGCCCCCTTTGAGGTGACTGGTGTGGACTTCGCGGGACCGCTCAACACAAGGGATAAAGGCAACAACAAGAAGTCTTACATCCTCATTTTCACCTGTGCCGTTACCCGTGCCATTCACCTCGAACTAGTGACCGACATGTCCACCCCCCATTTCCTGATGGCCTTCAGACGATTTGTGACAAGAAGAGGAGTGTGCCGAGTCATCTTTTCTGACAATGCAAAAACGTTTCAGCGTGCTTCAAAGGACCTGAAGAAACTGTGGACAACGTTGCGTGGAGAGGAGATACAAGCCTACTTCGCTGATCGGCAGATACAGTGGAAGTTTATAATCGAGAGAGCTGCCTGGTGAGGTGGGTTCTGGGAGAGGATGGTCCGGTCGGTAAAGTCCTCGCTCAAGAAAGTTGTGGGTAACAGCTACTGCAACTTCGAAGAACTGACGACCGTCTTAACTGAAATTGAGGCTGTAATTAACTCTAGGCCTCTGACATACGTCTACACCGAAGCCACCGAAAAGGAACCACTCACCCCTTCCCATTTTCTGGTTGGAAAGCGTTTAACAGCACTTCCGACCAGCTTCAGTGGGGAGCCTGTGCCTCCCCTTGAGGGACAATATAACAGGCGGTGGCGTTACCGTCAAAAGATGGCAGATCATTTTTGGCGTAGATGGAAGAGGGAATACTTGACCAGTCTGCGATCTGCTCATTTCACGGTGCCGACTTCATCCAGTGCCCTGAAGAAAGGAACTCTAGTGTTGGTCCACCAACATCTCCAACCGCGACAACTTTGGAAGACGGGAGAAGTTGTGGAAGCATTGACTGGACGAGACGGGCACATACGAGCTGCTATGGTGCGTCTTCCTAATGGTACCATTATAAGGAGACCCGTTCAACTTTTATACCCCATGGAATTTACTAATGACTTGACGTCATTGTGGGGGAGTGTGAAGAAACTCAATTTGCGTTTTTCTTGTACAGCCATCGCACATTAAGTAATCCCAATAAACATCGTCATCTTCTGTTTTGGTTTTGTCGAAACATGGCGTATGGCTCGTTCCTCACGGCGGAGTTCTAACAGTCCTTGTGCTTTCGAATTTCATTTTGCCGGTACAAACTGTCTATTTTCAGCGTCGTTCTGCCGAAAACAAAATAGAGAAAATTACGGTACCTTGTTTCTTGGTTGTGAGCAAGTACACCCAAGCCATGGGCGGTGTCAACCTGATGAATCAAAAGAAGGTGACATGCGTAGTTGACCAGTAATCAAGGATCAAGTACTACCTGCGGTTGTTCTTTGACCTACTCGATATTGGAGTCAGGAACGCTTTTAATGTCTACTGAGAGCTGTGATCAGAAAACTCGGAGATTCCCACGCTCTCCTCAGTGGAGTTCGAGCAAGCTGCAGCGCGCGGACTCAGCGGGAACTAATGCAATCGGCAGCGAAGCGCGACAACTCTCGTGCAGACGCAAGAGCAAGTCCAGGTATCAACAAAGCCAGAGGCTCCTGGCCACCAAGTGAGTAAGGAGAAAGTGCAAACTGTGCTAAATTCAGAGTATAAAACCGTACGGTGACCTATTGGTTTCGCAGTTTGCGCTGTGCACCTGTGCTTTACAGTGGCAAGAAACTGTTTCATAGAATACCACAGTGCCAAGAAGTACCGGGAGGCCCAAGGACCTTGTACCCCCTTAAGTAGGGACGTACATGTCTCCGCACAAAACAATTATTGTGAAAACAAAACCTAATTCAAGTTTGCATTATTTGCAAGTCCCAAATAAACAAAAAAAAAAGAGTGGAGATCGCCTCTGTCTTAGCCCATTTTCTTATGCACCTGAAGGGTACACAGGTTTTCTTTTTATTGTCTCCGATTTGCTTGAAATTTTGCTCAACTCACCAACAAACATCGCTAAAATAGTATCCCAAATATTAGGTCAAATTGTTTTTCTCGCCAAGTTATTGAATTTACAGTTTTGGTCCTCACAGTGTTTTTCAAACTGAAAGTCTGTACTGGCAACAACGAAAGAGTGACGTCATTGGAAGGCAGGGGTTAAACACTTTGGAGTGTAGAATTTGTTCCCAACTGATTCGAAGCAGTTTCATGGTGTCAAATGAATGTTCCGGAAGCTCTCTCCACTAGCCTACTCCTGCACGAAAGAAATGATTGGCATATTCTATTTTTTTAGTCTGCTTGCTCGACTGGCAAGCCTGCCTGACACTGACGTCACGGTACTGAAAAGTGCGGGTATATTTGAATGTTGGTTTTTGCATCGTTTTCATTTACCGATCTCACAATAACTACTATGACCGGGAAGTCAGAAAATATAGTTAGTTGAGGTATCTAAAAAATCTGTGAAGTACTCATTTAACGCATTATTTTGTAGTCACGTGAAAGCTATGCAAGACGCTTACAGGTGTTATGATTTTAATTTGCGACATATTTATTTTCACCTTGAATGTCTGATATTATTATGACATGCTATCCACGTTTTGCACAATGTTCTTAGGAATATTTTTATCAAGGAAGTTATAAACCTTGAGTAAAATTTGAATTGCGATAGACACTTTTTTAGACACAGACGGTTCAGGAAGAGACTTCCATTCTTCAGGTAAGCTAGACCGGCTATTTTTTCCTTCCGGCGACAGGGGAATGAATTTTGTGTCACTATTGTACGAGTGATAACTACGGTCCCGTCTTTTTTTTTCTTTTTTTTTTTATACCGATAAGTCTCGAGGAGGATCACCCTAGTCGGTTTCATCAAAATCTGGGAAAACCGAAAAAAAAAGAAGAAACAAATTAGAGCTGACCTTGAAGAAGCGAAACCCATCGTTCAGACAAATGTTTACCGGCAACTTTGTTTTGTACTGACCCGGAACACACTCCGCATCGAACTGGGGTTTAGGATATACTTGGAAGTTAAGATATACATATTTCCGTCATAAACCACAATAAACACCTATATTTTGTTCGACATCAAAAATAGGCACCGAAAAACATCGAATCTGCGAGAGAAAATTAACGCCAAAATAGAACTCCCGAAAAAAAAAAAAAAAAAAAAAACTTATTCCATTAAAACACGGAACTATCAGAGGACTAGAGATGAACGAAAATCAAATGCACAATTTTTATCGAGTGCATCCTCAAGAGCGTGACCCTCGCCCCTTTTAGAAGGCTCAAAATCACCAGCGCCAAACTTTGCTGATAACCATACAATACCAAGATAGCAGAAAACATCGCGGGGGTCCAAAAACTAGGCCGGTACGGAGACCCAACAACACTTTTCCCTCGTCCTAACGGGCGGGGGGCCAACGAGGGACGGGCTGGGGAACGGCTAGGGAAGGTCCTTCCCTAGCGGTGACGTCATCCTCGGCGGTCCTGGCAACTAATCCCCCGGGGCAGTCGCGTCGTAGGCGGGTGGGCAGGGGCCACGGCATGCGCGTATAAAAGCGGTGGTACTCCCTCACGTGGCCGCAAGCCCAGGGTCCGAGTCCCGAGAGAGCCTTGACGTGCCAAGGTAAGCCGGCCCCCTGGGATGCCCCCCGAACGTCTTCTTTGCGGCGGTCCTTAGCAAACTTAGCGACAGGACGTTTCGGCTCCGGTTCTTGCCTAGCATTAAGTTGTCGTTATTGCCAATATTGTCATTAATACCGAACATGGCGAAAGTTTCTTGCCAAGATGCCTTAAACGAACATGAGAATAGGCGTACAGCACCACGTGCAACAAGTAATACGCTGAAAAAAAAAATAACCGGAATAATTAGATGTTTGTTGCGTTGCGAAGGCATCAGACTGGAACGAATTAATATAAAAAAAAAAACTTTCGGTACGTTAAAGCTCATCGTGACTGACAAAGTGTAAAGTTCAAGTCCAATGCTAGGCAGGTTATGAACAAAAAGCACTTAAAGCGGCTGCGCTTCGGAACTAAGAACTTAGCTATTGTTATTACCAGTTAGGTAGAAATGGTGTACTATCATGCAGGTACTCAAACCGAAAATAAGAACTGTTCGGTTATGGTTATATTACATTTACGAAATAAATTTCGCTTCTGTTACGGTTATTTCCGGTTTTTTTAACCCTGGAAAATGGGGAAACAGGAGAACGGGACAACAGGGATCCCTAAAATCTCTTCAGGGTAAAAAAACAAACGAGAGTTTTTAACCAGCTCGCGCGCATCCTTGCATTAATGGGATAAGAGTTGCTTGAAGCCGTTTTTTTTTGTTTTTTTTTTTGTCCAGTAGCAAAATAAGGTTAAAGAGCGGACGTTACAATGTTGCATGGCATAGTGAACGACTTCGCCTATGGTGTACTATGCCCGGCGTTAACTGTTTTGTGCCCCACTGTCGAGGCTACAGCATGGATTCCAGAGTGCTACAGACCAGAGGCGTCGGACCTATTCGGAAAGGGGAGGGGGGGGGGGGATTTTTCTTCCCTTCACCCGTATTGTTGACTTGATTTTTTTTTTTTTTTTTTAATGTCTGTCCTTCTAATCTGACGCCAATGCTGCGGCCCCACGCTGCTGCGAGAGCACGTGGCTTCGTCTCGTCTCATTCGCATGCGCTGGAGGAACTAGCTGTGACAGAGTTGGAGCACTGCAGAAGCTACGCTAGCCTTGTCCTAGAAGACAAGTCCTGTGAATGGCGTCCTCCTTAGTGGACCCCCGCCCGACCCGCTCCAAGCGGCAACCACGCCGAAGCTCGTCGAGGGTCGCCGCCAAGCGGCAGACGCGTCCGTCTCGATCGTCTGCTTCTTGCACAGGAGTTGCGTTGACGTCAGAACGAATCTGAGCTTTAATTGGTTGTAATTGAAAGGATAGTGGGTAAACCGCAATGCTAGATGCCTTGAGATCTACCCACTATTTTATTCAATCAGCCAATAAGAGATCGGCGTTCTGACGTCATCGCAACCCTTCTGCAAGAAGCAGACGAACTTGCGTTCCGTATATCTTCGATTTCGTTGTGAGACGCTGCAAGACGCGCGGACGGAAGGCACTGTCTTCAAGGTGGTATTGGCTAGCGGCCCTCCCAGAGGGGGGACAACTCTGTCTCCTGCCAGCGTAGCGGCCATCTTGCCTCCCACTCTATGCAGCCGTTTAAAGTTATTTACGCAGTAATTGAGCGTTACCACTCGGGAAATGACCCGGGGTAACTTCCGAAACATGCAACGTAAGGCGTTACGTCAAGTATTTGATTGCTATCGGCGCCATTCAGGGAGCAGGAGGCAAAATAGTTGCCGCGGCAGAGAAAAGGCGGAACTGTCCCTCCCATAGGATGCCGCAACTTTGGCAAGGCGCAGGCAGCAAGCAAATATGAGGCACTCTAGAAGCACATAATACTTGACGTCGAGTGGAGGCCTGTTGGTACGAATATGGATGGTTGTTAATTACACTTTGGTGTGTTAGGCGGCCTACTACTACAGGTATTCGACCTTCCTAGCGCAGGTCAACCCCTCTGGGCAGCGATCGAACTATTATTATTTCTCTAGCTCTGCACTATATATTCTTTCAACAATTTGTTTTGCTCGACAATAGACGTCTGTTCTCTTACACGTATTATTACGTAGTCCTGATAACTTGTACAGTCGGTGAGGCAAAATGCATTGGGTCGACTCAGAGTTAGAATAATTTCAGAAAATGTTGGCCCACCTGTGTGATCGAGCCGGATCTTCCCTTAATTATTCATTTTAAGGCTCTTGTATTCCACATTTATTCGTAATAGGTTTTGTAAGAACATGCTACAGACGCCATGAAAATAAACATATGTCGTATTGTGGTGAGTTAAGCTAATTGGAGCCACGATGTCGCCCAAGCGACCTGTGTTATCCTCACCAGAGGTCTTTAACGACAGCCGAGCCAGCAGTGAGCTCAAGGTGCATATACATCGCGCGCTTTAACTTGGCAAACGCCAAAAGCTGTATGGGCCCCATGACAGTCGGTAAAAGCATCCAGAAGACGAAGGTGACGACGCCCTAAACTTTTTTCCTGCGGTACGTTCTGATGTGCCTTACTCCCCGTGCTCGTATTGGCTACTATCCTAGTCACGCTAGCGCTCTCAAAGTTCAACTGTCATTGAGCCGCTAGCGGTCATTGAGTTCAACTGGGCTGGCCTACCTCATGGTCGTCCGGAAGCGCACCGGGATCAGTAGGCCAGATCCGAGATTGAGCACGCGATTCGAGCGGAGTCGCTCCGCCTCCGGATCCCCAGTGGAACATGACAACTCGTCCCGAATCGGAGGATGCCTTCCCGTCATTCACCCGCCCGGGAATTCTCTTCCCGTGGTCCCGGATCTCAAAGAATATCTTTTCGCAATCGCGGCGCTAACAACACGTGTTCAACGCACCAGCGAAGTTAATCATGATGTGAAAAAGATGCGTGTCGATCAGCGATGTGCATTAAGCGTATTTTCCGGTTCGTCCGGATGAAAACAGGCTCATTCCTTCACGCTTGCTCACAGTACTTTTTTTACTTACACGATGTACCACCAAGTGTCCACCTTAAAAGTACCTTAGCGTTCACTTATCTGACGACCTCTCATGAAACGCGCATATCGCCCACACCCTGTCTAACGCTAACCGCACTCTTGGACGTCTTCGACGGAATCTAAAACTAGCACCATCATAGGAAAAACAACTAGCCACACTACGCTCGTAAGATCACAACTTGAATACGCGTTATTCATCTGGTCGCCTTGGCAACATTCATTGATAATAAACATAGAGGCACTTCAAAATCGCGCTATCAGATTCATATTTTCGGATTACTCACGAGACATGCACCAGCATTCCTTTGTTACGAATGAAGTCTAATTTTCATCTGTTCTCGTCTAGAACATTATCACGCCTTTCACTTTTTCACAAGATTTATTATCCTAACCTTGACAATAGAACTTTATTGTTATTTCTACTCACTCTCATGTTTTCTCGCATTGACAACGTCAGTGTATTCTGTCCAATCTTCACTTCATCGGGCGCGTTCTTTAACTCCACCTTGCCATTAACAACATCAGGCTGGACTAACCAGCCTAACAATAATGTGACCCCGACAGATAATAACATATTAATATCCCACTGAACCACCCATTTGCAGTTGCATTGCTAGCAAATTCGATTCGTGTTTGTACAAATGATTTATTAATGCGAAAGCATTAACTGTCCCATAGAGCGAAGCCAGCATTATTTGGAGCAGCGAAAGCCGGTACCTAAATTCTGTCTGTAGCAGCGAAAAACGGCACCTAATGTTCCCTTTGGCTGTGGGAAAGACCACCTAAATTCCCATTGGCCAAAAGCGCAGCAACGCAGATGCTTCGTCACGGAAGCCGGCGGGGCGCTCAAGGTCAAAGCGGACGCGTCTCAGAAATAAAACACAAAAAAAGCGCAGCAACGCAGATGCATCGTCACAGAAGCCGTGAAGCCGGCGGGGGTGCCGCGCCTGCGCAGTGGGGGAGCGTAATTTCACCGCCGGTGCGCCGTGTGAAAAAGGAAGGCGTGGCGCGCTGCTTGTAGGAATGCGCTAAGTGTAGGAATGCTTTCCCATTCCTACACGTAAACAGTCTGAAGTGTATTCGTTTATATTTTTTCTGTTTAATTTGCTTACTTTTTTTTCTTCTAAAATGTTTGAGTGTTTATTTTTCCTGTTGTTTGCTTTACATATCCATGTTGCGAAGCTAGTACCCCACCTTGTGTAATGTTCGTAAGAGCTTTTAGGGCTCAATAAACGATGAATCATGATGAATACGCGAAGGCGCCACCATCCTAACACCCTCTTCCTGTCATGTTCTGTCTCTTCCATGTTTTGGCGGCCGGTTCTGGCGCGGATGTCGCAGGCTTTCCTCCCATATTGGAAGCTATGGTGCAATCCCTTCTCTGTCCTCCGCCTATTCTCTGGGAACGAATGAGGGGGTCGAAAATGCGAGAGGTGTTCGATGGCCATTTGTCGCCCAGCTAACCCTGCACCAATTCCATCGCGATCAAAAAAGTCAGAAAGCAGTGTCCCCCTATACCGAAAACAAGTACCGACAGATCGTAACTTGATAGTCCGACAAAAAGATTAATGTGTTTCTGAGTTTCGTTTCCTTCCTGTAAAACTAAAGGCTGGCTCACGCACGACATGTGCGTACGACTGCGACCGACTGCGCGACTGTTCCTTGCTTTCCATTGCGACGTGTTGCACTGAGTTGGATCGAGGTGGCGCCAGTGTTCAAGTTGCACTCGAACCCTTCTTCTCATAACTGAACGATCTGGAAGTATTTGGAAAATTAAATCTACACACTATATTCGAAAAATGATCGTTTATATAACATTATCCGGATTACTTCAAGATCACAGTAGGAGGAAAATTTGTAAATAGTTAGGAAGAGATTGAAATAAAATAAGTTTATTGGGGAAAAGGGGGGTTTCACTGTATAGCGTGTCCTGACAAGAAAGAAGAGATTAAAACGTTTTATTGAGGCTTGTTTTCTTTAGATGGGAGACTACGGATCTCAGCAGTTGTAGACTCCTTTCGCAATCGCAAGTTTCTCCATGTTTGTATGTATAGTTTGTATTGAGGGTCTACATTTTTTTCACCCCTTTCGTTTTTGAAGTGTTTTCAGTTCCATAGAAGGTGGACAATGTTAGGTGGCGTCCTTTCTCAGCAGAAGGTGCCTTTTGGTGGGTTCGGCATAAATTTTGGATCTTGTCTCATCGTTTTGTTTGTGTTTTTGTATCTCCCGTTTCTCGAAGTGGTGCGGGGTCTAGGTGCTGCCAGTCCTTGCCATTGTCATGAGAACTGTTCGATATCTCACGATTGCAGGAGGGATGGAGTCCTTCTCTTCAGGGTGCCTGTGTTGCATTTTGGTTCTTTAGTTGCATCTTTGTTTTCTTTAAAATGACTATTGGGTCGTATTCGTTATACTCATTCTTTGCCTCGGCAGAGTACGGGTGATCTATGTAGTTGGCGTTGGTTTGCGTTGTCAGAAAGGATGGAACGGTTGTACTATTTCGGAAATTTGTTAGCAGTCTCTTTTTTCTCAATTTCTGTGTGTCCCGGGATTCGACGCAGGAGTACTGCTTTCTTCTGTACGATTACTACCATCTTCGGTATGTTTCGTTATCGTCCGGGTTACCAACAATGCTCTTAAGAAGTATGCGCACACCGGAAGTGTTCCAGGCCTATGGCGCCGGCGTGTTTTCTCGTCGGAAGTGGTTACAACAGGTCAGAGCTAACGAACCTCACTTCTACGTGACTTTGTAGGTGTATGTTGTGACTGATTGTGCTTTAAAAAGAAGATTGCAAACGACCACGTAAGCTGTGCGAGCAATTACTGCGGCAGTGTTCGCGCTGTTGAAAGATGTGCTTTATGAGATATGCTTTTTGTATATGTTCTCTAGGATATTCACTTTAGGAGCTTTGCTTTTAGTTGTAAGATAGTTGTAGATGTGCTTGAGGAAATGTGTGGAAGGTGCTTACGCACTGTTTTTCGTGCGTTATAGTCGGGGTTATTCGGCGCCCTTCGTTTTTCTAGTGACGCTAAGGCCTATCGTCTGCTCTGCTCAGCACGGTGCGCTTACTACTCCCGCTCCTCGGATGGAGAACGAATCTCCGACGATACATTCCTTTTTTTAATTTTTTACTGGTATTATAGTTGTTATTAATCGTTTCACAAAGTCCGATATTTACACGCCGTTGGATTTCAGGAGCCGTTTTTTTTAGGGATTGCTAGCTTGTTTTTCTTATGCGACTGAAGTAGTCACCTTTATCCCCGACTGTCAACTGATAGAGGCGGGTGGGCTGCGAGGAGGAAAGGAGGGTTCTGCAATCTTGTTTTTTTTTTACAAAGAGCTCTGGTTTCAACTGGAAAAAAAAAGATAACACGGTGGCAACAAATTGTCTCGTGTTCTCGAAGGATACGCATGTTCTTAAACAATTCAATCTTTAAAATAAAGGCTGGCTTTTCTTTTTCTTTTAATAAGGCGAGAGAACTTTGTTTTTCAGTATTTGACAAAACATACCGTCTCGGACATCGACGCAGTCGTTATTCTGGTCTGGGAAACGCAAAAAGTTAAAAAGAATCGCAATATAATATCACCGTTTAACTTCTGAACAGTCGAAAGGGACGGCAGCACGAAGTTTGTTAACGTTGATATATTGAGCCACAAACAATCACTAAAAAAACTTTCAGCCTTTCCACTCTGGTGATGAAGGAAAAGCAGCGGAGCTGTAGCTTCTGTTCTCGGCGGTGGCTTTCCAGGCGCGCGATCTGTTCTTCTTCCGCAAGGGAATGTGAAGAGCTCGACGCAGTCTATCTTCAGGCCCGCTTCAGACGGGGCAACTTTTCCAGCAATTTTGAGGTTGCTGGCGGGTTGTTCCCTAGCATTCCCTGGATCGACACGAATTGCTGAGATCGGGTCCGGCTCGAAACGGACGAGCAACTCGGATAACTCGGAGACGTTTGAAGCGGCAGCAGCCAATCAGGGACGCGATATTTTCACGTGACACCCCCGTGGTGGTGGTGATGACAGCTAAAGCCTTGGTTCTGGTTTAAAATGGATCGTTTTTGGAAATAAACCTTTTCATAAAGGTGAGTTAGTATTCTCAACGCCATTCAAAGATATAAAAACACGTTTTTAGCGCGTAGCTGTGCGTCTAAACAATGCTATGAAGATCAAATTTCATGATGATGATGGTAAGTCGTTGCAATTCGGTTGCTGCGTGTGAACGCGGGCAGCCCGTGTTGGTGGTGTTGCGACGTCAAGTTGCTGGGCGAAATTGCCCCGTCTGAAGCGGGCCTTAGGCGATAGCGACCACGCAGCGGTTGCGAAACCAGTCGCGCTGCTGCGCACATCGCCGCTCGTTCGGTTCCCGCTCTTCTCCCTCCGAAGAAATGTTGCCGCCATCTATGAGCGACGGCGGCAAGCAGACAGTCGGCAAACACAACACTCTGGACAGCTACCGCCATCTATGAGCGACGGCGGCAACCAGAGTGTTGTGTCGGTCACGGGTGTCGACATTTGTTTGGTACCGGACACGATCCTGGGGAAACTAGCCCTTAACAGCTCCGCTGTAAAAGGCAAATAAACACTCTGCTGGTATGTATGCATATGCTTGCCTTGACGTTATTGCACCATGCTCGTAATCATTCCTACTTATACTTGTAAAGAAAACGTTTGGCCGGAAGAAATGTGTGCTGCAGAATGTATGCGCCACCAGGGCAACAGTGGTATAGTGCTTGCCGCCAGGGCAAGCACTATGCCACTATTGTGACGTCAAGGGGAGCCATGTACCATACCTCGGACAGTCCCCATTAAATACGCGCTAATTCGTACTAGACAACAGAACCCTTTCGGAAGTAACGTGCCAATTGTCAAAAGGTCGGTACCACTGCATAAAAACAATCAGTGCGGAACGAGCGAGTAATTACGCAAGGTGTGATAAAATTAAATTAGTAGCGATTCTATATCTTGTTTTACCGTATACGCGATTACGTAGCCAACGCTAGGAGCCGACGATCCAATCAAACAACCCCAAAGGCTTCACTGCGTTCATCGCTATGGGCGCCATTGCCTTTTAGCCCAACCAGTAAGTGCGACGTAACCTTCCGGTTTACTCCCGCCATTGTGTAGGGGGATTCTAAAAGTGGGAAGATTTTCGCAAGGCTCCTTTCGAAAGCCACATGCCGATTTTTAGAAGGTCGGATCCACTACAAAATGGCGGAAAAACTGACGCCGCGGTACGTGCAAGGTATTAAATAGGATGGCGATGAAATTTAATTAGTATACGTCTCTATACGCCGCATACATTGAAGCGTAGCCAACGTTAGGGGCTGACGATCCAATCAAACAGCTTCGAAAGCGCGACGTTACTGCGATCATGACTTTTTCTTTTGATGTTATTGCCCTCTAACTCAACCAAGCACGGAAAGTGCACCGTGACGTTGTAGTTCGAGTCCGCGAATGTGCAAGGATTCCACAGCTCCCAACAGAGGGCAGACATTCGGAATGGGTCTATATTCCACTATTAAAACGCGTCCTTCCGACCGCCAACCTCCGGGAGGTCCTTCCACTTTACCCCGACTCATTTCTCCAGCGGCGCGCGACACAAGAGGACAGATGCTTTGCAAACGTTATCGGTGCCATCGCCACACGGCGCCGGCCGAGCACAGCTTCGGCCGGCTTCCCGATGTTCGCTGCTGCCTTGCAGCAGGACGTCCCCCTCACCCAAGGGCGGGCCACGCGGTTCGCGCCCCCAGCGGCCCTCGAGACTCTGCCCGACAAACAGCGCCGTCGGAAGGGGAGGAAAGACCCACAAACACACATACACACAATCGCGGAATGCGTGCACGCTCTGTTAGCCACGCAAACATACACACACACGCCCGGATAGACGACGTATTAAACGAGCCGAAGCGATCGCCGCCGTAGCCACCAGATGGGGTAGACGCGAGTGCCGCCGCCGCCGCCGCCGCTAGGGGTCGCGTCTGGTCCGTCACGTGACCACCGCGGGTTCCCGCCAAAAAGCCTTCCGAGTAAACAACGACCCCCACCGAGTCCGACGATTATCCGTGCACTCCGGACCCCACTATGTTGACAGTGCCGTGGAAGATGCGTGCTCCTTCAACCAATCGTACGCCTCTCTTTCACCACGTGATCACAGGTCCCGCGTACAGATATCGGGGTTAGGCGGTGAGGGGAGGTTGATTGGCCCGGCGAACCTGTAGCACATACCGCGCTGTCAGCTTAGGGATAACCGCAATGTAGGGGGATAGTTTATGCGCGTTTCGTCAAGTGAGTCATCCGAGCTCTGTTGGGGTGACTGGACGAAAGGACCCAAGCTTCCGTGTGATTTGACCCAAACGTTGATGTGTTTGTCTGATAACGGGTCTGGATTTGGCGTTCTTGTTTCCCACGGGGGCTCACGACTGGTCATATTAGGCAGTCTCGGTTTGATAGTTCTAAGCACTGTCTGGAAGGAATCATATCACAGATATTAAAAGGCGGGCCACGATATTGCTCACCAAAGTTTGTTTATTGAGCCTTTGCAGACTAAGATTCATTTATTCACAAATTAGGCTGACCTTCAACTTTAGTACATACAGTCATGTCTCGTTAATATGGACCCCGTTAATATGGATACCCCGCTATATGGACACCAGTTTCGGGGACAAACTGGGAAAATACATGCATTTTTGTCTCGTTAATATGGACAACTCGCATTATGGACGATTTTTCGGGGAACGGAGGCGTCCATATTAACGAGACATCACTGTATACGATGGAATCTCTCTAAGCATTCATACTCAGAGTTTATCTAAAAAAAAACAAAAAAAAAAACTTCAAAGAAGGTTAATAGAACAGGAACCACATAAACATTCAAAAATATGTATCAATAGAAAGCAAATATATATGTTCCTCTGCTCTAATAAAGTCCCAACACAACCGTGGAAGCGCAAGACTTGTATGTAACGCATTATTTTTATTTCGTTACTCTTTTTGGTAACGAAGTAATGACTTAAGTACAAAACGAGCGTGTTGGTAACAGTAATTAAACATGAAGAAGATGCATAAAAAGGGGGGACGGACAACGAACCTTCCTTTTGAGAACAGGACTCTGAAAGGCTAGATGAGCAGTCGAAATAGGAATGTACAAAGTGTAGTCCTGCTAAGCACAAGCCTCAATCAATTAACGTTTTGTTCTTTTTTTCAAGATTTTTGTAGTTTCGATATTGTAGTTACTACAAAGTGTAGTTGCTTCCACCGAAATTTTGTTAGACATTGCACTTAGTTTTAATCTAAAGCAGTTAGTGAGCACCCCGACTAGAATAACAAATACTATAGTAAGTCAGTTCTGAACTTACTTTTTGTTAGTAACGTAGTGGGGCTGTTGAAGTACTGGCAGTAGATGGGATGTCAGATCATAAAATGCTGTGGTCGTGATTTAAAGATTTCAAAAACTATACAAAAAATGCTCGTCGGGAACGTATGGTCAAAGAATTTCAAATTGCTGATGATGTGTCCATTCTGGATTATTTAGATGAACACTTTGACGATTTCAGTCGGTTAGGTGGCGTTATTGATCTATGGAGAAAATGCAAGCATATTGTTTCTTATTGTACACATCGCTTTGTTCCGTCAAGGAGCGTGAGAGCAAGGCGACACAATCCGTGGGTAACGAGAGAAATCTTACAGATCAAGCGAAAGGTTAAGCGCAAAAGGAAAAATAAAACGAAAAATGTAGGGGAAATTGCAGCCTTGAGACAACAATTGAAGGATCTTGTCGCCCAAGATAGAGAAGTTTATTGTGGGAACGTGCTCTCTCGCCTCTTGCGGGAATCACTGGAAACGTTCTGGTGTTTTTTTCTCGTCCAATAGGGAAAAAAATATCTCAAGTGAAGGTAAAGGATCAGGTTGTAACATGTCCTATTACATTTGCAGATGAATTTAATAAGTACTTTTAGTCAGTTTTTACTTCGTCGTGTGACCATCCGGGAGACCGAATCAGCGGCTCAGATGAATCCCGTATGTCGGATCTGGTTCTTTCAGAAAGCGGTGTATTCAACTTGCTTTTAAATATTAACGTTAAAAATGCTTCTGGGTCGGATGACATTTCCAATGAGTTTTTGAAAAGATACGCCGAGTGGGCCTCTCGATATCTCGTCATAATCTTCCAGGCCTCGCTCCAACTGTCTAAGTTACCAGCAGATTGGTTGTGTGGCAAAATAGTACCTATTCACAAATCAGGGGACAAAATGACCTTTCAAAATTACCGTCTCATATTTTTAAGATCGACGTCTTGAAAACTTTTGGAACACATTATTTCAAACCATATTACTGAATACTTGGAACAAAACAACTTAATATACAAACATCAGCGCGGCTTCGGAAAAGAACTATCGACGGTAACACAGTTAATTGAGTGTGTGCACGAGTTTTCATCTGTGGTAAATCAGCGCGGTCAAGTAGACGTCGTGTTTATGGACTTTTCCAAGGCATTCGATTGCGTGCCTCGTAACAAATTGATCGGGAAGCTTTATTACCTGTGGCTAAATAAGAATATAATAATGTGGATCAGGTCATATTTAACTAACAGAACACAGGATGTCTGCTGTAATGATGCATGTTCTGTTCCGCTAGGTGTTAATTCGGGGGTACCATAAGGGTCCGTATTAGGTCCACTTTTGTTCTTGTTATATATTAACGCTATAGCAAATGATATATATCCTGCCATTCAGGTAAAACTATTTGCAGATGATTGCATGCTGTTCATTAATGTGTGTACAATGGCAGTCCAGGAATTACTTAACGCTTTCTAGAAAAACTTTACTCGTGGTGTGAAAGATGGAGAATGGTAATCGATTTTGACAAAACGGTTTTTCGCAGCATTACAAATAAGAAAAGAAGTTAGAATATCGATTTACAATTGGAGGCATACCACTAAGAACGGTAAAGGAATTTAAGTATCTAGATCTTGTATTTTCCAGCAATATGCGATGGACCAACCATGTGGACTACGTTTGTCAGCCTACACAAAGCTAGTACTCCTAAGAAAAAACTTGTCCATGCTTGCAGTGACGTGCGGCTACTTGCTTATAGGCGCTATGTTCGTTCGGTATTAGAATCCGCAAACTTGGTATCGGACCCACATAGGAAAAATCAGAATTCTCAAATAGAAAGAATAGAAAATCGGGCTTTAAGATTTATTTTTTCTAGATACAACCGCAGAGTTTCTGTTTCAGCACTGAGACAAATGGCACAACTTGACTCTTTGGCTAAGCGAAGACAAATTGCGAGACTAAAATAACTATTTTGCATTGCAAACGGAATGACGAAGATTGATCCTCAGTTGTACCCACGGCCTTCAACATCACGCTTTTAGAGGACCACTAACGACAAGGGGATTGCTCCTTACCAATATAAAAATAATGTTTTCATGTACTCCTTTTTTTTTGTACAACAATTATTGAATGGAATGCTCTGCCCAACGAAACTGTCAGCTGCCATGATCTTAACTCATTCGAGTTGGCATTACGCGAGTGTTTTCCGGACTAGTATATGCATGTATCGCATGCTGAATATATATTTAAAAGATGCGAAGGAGGCAACTACCTCGCCTGTTCTGGTGTAATGATCCGTCCGAGTGCTGGAATGTGTTTGTTTTGCTTGTACAAACTTTTTTTCTCTCCTGCGTTGACCGCAAGGTTCGCAACATCGTAAATAAATAAATAAATAAATAAAATATTAGTTTCTGTTCAATTAGTGAGGGCATTTCACACTTCATGCGAGGGTTGCTATATGATCCGTCCGAGTGCTGGAATGTGTTTGTTTTGCTTGTACAAACCTTTTTTTCTCTCCTGCGTTGACCGCAAGGTTCGCAACATCGTAAATAAATAAATAAATAAAATATTAGTTTCTGTTCAATTAGTGAGGGCATTTCACACTTCATGCGAGGGTTGCTATACCATCTCTTAAACTAGGTCGTTTACAGTACTACGCGAACTTTGCGTTATCCAATTCAAATGTAAGTGTAGTTAAACTATTTTCAGTCTAAAAATGGCACTCAAGTAGGCCCGCGATTGGATAGAGATGAATGACGTCAGTGCTGCGGAAAATGGGCTGCAGTTTTTCTCGTTGAAAGTTTTCGAAAATAGCTCATAAGATATAGCGTTTGAATCAGATAACGAAGCATACATATTTCCAGCAACGTCAATCGCCGCACTTCCTCCGTAGGTTTAAGCGATTGGTTTTCCTAAGCGCTTTGCGAAGAGTTAGTTTAAAATATAATACCGCCTTCAACTGCTGCCCCCCTTCAAGTCACAAACCTTCAAAGCGAGAAATAAATGTAAGGGCGCAAACGAGCTGGAGTAAATTAAACATGATTCAAAAACCCCGAGACTGCGGGTAACGACACACACACTCAAAAGTCTCGTCGAGTTCGACAAGCTCGAACTCGACAAATTTGCCCGGTCGCTTCTTCAGTGAGAGAAATAATATAGTCGCACAATCTCGAGTTCGGATCCCACTGTCCACATAGCTTAGCCTATCAGTGCGGAAGCCCACATTATCTAGACACAAAACAAGCAAAGATGAAGGATGCCGGCTCCACAGTTTCGTATCAACGGTCTAATTTTAGCTCCCACGTGCTTCTTCTTGGTGACAGAAATCAAACGCAAGACGGCGCGACGCGGTAACGAGATAGGGGGGGTCCCTCACACCCGACAAAGTGTTGACGTCGGATCAGACGAGGCCGCAAAATATTTTGAGTCTGGAAGATTCTTCAAACTCTAATTGTTTATGAATAGACGTGCGGCATAAACACTTCCTGTGCGCGTCGTAATGATACTCCTATCACTACCGATATCCCAGATACTGAAGCATTAAAGTGCCGATGCGGAGCGCGAGTTCGTCTGCTTCTTGACAAGGGGGTTCCGGTTGACGTCAGAACGCCATCTCCGATTGGAGGAGACCTCAAAGCAAGCTGCCTCGAGGTCTACCGACTATGCTTCAATCGGAGCTAATCAAAGCTCGGCGTTCTGACGTGACCACAGCCCCTGCAAAAGAAACGGACGAACTTGCTCTCCGCACACTAACCCGTTGTTTGCAAGAAAGTCCGCGTTTGTCCGCACCAGGTGTGGGCATTGCGCATGCGCAGAAACCAAATTCGGGTCAAGTGAAGCGTCTGCGCATGCGCCGACAACAGCGTCACCGCATCATGAGAAAGGTAGCCTGGCATCAGAGCGTCACGCCACTGAGGTGGCGCTGCTGTGCACTCCAGACCGTCACAGCGTCCAAACATCTTCGTACGTGCGAAGATGTTTGAAGTGGTCGTTGGTGTTTAGCACAGATTTCAAGTTGGGGGAACTTGACCTATTTTCTTGCGGAAGAGAGGGGGGTGCCAAAAGGCACGAGATCACCTTGACATGTCGGTTTAAATATGTGAGCCAAACTTCCAGATGTCAAGATGACAGATGAACCGAGCATGGGCGAAACGTCAACAGAAAAGTTACCAACTCAGAAGTAGCGAAGCATGCCCTGGAATGCAGTAACTGTACAATGTAGTTGTCAGAAACAGAAGTCGTGCACAGAGAACGCAATGACATTAAGAGAGTTCTAAGAGAAACGATTGGAATAAAGACAATAGGCAATCGTGTAAGCCAAACGTCTTAGCAGCTCAGTAACACTTCCAAAACCTTCCTACAAATTTGAGTTTTTTTGTGTTTTTGTTTTTGTTAAATGTTTTTGTTTAAAGAAAGGGGGATGTGTCGAAGTGAAGATCAGTGACGCATCTGTCCCGCGGAGGGCGTCCTTGTTGTGTCTGTAAGCGTCTATGCGAGGGTGATTGGTGAGACTGCTCAAACTGACTTTGTTCAGAGGAAGGACAAGTGGCAGGGCCGAACTGTTTTGGGTTCGGAACAGGTATTGGGTTTGAGCTGAGTGAATGGGTTGAGTTTTTGTGTGCAAAGGGTGGTGACCTCGGGGGTACGATGTATATAAGTGACGTCTACTGAACAACTTTTCAGTTGAATTCGAGGCTTTGTCTTTCTGCAAACTGTTTCTTTCCCTTCCACGGTTTCCAGGGTTTCTCGCCCAAGGCTCGGGTAATGAACCATATTCATAATTGTGGCGCCATCTATCGGAAATATCCGAAACATGATTCAAACTGCCTCAAAAATGGCGGCTCGCCATCCCTGTTTTGGGATGCGGTAGGAGGCCACTCTGAATGTGATGCATCTAGATCGCAGTGCAGCGTCAGCTTACTCAAAGCGTTTTTCGTCAATCTGAGCGCCCCTGATGCAGCACTCGCATTCGAATTTGCGAATTCGCTGATCTGCACTATCTTTTAAAATAATTCTCTCCTTTAGGCTTTTTTCTTGATACGAAATGTTTCCCGGTGTCTGCAGGCTTATGTCAGTTCTGGCCTCTGCACCCCAGCCAAACACAAGTGCTTTGTACGGTGAAATCGTGAAGCTCCGCGTTTGGATAATGAACTCTGAAATTTCCGGAACTCGTCTTTTGAGCTCCTTTTTGTTAAAAAATACTTTTCGCTAGTTTAGAAGTAAGAGATTCAACGAACGTTTAATGGTTGTATAGCGTGATTGATAACAGACCTTGTAAAATGTCAACGTGCGAGAAATCTTTTTTTTTTTTTTTAAACCAACGGTCATTGCGATTTTGAAGCTCCTCGTTCAGAGTTGGGTCGAATCTCGGACGAAGAGGCCGCCGTCTTTGAAGCTGGCAGCCCGGCATTCTCGGCAACGTGCAGATAGGCGGCGCCAAAAATGCATAAGGTCTATTCTACAAAACGGTTAATGCGAACGTTTGCTTTGTGGGGTATTTGTGAGGGCGGCAGAGTGTCATTGGGGCCGAGAGCTTGTCAAGCCGTCTATCGCGGCTTCTATTCTCGGCCCCGTCATTACCTGTGATGGGAAATAAAAATAAAGTGTTCATTATTAGGACTCTCATGCAGGTCGTATATAATCAGTGCGATGCGACCGGCGCGCCGCTGCGCGGCCGTTATCGAAGGTAGGCTGTGAGTAGCCCAGCTCAACGAAACCAGGCCGTATACCTTGGTACGCAATGAAGTCGAAGCAGTGCGTCCGCGATGGGTCTACAGTATGAACTAAGGTCCCTTAGTATGAACTGCTGCGTCGTTAAGTGCTCCAATGTGCCGTGCCTCCTGGCCACAAAGTATCATAGTTTTTCAATTGGCCGTTGTTTTGTGGAGTAGCGACGACGATGGGCCCGCGCCGCACGACGCACCGACCATGTCTCTCACTGTACCAACACGGCGGACATATTGTACACTGCCGCTTTGCGCGTTATGTTTGTTTTCGGGCCAGTGACGCCTACATATTTTAGCGCCAACGGGGCGGACTGGAATACCATTCCACACTCGCGGGTATGCATGACTCCTCCGTTGGAGAGATGCTCTCCAAGAACGTTTCGTGGCCATTGCACGTATCAATGATATTTCCAGAGCAGTATAGAATGCGGTCTGTACTTCCTGAAGGAAAAATTGGGCGGTGTAAAAAGTGTGAAAATGTGAGTCCAAAGATAGGTACGCTGAAACATAGAATCACTGGTCAGTCGACGTTTGAATCTGGCAATTTAAATATGCTTTTTTTTTTCTTTTTATCAGCGTCCTTTTGGACGTGGAAATTGCCTTTTTTTTTCCACATTTCAGATTGCCGCTATACTTCGTTTCAGCTTCCGTCTGAGCGCAGCCAAAGGCTGAGGGACGGTTCGCAACTTCGAGGAGAGCATTCCTACGCACCACGAAGTAGTCCGCAAAAGTATTTTTTTTTAAATAACTGTTTTGTGCGTAAACCTTGCACAATATTCCAGGGCCGGCTTGCTAGAACAGCGTCTCAGCTGAGACTGGGTGAAAGAAAGCACTGCAAAGGCTGGGGCGTGCGAGCGTCTTGAGACGCAGCTTGAGTCCCGCTCAGCTCGTGCGCTGGCTTTGGCAGTGCTTTCTTTCACCCAGTCTCAGCTGAGACGCTGGTTCTAGCAAGCCGGCCCTGATGTGTGCTGCTGAGAATGATTTGCAACTAAAGGAACTAAATATCTGAAGTTTATGTTTTTATTAATATATGTAAATGCATGTGGTTTGGTGAAAACACGTACATCCGTTGGCAACACGGCTGCAGCGCTCGGTTTTTCTGTGTGATTTCGGCGATTTCGTTGCCGTAATGGCCGAATCATGTGCTTCGCTGCTTTCCTCACCGAGTCGCTTCAAAACGTCCTTTCGCAAAGGCACGTTCAGGCGTCAGGCGCGAGAGGTCGGGATGAATGCCTACTTTCAAATTCGGCAGGAGACTCCGGCCGCGTCGTACTGGAAATGCGTTGTAAAAAAAAAAAAAAAAAAAGGCGTCCGCGCCACTACAATTCACTGATACGCGGCGAAATCAGGGCGCCTTTTTACTTGCCGATCACATTGAACGCCGAAAAGCTGGTGGAAAGGACTGCGCCTCGAGCCCTGGTATATCCAGACAGTACAAGGAAACATCAACGGCCTTCATCGAGAACCTTCCAACCTGTACTTACATCTCGAAACTATGCCGAACAGGTGGAAAGCTCGAACACAGACACCAGCGACCAGCTTACGTACTGAAATCCACTGTGACTAAATTTCAGAACGTGAAAGGGCACTTTTTGAACCTGTAGCAGACGATACCGTTGATACACCCGTAGCAGACGAAATACCCGGCGAGCGCGGGCGGCGCGGACGACCAGCGGCGCAGCGGAGTGACACAAAAGTGTAGGCGAGATCGCGTGACCTATTGCCGGCGTGTGATTGGCGCCGGCCACACGTAGCTTTGGCTGCGCTCGGACGGAAGCTGAAACGAAGTATAGGCAGTAGGTGGCGGCAAAACAAAATGCAGGAATCATTCTTCATCAAAAATTGCAAGATAAATAATAAATAAAAAATCACAATGATAAAAATCTGAAATCAGGTTTTTTTTTCTTTAGATTTATATCAAATATAAGCTTGATATAGGTATATATATTTCATTTTATTCACTTTACCTCAAAAAGAGTACTTTGGTTTTTACTGGTTGTTTATTTGAACACGGGAAAGTGATTCTTCAATCCACCCAATCACCGTGTAAAACTGTACAAATAGTGAAAAAATAATGTAAATTCACTGTAAGTTTAAATATATCGTAAAGTGCAGTTTGATTCGAAACATCTTTTTCTTTATATAAACACGTAATTCTAGAGCGAACGGAGCTTGATTTACTTGGTAGTTGTGAAAGCTTTATTTACTGTAATACTTGAATCAAAGCAAAATAAGAGTCACTCCGAAGTTGATATGAAACACCGAGGAAACAACTCCAACCCGACAAAATTGTTTTCTATCAGCCTCGTACACACGGTGCCACTGCTTCTGAGGCCTGTTCGAATCAAATAGTAGCAGGTATTTTGTGCGAAAAAAACGTCATTAAAATAACTGCGGCTTAAATCAGGATTTAAACTATCTTAATTTTTAGTTTCCACCCTGAACTCAATACATTATGGAATATTCATTTCAGAATATCAGTGCCTCGTGCGATTTAGTGAAAACGTGCAGTGATTGCACCTTGTAAATGCCAGGAATGTTTCTCGTCAAAAGCCAGCCTGCATCGGGATTTATCAAAAATGTTAAATTTATTTCCTGAGATATACATATAAGAAGCGGAAAACAGCTCGATCAGCTTTTGCAGGTCTACCCCAGCACTCATGCAACATCAGTCCCCCTGCAACTTGTCTGCGCGAAGAACCAAAGTAGCGTCTTCGCACGTGAAAAGGTGCCGAACGCGTCTCACGGTCGAATGCCAGTTCCTCCGCTAGTGGCACTACGCGCGTTCACGGCGCGGTGGTGGCGCGTCGGGCGCACTTCCGGTCTGAGACTGTGGGCGGAAGTCACCATGCGGAACCGCACTCCTGTGTTGTTTTGGAAGAAACCAGACGAAAACCGGCCTTCTCGTCAAAACGCTGCGACTGGGGCTGTACCAAAAGCGCCGGGAAAAGTTTGAAGGTCGGTCGTCGAGCGTGTATAGACCATTTCCGCGTACTTTCGCCCCCGACCGCCTGGTAGGCATATCCGGTATGGGCGACGAAAAAAAATATTAAAACGTTTCAACCTGCGAACAGTACAAAAATAAAGGGGAGACAAAGCGGGAATGGGTGGCGGTTTCGCTTATCTCCTAAATTCCATTGGCTTGGTGACGGCAAAACAATGTTTTCGCCCATACTGGAAGTGACGATATTTCAAGATGGCGGCGCCGTTGTGAAAAAGGTCTATATACCAACACGATGGTTACAAACAAGCGCGCGTTTGTTCATGCTGTGCAGTTCGGGTGCGCACAAACCATTTTCGTGTGAGGTGAAGCGCATGCGCGGTGCCTACAGCAGCACCATTGCAGTGTCATGACGTCAGAGGGTTGAATTGGTGTACAGACCATTTCAAAAATTGTCTTCTGCGCTCTGCCACCTGTGTCTAATGTGCTGCGGGAAAAGATTATACATAATGACCGGCCGTGGAGTGGCGACGGCGCGCTCTTCGAGTGAAGCCGCCTTTGCCCGCAGTAAAGGGGTCGCACGTCACACACATGAATGGGGGCGCGGCGCCATTTTGTCGTGGGCAGAAGGCACGCCAGACGCTGATCTGCGAGGCTGGTGCTGCTGCTCTTTCGCTTCGAAGGGACATCCGAGTAAGCGTAACGTCGTGCATTGTGGATGCAACAAGCGTAGTTGACTCCCGATTTTCGTACGAATGTGCAAAGCCAATTACGATGAGGCTTCACCCCTCCGCTTGCTAGATATAGGTAGGGTTCCGTGTTTACGATAAATACCGATAAACCCCGAAACCCCATTTTACTCTATTCGGGGGAAAACCAAGCAACCCGAGTTTGATTTATCCTTGAATAAGAAAATCCCACGCTATGAGAGAAGAAATCGTTTTCTACAGCCCTACTTTGTGTCTGCTCGGAACACAGCCCGCGCTGAACCTATGCTGTACGCGTGTTTCTTCAGGAGCCACGCCCGTTGTACCCTTTCACTCTATTACTGGCACCGAAACGTTTTCGCAGTATTTAGGTCACTCACATGTTGCCTGGAGGTTGTGGAAACCAATGACCTTGTCCCGTCTTGTTCGAGTCCCGATAAAGGCCGATTTTTTTCCGGCACCAACAATTTACACCCGAAAACACCGAATGAAACCCCAAAAACACTGAACCTTTTATATAAACTGCCTCCACTCCGGCAATTATTTCTACAGTGATATTTTTCTCTAATATGAACACATCCGTTTCACAGAAAAAGTTGTCTGTGAGAACGAATCAAGGTCACACTCTCGAATAAATAAATAAACGTTCTCTCAAAATCACTCTTTATTTTTAGAAAGAAATGCAGAACCTATCGTGCGCACAGACGCTCTGATGCTCGATTTCTTACCCAGAAATCAAGCACCAAAGTGCATGACTTCGAGGTAGCAAAGACATGGCCTTGAGGTAGCAAAAGACAGAGAGGCATGCATTGGCTACCTCAAAGGCACGTTCCTCCGGTTTCAGAAAAGCGCCTTACGTACGTTTTATATTTGTCATCGTTTCTTGCCGCTTCGGCTTCACGCCTGACGTAGTGAAGTGTCCCGATTTTAGCTTTATGCACAAGAGCTACATATTACCTATTTATCTTCTTGAGCAAAATGAGCAAAATCAAGAGTAAGCGCATGTAAGGCGAACGAAGAACAAGACATCACCAAGCGTTACTCACAACTGGATAATTTATTAAAAAGCACACATGATTTGCACAGACTCGGCGATCTCCTCATCAGATAGGTGCAGTGAAGCGTATAAAACTAGCACGAGGGGACAGACAGACTGCTAAGCGCATGTCACTGTACCTATCTGATAATGAGTTCGCCTCTCTGTGCCAAGAGTCCCATGAAGTGTACAAATGGTGCGTGTTTTTGAATAAACAATCGAGATGTAAGTAAGGCTAGGTGTCGTTTTTTCTCTCTCTCCTTGTCTTTGGGGCGCTTGTTCTTCTTTTGAACGTTCTTGATGTTTGCCATTCGCGGCCGTGACGCACATAGAAAGAAGCGAATTACTCATTTGGTTAATTCCCCGCCTATAAAAAAAAAAGAAATATAATGATATATGGTAAACCAGGAGCGGGAAAAACAAAACGCGATGGCGGACCCTACAAAGATCCCAACACAGCTCTGTGTCCGTCCTGTTTTCACCCCGCTCCTGGGTTACCATGTCAGTATTGCACGAGCTCGCCTGCTGACTTACAAATCTAAATATAGTTTTTTGCCCAGTTCTTATCTATTTCTCAAGAAACTAACAGACGATGGTGAAGCTCTGGTTGTACTCTGTGACCTAAAATATTCACTATCCATTTTTTTTTTTTGCCCCTCTTGGGGGGACGGGGGAGTGCTGTGGATTGTCTTTAGAAGTTTCTGTCCATAATAACGAGAAAAAGAATAATGTATTTACCAAGTTCGTTCCCAAACTGGCTGTCCCATAGTTCAAACTGCGGGGGTTTATATTGACGAGACAGAATTGTAGGTTGAAAGGTAGGTCAATCAATAACGGGGCTCATTTTAACGGGACATCACTGTATATTACTGAAATAAAGGGTTCTAGCGCAAACAAAATGGTGAAAAATCAATGTAAAAAACGTCCTAAGACAAAACAGCAGCGTCTCAAACCTCAGCAGCAAACTTTATTTTCAAGCACCCTCTTTATATAGACCACGAAAACTCTAACTGCGTTAACGCCAACAAGCATCAACCCCACCCCACAGACAGTCACGTGGACGAGGTCGAAGCGGTCAGAGAAGAACGTTCTCCCTTATCGTTAAAAACTGTCAACCCCACATCGGAGTAAAGTGGACAAGGACAGAGAATCAGCAACTCATATTGAAAAAGCAGTGGACTACATGGTCTGCGACGTTTCTTGGGCACGTAGATCACGTATATCAGCCAAAGTGGTCGGTGTGTGAATTGCCGTGTCAACGGGTGGCAGAGAAAAACTCACCGCAAAACCGGCAGATGCGGAGAAAAGCTTGCCAACTCTTATGCATAAAAAAAAAAAAAACTCACCGATATTTTAATTTTTTTTTATAGCTTAGCGGATTGTGCATGGCAGTTTTACACAATAGGATTTCGTTACTTCATTAAAAAATATTGTCATCTTTTTTTCTTTGTAACATTTTGTTTAAATTTATTGGGAATATTTTTCGGAATTTTGTAATCACCCATTATGTCTATTAATAACTCAGCAAGTATAAAATCAGAACATGGGACACCCGCAAAAAAGACAACAATTTATTGACTGCTTCAAAGGGCGCCCTTGGTAGCTCTATCAGATGATTACGTTTGTTTTTTGCAGGCTAACATAAATAGCGTTGTGTGAACCGTTTCAGCTCCGAACATTGTGTGGTGCCTGATAGATAAGTAGGTTTTTGTTGATATAATCAGTTTCGGCTACGTTGTTTTCTTTGTTTTTTATTCACTAATAAAACTTCAGTTGCGAGAACAGCTTCGTTCTGTCGTGTCTCTGTCTTCGTAGTTTGAGCTGCTTTCATCATTTATAACGTTTACCAACTCGCCCAATATTCTACCTTAGTACAGAAGACTAAAGTTTAAATAGGTCACGAGTAAAAACGGTGACAGTGTTAAGCTCTGAAGGTCATGGGTGGTTCGCCATACAAGGGCACTATCAAACAAAGGCAACTTGTGGAAAAGCCAGCGCGAAGGGCTATTTTCCGCTCACCCCTAAGCTGATTCTGCGGTCGAAGCTACGTCCTCGTTGGTCCAGTCATACGCATCTCTTTCGGCACGTGATCACGCTCCCACCCATACCCACGCGCAGTGAGCCGGGTTACGAGATAAGAGGGAGTCCGCTGATCGGTGCGGCAGGCACGTAGACCCCCCCCCCCCCCCCCCCCCCCCCCCCTGGGTGGTGCACGAAAGCACCCGATGTCAAAAGCCCCGTGCCGAGTGCCCCGCGGCAAACTCCCCGGCCTTTTGTAGCGTGAGGTACTCTGGCGGAGGTTGAGCAGTTTCGCGTGGCTCCCTGGAGAGCCGTGCTGCGCATGCGCGAGGAGCAGTGACGTCACACGGCGCACAGCTGGCGCGCCAGGAGCCGCCGCCGCCGCGCGCTCCGCCGCCGCCGCGCGCGCCTCGCCGGTCTGCGCATTCCAGAGGAGTGACGTCATAGCCGCGGCAGACGCACTGGCGCCGGCGCGTGCCCAGCTGTGCGCCTCCGTGGCGCAGTAGCAAAGTGTGACGCTGCACCAGAACCGCTTGATAGAGCCTCTCATTTTGTGCGCATGCGCAGAGGTATCAGTGGGGGTATAGACCTTTTCTTTAACAGCGCCACCATCTTGAGAATTGCGGCGCCAACGACGCCGTCTAGCGGTTTAGAGAAAGAAATACCGGCTAGTTCTGGCAGCAGAGCTCTCTGGGTAGGCAACGGTGTGGGTAGGGGGGGAACTTGGCTTGACTTGGCTAGACTTGGCTATGGTGGGCTGCAATAACTTGGTTGGAGCTTGTCTGTTGAATCCAGCTGGCTACTCACAGGCCATCACCTTGCCTCCTCGAGAGAACGACGACGAAGACGGTGGGGTGTTTTGATTGAGTTTCCACTGCGAAGTATATATGAGCAGTTTAATGTAGTCTATGCAGGTAAGCTCTCGGCATTTGATAGCTCCATCTTGAGTGGTGGCATGTAAACTTTTTCATACCTTTCACATACCATGGGGCTTGCAGCGATAACCTAATTAGACCACCTCCACCGGGAATTAAAATCGGTCCTCTTCTCGTAGACGAAGTGGTCGTGATCCTTAAACGTGACGTTGAGTCTGATACGAATCTCTCGCGATTCAAGCTCGCAATCGACTGACTTCATAAATAAGGATTCTTGGGGAAAATGCCAAGCTCGATAACATTGCAGCCACACTCGCGCTGCAGCTTCTTGTGCTCATGGCACACTTTCTGCTATTGTCCTTATGCTTTTTAAAATTATTTATCCATCCGACGACCACGCAGTGGTAGCCAGACAACCGTAGATTTTCGGAAATTGCAGCACGGTAAGAAGGAGCACTCGGAACTACCTCATGCACGACGTCCGTTTTTAAGCCTTTTCGCCCATACCCTTGGCGGTTGCATACCCTGTGTCAGCGGGCAATCCAAAAATGCACCAGGCCGAGGGTACGTCAGTTACTGGCTGGTTTGAGGTTATGCGAAAAAGGTCTATACATATAGCGGGGCGTTTGCCAGTGTGGCATAGCCATGGAGAAGGAGAGCGAAATTGCTGCTCAGCGGCGCAGAAGAGCGGAGAAGCTTAACTCATCGGATCCCGAAGTAGTTGTGTCACATAATGCGTATACCGTGTCTGTGTCATTGAAGCAGCAGTAAGCATGATAATCAAGCTAATCCTAGACAACCAGGAAAGCTAAGAATAACCAGCTGAACCTTAGCTCACGCTACGTATATGCTAGCATAACCGAGCTAAGCCACTGCAATGTTTTGCCCCGCTTTCAAAAACCCCAGTTTCAGAAGCCCATGGCGCGAATCCCCAATGTCAGGTGGCCGGGTACTCAGCAGGAGGGTGGAGCATTCTACTTTTAACCCTTGTGTAACAATCATGCCGTAACCGGGACCCAAGTAAGGATTGACGTGAGAACAAAGAAAACATATCAGTCACTGGCAAAATATTTTAAAGTTACAGTTTTTATAAATAAGCATTAAACCAAAGCATCCATAGTGACCCTGAGACCTAGGAACAATAAACTAACCAAAGCATTCGTCGACTCTGAAGAACGCGCGGATTCACAGTTCCGACGGTTCCGTCAAAACTGTTAACCTTCAGCTCATGGCGCCGTACTTACTACTTATACAGCACCAAACACAAGTTCCATTCTTACGTCGTTCTAAAAAAATATTTGTATCCATCTATAGGTAATAAAGTCTATTATTGCGGGGTGCACTGGTGGTTGCCGTTGGCCACTTGTACGTCATTCTAAGTTTTTTTCTTTTTTCGTGGTTTAAGTTTGTTCGTAGTCCCTCAGCGGATCAGGTAAAGATGCTGGTTGAAGCGCGAAGAGGGTGGGACGGGGGCAGTGAGGACGGGGCTTTGGCACGGGGTAATTGAACGTGGGGTCTTCGAAACGTGCGGCTAATGACGCGGGGCTTTTGCGAAGGGGATTCTGCACGCGGGGCAATCGTGCTACACCCGCTCCCACTGCAGTCTCAGCTTAGGGGTGAACGGAGTATAGAAAACGTGCATGTCCGCGGAAGAAAGAAATCTCGATATCTTACTGACCGTTCTATTCTGTTTTCAAAGGTTAACAAACGATTTAAAGATGAGTTCAGGCACCGCGTTGTTGGGCAGGCACTTTAAGAATTTCTGCATTTACTGTTTTGCTTTTTGGGGTTTTAGGCAGACATTATTAAGTTTTCCAACTTTTTCATGTTTTCCAAATGTATAAAGTTTTCAGTTCGGCTTTCTTTGCCTACAAAGTAAACCACAAAAGCAATATACACCATAAGTTTTTATAAATATTACGAGAAAGGACACTTATTTTTACAAAACTGACAAATTTGGATGGTAATAAATTTGTTTTTTTACGCGTTATATGACAGCCTCGGTATGAAGAGTAAAAAAAAAAAAATTCTGTGAGCTTTTTCCCACGTCCGTCGGTTTTGCAGTGAGCTTTTCTGCGGGATTCGCCTAGAACCTAAAAGGGCGGTGGTCTTAGAATCGCCGAATTGAGAAATCGAGTGGAGGGAGGAAGGTAGCACTGGCTATGTCGAACAATGACTGTGCGGCCCGTGCTGTAACTGACGATGTCGCGGCTGTTATCTGGTCCTAATGTAATCTTCCCTTCCTTTTATTATTTTGTTCTTTCCTTCGTTCACTAACATGCCAAGCTGTTAAAAATAGGCAGAGCCCACGAATCAGCGTTCAGTCTGCCCGAGACAGCGTCTGAGTGCTTCAGTACTTGCCAAGGAAAAAAAAAAAAAACCCGTCGGAAGGGTGATATACGAAAATATTCATATAACAAGTGCGGGAAACTGTATAAGAATGCCCTGATTGTGTTGGACGCAAAAATGCGGTCTTTTTTCTTTTTTTTAGGTTTTCAAGGTCAGTAGAGTGCGTCGGGACAAAGGCAGGAGGAACTTTGTAACTGCTTGGGCCTTGACGACCTCACTGCGATGGGGGGGTTGACGATTTTTGGCGTTAGGGGAGAGGGTACTTTCTGTGATCTCTTGGACCTTGTCCATGTGACTTCGTGGGGTTGACGGTTGTTTGCCTTAGCGTTGTTCGAGGAGTTGCTGCGCTTGTGGTTATAAAAGAGATTAGACAGTGTTCATTGAGAGCAACGTGTCCTTCCGACGCGTTAGTCCAGAGGCGCGTGTGCAAGAGTCCGTCTCCGAGCGCCGCCTGCGTCTTCTGCCGGTAAGTCGGCGTCTTCGGACGCCGTCCTCCCACGACCAGGGCCTGATTCTCGACGCCTCATGGGTCCCGCCGTTGCAGGTCAGACAGCCCCACCGATGGTTTCCTGGGCACTCCACACCGTCGTGGTGGCGCTGGTCGCTGCCAGCGCGCTCGTGGCGCCTGCGGCGGCAGGCTCCGGACGGCGCTGCGGCAAGATTCTGCTCGAGTTCATGGAGTTCGTCTGCGAGGGAGAGTTCTATGATCCGTACGAAAACACCGGGCCCAAGCGGTCCCTGATCGGTGAGCCAGCCGATGTGTAGTGTTGTTTCTGCTCGGCCGCTGAACGCTGCCGTCAGTGCTGCCGTCCGAGTGCCAACAGACTTGCTAGTCTTTTAGAAAATGTGCAGGGCGACGTGCCGGAAGCAGCTGGAGCCAATGCATTAGGTATATTCTGAAGAGTACCGGCACTTCAGACATCTTGTTGCTTCGACTCATTTTTGCGAACAATCTGAAGCCTTGTTTGATATGGCGGAAAACTCTTTTTCCTCCGCACGTATGATAAATCGACCCGTCGCAAAGCAAAATAATATTGCTTGAGCTTGATGACTCCGTGTCTAAAGCTCAGAAACTTGTAAAGGAGACAAGACAGGTTTTTGCGCCTTTTGGGGTGGCTTATCAACGACTCCGAAGGAGCGCATCCGGTCGTAAGCCGTCGTAAGAGGCTTAAAAACCGGTCTTCTCTTAGTTGATCATAGTCGGTCGCAAGTGCGTGAACGGTCCTTAATTCTCAAGTTTTAACTGTTTCCCATTGAACCCGATCTGAACTGGGTAAGAAAAGGGCGGCGCCCGAAGACGATTCGTGGAATGGAGTGTGAATACTCTGACATCTTTGGGTGAAAACAGCGCAACTGGATAAAGACGGAAAACAAGAACAGTTCTTCGTCCTAGTCCAGTGGCGCTGCTTTTACATAAAGATGTCCAATAACGACTTAGCCCAAACATACCTTTTAGAATAGTCCGAGCGTGTCTTACGTGGTGGCTAAGTCCGTTTGTCTTGCTTTCACCGAAGAGGTACAAAAGTGCATTTGTCTTTCTGAACGCTATGGCGCTCCTGTCACTAACACATGCTCTATGAGGATTTGTCATCGCCGCTTTTGTGCGAGTTTGATTCGATGAGTCACGTAACTGTTCTGATGTGAAGCCTCTAAAAAGACGAGTAAAAGTGGAAAGGGGTAAAAGGTGCTGTTGCCACAAACCAAAAAATGTCCCGCAGCCAAGCGGTCGAGTACACAACATAGCTCCTCGCAGTATACTCTGCAATACAGATGCTGCGTAAGAAAACAAGGCAGCCGAAATTATATTGAAATTTTCTCACTACTCCGACACCGTGTTCCGCAGGTCAGCGCCTGTTTCCTCTGGTGCCCCCTGGCATCGAGAGCACCGACAAGGCTCCCGCATCAGGCTTTCTGCGGGCGGAGTCAGCCAGCCAGCTACTTCGGAAACGCAACTTTCAAGGCGGCATAGTGTTCGAGTGTTGCTACAAGGCGTGCAGTATCATGGAGGCCCAGAGCTACTGCCCATCATAAAGGCCTATGATCGAGCGACTGACGACGGACACTACATAAATTGATGACAAAGGGGAAAGGCCACGAGTGTCGAATGTCACTTTCGGAACCATAAATTTTTGACACTTGTATCGTGGATGTCAGCTGTGAAATTGCTTCGTTTTGCCCATGTCGGCAGGCGGACACGGAGCTCCGTGGGTGTTGCCACCACGTCAGGAGCCGGCCTGTCATGTCGCGATCCTGGCGGTTGGTCGTAGAAGTTCCGGCAAAATGTACTAGCGAAATAGAGTGGCGCTGTCTTCGAGGCGTGCCAACCCCTCACTGTTGAAGCTTCCAGTCAAGACTGTCAAGCTGCAGAGCGAGCTGTGGCACAACAGCTCTTCCGTGTCCCCTTCCCCTGCTGTGGAACCGCCAGAAACGCGGCAGGGCGTAATTAGAGGGATCGCATTTGAGAACGCGGTCAACACACCAATCGGACACGCGTTCCAGGCGCCCCATAGCAGCCACTCTCCGTTCGAGTTAGTAGTGGAGTGTGGGCCCTCTCGATTTGGGATAAAAAACCAGAGTAGGCTTCGAGAAGGAATAGGTGGGGTGACTATGTGCCGACGGACATTTCTAAATGAACACGAGTGTAATTTCAGAAGGAAATCTAACGCGTTATTACGGATGAAAACTCTCACAACCGACAACCCATGGAGCGTTTTAAGAGACACGGTAAACGGAGATACGAGGCACTAAATATAAACCCGCTTCGCGTTTGTTCTGACCTCGTCAACGCTCCAGGCCTTATCTTCACAGTTATCGTTTAAATAAGTGAGTAAATATATAAAGCAACACAAAACACCGAGGACGCCCGGTGTTGTTCTTTCAATCTTTCAAAAGATATATTCAGTGGTACGTTACCGGTATGCGCCCCGCCAACATATTCTAATATGTCACTGCAAATAGTGTGCGCACATTCCTTCCTGGACTCAATGCTTGTAAGGAACTATGTATCCAGGAAAATACAAAACGTATATATTATTTAAAAAAATACTCGGGGAGAAAAAAAGGAGCGCTTTACCGCACGAGCCACAGGGCAGAGTCAGTGTGATTCCTCACTTCAGGCTCACACACATACTTTCGCTGTGCTTCTATCAAAGCTAAAATGGAGTTTAGCTCCACCCAGCGTTGTAGCACCCATCATGGTCGAATCTTGCGGCCAGTAGTGCACCATGACAGAAAAGTCGTAAACTGGTAAGCAAGCGTCTTGTCTCACTGTTAGTACTCCACTTTGGTTAAACAAGGAGAGAAAGCACGGAGGGAAGGAAGAAAAAAAAAAACAGCTTCTTCTGTGAAGGTGCGAGCTTGTGATGGTGTTTCCCATCAACTCTTCTGCCATCTCACAGGTTATGAGTCCCACATCTTTCCCCTTTAGCAGAGCGAACGCTGGAGAGGAAGTCACCTTCTCTCCAGCCTTCGCTATACTAAAGTAGATATATTTGGGAGGAGCTTCCCCTAACTTCTAAATTTTTTACAGACTATAGCAACTTTACCTTCAACAACCAAATAGCCAACTCTTTTTTTTTTTTGTAAAATAATGTGTGTGTGTGTGTGTGTGTTTTGTTAAATATATTCAGCATAGTGCGAGTTTGAGGAAACTTGAGCGGTACAGTTATTCGCAGCAAATGTCTTTCGAGAGCTTTAGAAACTGTAGTATAAGGAATGAATTGTGTTATGGCAAAGAACGTTGCTCTGTAGCTCATTCAAAGTCTATGCGGGGAGCAAGTCGTCTGCTTCCTCGCAGGGGTTGCGATGATGTAGGATCGCCGAGCACATATTGGTTGATTGAAAAAAAATATAGTGGGTAGACCTCAAGGCATCTATAGCATGAGGTCTACCCACTATCCTTTCAATCAAAGCCAATCAGAGCCCGGCGTCGTTCTGACGTCACCAAAACTCCTGCGAAAGAAGCGGACGACTTGCTTTCCGCATAGTCGTATACCCGAGCTACTTTTACCGGCTGCGCAGCAACGCTGCCGGTCGTAAGCAGTCGCAAGAGACTTAAAAACCGGTCTTGCATGTATTAGTTGATCGTACACTCGCCACACGTTAAAAGTGACGTTCACACCCTTGCAACCGAGTACGACTGAGAGAGACAATACCGGTTTTTAAGCCTCTTGCGACGTCTTAGGACCGGATGCGCTGCTGCGGAGGTGGTCCTACGACGTCGCAAGAGGGTGAAAAACTGGTCTTGTCTCACTCGGTCGTACTCGGTTGCAAGTCTGTGAACGGCGCTTGGCGGCCAGAGACTAAATTCGGTTATTAAGCCTTTCCTGGCGGTTTACGACCGGCACCGCAGCAGCCGCGCCGCCGGTCGTCAGCCGTCACAATAGGCCTAAAAAACAGGTATTGTCTTAGTCGGTCGTAGTCAAACGCAGGTGTGTCAAGGCCCGTTTCGACCCACTCACTCAAGACCGGTTTTTAAGCCCCTTGTAACGGCTTACGACCGGATGCGCGGCTGCGGAGCCGGTCGCAAGCCGCCACAAGGGTATGAAAAACCGGTCTTGCCTCAGTCGGTCGTAGTTGGTCGGAAATGTGTGAACGGACCTTTAAAACCGCGTTTGTCGGCGTGTGTTTCAGATGAACGCGGCTGTTTTGCTGGTGCTGTGCGCCACCGCACTGGTCAGCAGTCATTGGGGAGCGTCGGCTCGCTCGGGCGTGGAGAAGAGGAACAACCGCTACTGCGGCAACAACCTGAACCAGGTGCTCGAGTTCCTCTGTGAAGAGTACTACGATCCGACCCAGAAGCGGCACACGGGCTACAGACCGGCCCATGACCTGCCGGCCACATGTAAGAGTTTTTTTTTTTTACATTTATATTGAGTCTTCTGCCTCGCTGATAGCTCCTCACTTTAGGTCTGTTGTACACGAGTAAAACAAAAAACAAATTTAAACTTGTTTCGATCATTCTGACAAGCAAAAGCAAGTAGGCACGCGAGCTGGAGCGAGGAGACAAAAAGAAGACGGACAGACACGGAACTTCGGAGCCTCGTGTCTGTCCATCCCTTTTTTGCCTTGTCGCTCCAGGGTTGCCAGGTCCCGTCCTGACAACCCCGGAGAGAACAAAAAGTTCGCGCATGCGTCGTGCGTGCGTCATTATGTGTCATGCTTGATTACGGAAGGCTTTCGATGGTTTCGGATGCGTTGCATGCGCAGCACACTCGTCTACTCTCCGCGATTATTCAAACGACCGGAGACGAGTTAAAATGGATCAGTGACGTCGTGAGATACCGCGGGGAGCTACGCTTCGTCTTTCGGAAGCCACCTGGGCGTACCGACAGTCCCCTATTGCCGCAGACTCCCTTGAGTCTGTAATTAGACCAGACCCCGAAAATTGACCAGGTAAATTTTCGGAGTTTATCCGTATTAGCTCTGAGAATTTTGCGTGGCGCTCCCTTACAGCTAACCGTGGTAACGTCACGGCGAGGACAGAATGTTTTACTGACTCGCGCGCCGCTCGCCTTCTGGAGGCTAGGACGACGTTAGCTGACGGCACGCTCTTTTCTATTTACTTTTTTTTTTGTGCGCGTTTTCCGTAGGAAGTGGGAATTTTCATAGGTGGTTTTATTGAAATATGGCTTGTAGCTAAAGGCAAAATTTCAACCAACAATTCAGGTAAGACTGACAGGGCAGGCAGCGCGTGAAACACGGCCACTATATGAAAAAGGAAGAAATCTGGTAACACTTGCAGGAACATCACGATAGATTTATATCTCACATAATCAATTCTGCTGATGGTTTATACTACTTCGTTTTTTTTATTTGTATCTTTGCTTCTAAACAAAAACGCCGAAGCCAAAAAGCTGCATGCTGCTTAAGCACCATGGAGAGAAAATCACAAGTGAGACAGCCCATCTTCAGGGTGCAGGGGCAAAATAAAGAAATGAGGAACAGAGGCATATACAAGTTATTTATTTATACCTGTTTACATTGCTCGCATTTGACCTCTCCTGGATTCGGGTAGTATTTTAATGTACTCCGCTCCACTGGTGGTATCTCTAGACTTAATTATAAAGTCCCTCGAGTAATGTATAACAAACGTAAATGAAGGTGCCTAGCCCGTTATTATTTTATTCATGACAATTTACGGTTTACAGGTTCTAAAATTGATATTTTAGTTAAATAATTAGTTGTCCTGAAGCTTAAATACCAGAAGCTTGTCTGACGCAAACTGCCACACTCCACAGGTTCTACATTTTCTGCAACTTGTGCAGCATCTTCCACTGGACAGCCGTTCGAATGCTCGCTGTTCCTCCTGCAGAAATGGAACTGCTGCGCCAATTGCGGCATTGTGTGCCTAATGACTTCTCATGCGGCACACTGATACAAAAGTATAAATAAGAAAAAAATTGCGCCAAGGTGCGCTCAAACTGAAATGATAAACGAGCCCCGTCAAATTGAGCTGTCTGCAGTTTCTGTCGGCAGCATTGACATCGGAACCTCCTGCACAAAGGGAACCCCGGTGCATCCGAATCCGAATCCGATGCTCTGTATCCAAAGGTTGCTGCCATGGTTTTAAAGGGGTACTCCGGCGATTTCTTCATGGTCCCCGATTTGCTTGAAATTTGGCTAAACTCGCCAAACAACAATGCTAAAATAGTATCCTAAATATTAGGTCAAAATAATGTTTTTTCACGAAGTTATTGAATTTACAGTTTTGGTCCTCACCGTGTTTTTCAAACTGAAAGTCTCTACTGGCAACCACAAAAAAGTGACGTCAGTGGAAGGCAGGGGTTCACTTTTTGGACTGTAGAATTTGTTCCCAACAGATTCGAAGCAGTTTCATGGTGTCAAATGAATGCTTTGGAAACTCGCTCCAGTCCCCTCTCTCCAGCACGGAACTAATTATTGGCATATTCTATTTTTTAGACTGCTTGCTCGACTGGCAAGCCTGCCCGCCACTGAAGTCACGGCACTGAAAAGTGCGGGTATATTTGAATGCTGGTTTTTGCATCATTTTCATTTGCCGATTTCACAATAACTATTATGAATTTCGCGATACTAAATAGCATACAGGAAAGGGTAAAGGCCGGGGAGTCAGAAAATATGGTTAGTTAAGGTAGGTCAAAAAATCGCCGGAGTACCCCTTTAAGGCCTGTTCACACATGCAGCGGAGCGCTACAAGGATAGCGCCGACCTCGCGCTAAGCGGGAGCGTTCACCAGCTTTGTATTGCACCGTCAAAACTGTTGCTCCTGGCAGACGACAAGTGACGGACGGCACGTGAGAAGCGCTACATTAGCGCTTCGCTGCGTGTGTGAAGCGGCCTTTAAAGTGAAATGGAGTTTACCAGACCTCTTTCAAGCCATTCGCTGTCGCTCTGCTTCGTCTAAGATGCTACAAGTACCAGCTCCGGATTTTCAGCGTTCAATCCCCAGTTTCATCCCTGCTCCTGTTTTCCTCTGTTGTCAGAAAGTCGAGCTGTAGGAAGTTTGGAGGCGGAGGAAGCTTTTGGGAACCCGAAACACTGTCTCTTTCACCTGGAAATCGCAATTCAAACTAAACGGCGTACTTTCTGAATATCTAAGGCTGAAATAAAGAAATAATGTCCGGAAAAAGTATAAACATTACAAATTACGGAACTGTATTGCTGTGCATACTTAGTGGAGTTCAATCATCTCATACAGGCAACTAGGGACGATTCGACCGTTTTTCCTGCTATCATACAAACACATTTGCTGTAAGTGTGTGTGTTCTAACAAATAAAACATGCGTGCCTATCTTCGCGAACTATATACTTAATTCACAAAGAAGCTGCATTAATGTAAAACGACCGTCTCCCACGAGCAGTTCAAAGGCCTTCAGACCCAGGTCTTTTAAAGCATCTGCGAACCAGCGCATGCAGAGTGACACGCGCAGAGTCGGGGTCGCGAGCTATTTTGCCGACTCCCCAAAGACCTTAGATATAACTGCCATTTGAAATGCCCGCATAGCGAGGTGTAATATGCTCGTAACTCGTGAACATGCAAGAAATAGAATTTCAGCTTCTGAAACACTTATGCCGCCGCTTCACCGACCCCTCGCACGATCGCCTTGTGTCGTGTGAACGTACAAGGAGGTTCATTGACGAAATTGCCTCTGCCAATAGCTCTCAGTGCTTTTAACCTAATTATAAAGGTAAAAGAGACAAACAATTTTAGAAAAGGTACGAAAGCACGTCGGTATTGGGTTTACTCGGAGTCTTGTACACCGGGCAAAGAAGTCCCGCTCCTCGAAGTGCTTGAAGCACACAACGGCCGACGTTGACAGTGCCTTTTCCACTTTAGTTTTATTGTCCATGCTTGTTTTAACCTCGACGTCTTCGGGTAGTGAAAGCTGATGCCGGCTTCTTTTCTGGATTTGCATTGTGGCACTGAACAGTAGGTCGGCATGATCGCAAACCAGTAAACCGGGGCAGGGAAGCGAGCCGGGTGCGAGATCGCGAAGCGGAGTCCTTCCCTCGACGTCACGGTACACCTCACCCAGTCATGTGTGCGGTGACCGCAGCGACGCTTGTGTTCGCCCTCGGGGATAATACACTAAAACACTGAATAGTTTCTCACGTGTTTTCTGCCTACGCAGTACCCGTCTGGCTCCCCGTGCTCGACGCCAACGGAGACTCCAAACTGGGCTTCATGGAGGCCAAGGCGGCCCTGCAGCTGCTGCGACCTTCCGTCCACTACGGCCGCCATACCCGAGGCATCGTCGAGGAATGCTGCCACAAGAGCTGCACGACCCTGGAGCTTCTCGCGTACTGCAAGACTCCCCGTAACAACGCCGCCCTGCAGGTCTCCTCCGACGACAGCACAGCCTAAGGGACGTCTTCCAGACACTGATCTTCCACGGGCGGTCTCCGGCAGTCAGCGAGCGCTACGTGATTTGTAATCTGAGACTGAGGAATACGACAAATGTCTCAGGAAGAAGGCAGAAACGCCACCGCTAACGTCCACAGAACGTACCAGTTTTATGACGTGTCGCGTGAAATGTCTCACGGTTATCTAGAGGTCCTCTGTTGTACCATAGTCAAACTAATAATCCTCACAGAGACTTGGTTTCACCATAAACCCGCGAGCAATTAAAGTATGTATACAAATACGGACACACATATTAAACACGTAAGGTCATGCGTATTCACTACTCTTGATTGGATTATCGGTTGTTAGACACACAGAAACATGACAAACGCCGTGACGTTTGCGTTTTTGAGGCTGCTTAATTGGCCCAATCGGCTCGTCGCGTTCACTGCGCTCGAATTTTAAATAAAATGAAGCATCGGAAAGGGGCACGGAACTTTCCATGGAACGTGCGTAAAGTGTCAGGACTTGCACATAAATTAAGATCTTTCTTGGACGTTTTTGCTCTAATATGTTTTGTCAGGACACCAACTCCGAATCGCCATTCTTCCCCAGTTTCAATTTACCAAGCATGTATTGATACCACCGACCTGCCTATTGTGAATTCTTACATCAGACGTCGCTTTTTTACGTTGCGTGAATGAGGAACGCGTTTTTTTTTTTTTCTGTGAAAATCTCAATTTGCAGCGTCGTTAAAAAAAGAAGAATAGATATTAAATATTCTGCTTTATCAATCCAAGCCTGCGTGGTGGCAACACATGGCGACTACATGAGTTCGATGATCGAGTTGCCCGTGCGCTTGTTGTTGACGATCTGAACGGGAATGTTGGTGGACCAAAACTGTTAATTTGACCATCCGCTCTCTCTATGATTGTGTCTTGGCAGAGCCTCAAAAGTATTTCAGGATCTCTGGTCAGTGGGGGAGGGAGGGAAGAGGGGGGGGGGGGGGGTTGTCGCGGCCGGCTACCTCCCCAGGTGCCGCTGACTCTAGTGACACCACTGTCTCTGGTACAGTTTAGCTGGTTTTGATTATCAGGTGAGCTATACTGCCGATGCCGACAATAATCCCTGGAGAAGGGGGACAAAGGACAAACACAAATCTCCAAACACAGCTAGGTGACTGGTGCGTGAACTGTTTGGTGATTTGTGTTTGTCCTTTGTCCCCCTTGTTCCCCTTCTTCAGGGACTATTTTCGCCATTCTTGTCCAGCTCGCCTGCGCCTTTGCATTTAATTGCATTATAATCACGAGCTATACTCCGAATGTTTTATTTACGATTGAGGATAAACACAATCGCCCACCATAAATGCCGTCCAGTTGATAGTTTCGTTGAAGTTCTAAGATGTTTAGCTGATCTAATGTACGTAAGCCTCTAGATAGAAAACATGTGTCTGACTTTTATTGCGTATTTGAATCTCAGCATGTACCAAAAAGTGATGTGGACGTTGACCGTGAATGAATGAAGTACAAATACCGAGTGACGACGAGAACGGTGTTCGTTAAGTACAAAGTATTTGGGGAAGTGCCACAGCCGAGGTGCCACCGTATACGTATGCCTTTGTTTCTATCCAGCTTTCGACATCGCGTTTAACAGTATAGGTGCTCGCCTTTTTCTAGGACTTGCCGACATAGCTGATATTCTTGTATTACATTTTGTTGAGTCATTCCGCTGACGTGGTCCTCTCCCTCTGTATCAACCGTGTCTCTGAAAATAAAGAGTGAGAAGCTTGAAACAATGTATTCTAAACGTTTCAGTGAGTTGGAGGGGGGGGGGGGGGGGGTGAAGAACGTTGGTTAATACCATCCAGGAGAAAAGGTGCCTGTATTGCGTTATTGTAAATGGATTCTTGACCTTCTGGTAAGTCTACCTGGACGTTGTGGAGAAGAAAAGAACATATTCAACATTATTCGACCTTTCCACCGTGAACTGAAGCTCAGGTGCTGCTGATCAAAGTTCCTAGGCTGTTTGATAAACCTTTGCGAAAGAGCAAACCATTATTTGATCAACATATCTTTTAGCAATACGTGTATATGACGACTCTTGCAACCTATTAGACACACAGTGCTTAAAGTCTCCCTCCGGTGGCAGATTATCTCTGGTGCGGTCGTCTCGGGGGAAGGCAAGGTGGGGGGGGGTGGGGGGGGGGGGGGGGGGGGGGGGGGGGGATATTTATTTTTAAACAGCTTGCTTTAAAACTAATAATATGCACATGCATCCGAACACTGACACAGCGTTTGGCAATGTCAGCCAAGTGCTGCGTCACAAACACGCCCAAATAATTCATTTAGTACCCATGGGTTTAGTTCTCATATTCGCCGTTAGAGGCGCGACTGGTGAATCTACTGCCCAAATGTAGCTCAGACCTCCCGTCGAAGTCCGTCGGGGGTCTGAGATATCCCGAGACCCCTCTGACTTTAAGCAATGCTGACACAACACAATACAAGGAGTTCAGGTGAAGTTCAGCTAACGCCGACGCTACAGACAGCCCTATGCAACTCTTACTTAAAAAAAAAAAAAAAAAAAAACTTTTCCTTAATACTTTACAACCTTCGAGTGGAGGTTATAATAAGAAATAGAAAGAAAACTATCTACGGAAACGCCTGATTGTGAACCAAATCATAGCTCCAGTACCTCTTTCATCCTATTCAGTAGACGGCTCTTCCAGTGAGTAATAAAATCCTAAATGCGTCCATCAAAAACAAAATTGTACACTCCCTTTTATGATGATCCTTGATAGTTCAATCAACTCGTTTGAATCCCTTAGTGACAGCGATTGATCTAGATCAGGGGTGGCCAGCCTGACCCGGCCCAAGAGCCGCAAACGAAAACCACGAAACTTCCAAGAGAGGGGGGGGGGGGGGGGGGGGGGGACTTTTGTCTAGAGCCAGGGGTGGCCAAGCTGCGGCTCGCGGCTCCCTCCTCCCTCCCTCCTTCCACGCCTCCCTCCCGGTCACACGAGCACATCCCCAAGAAGAGACATGGAACGCGTTTGATATCGAAAGACAGGTTGCGGTTTGTTAGTCTTGTGCTACTGCTACCTACGTACAGTTGGACTGTTTTTGACTCGGAATAAATTGAAAGTAGTCTGAGATTTGTTTTTAGCCCTGAATAAAGTTTGCCCCCCCGGCGGCTCTTGGAAGTTTCGTGGTTCTGTTTGCGGCTCTTAGGCCGGGTCAGCCTGGCCACCCCTGGTCTAGAGCAATAAACGAAACTCGAATTGCTTTCTTCTATCCGAATCAAAAGCAGTCCGACTGTACGTAAGGTAAAAGTAGCACAAGATACCAAACCGCAACTTGCGTTCAATTTCTCTTTTTGGGAAAGTGCTCGTGTGACCCGGAGGGAGGCGGGGGAGTGTGTGTGTGTGTTTGTGTCGAGGGGAGGGGGTGGGAACCGCGAGCCGCACTTTAACACGCGAAGAGCCGCATGCGGCTCGCGAGCCGCAGCTTGGCCACCCCTGATCTAGATAAACATGTCCTAAACCTTTTTGAAACAACGCGGAAACAACCTCCTGCCATGTTCCAGTTTCATCAAAACCCACCCGAAGTGTCATTTTTGGTTTACGATTTTTTAGAAAAACTTCAAATTCAACACCGGCATAGACAATTCCCACATTTTTTTTTTTTTTTTTTTTTGCTAGACATTTGAAGTCGTTCTCTTGAAGGAATGCACTATACTCTTCCTTATTTTCCCTATGTCACTACCCATTCATGAATGAAACGAAGAGTTCATGGTTGTATTTGCTTTCGTCTGGAAGTATGACTCACGAAGAATAGCAATTCTACCGAGCTTATCTATTTGTAACAGTTGTAATGGCCCAGTTTTTTAGCTAATTTTTGACTGCATTAACCTTGTGGAAATTTATACTCTCACTCGGGTACGCATTGCCCAATACGTTTTTCCTTTTACCGACAGCAAGATCTACAGACGACCATCCTCTCAACTGTTTGTATGAATGATAAAATACCCAGCCTTGATGGCTTTACAATTTCGCAATGCTTAGGTCCCTTTTCAAACACTTGTTGCGTCTTTTCAGCTAAAAGTTCACCACACACCCATGTGGTGACTTTGTCCCATGTGGTGAACAATACACCCCGAGACTCGTAACTTATATAATCACAAAATCTGAATTTCTACCTCCTTCCTTCTGGGACGTCACCTTAATACTATTCAAAACATGCCTTCGTTTGGCATACCAAACTCTGTCGAAGTGGGTCCGCTTGATGTTGCTCCATTGATTGTAATCCTTGTTACGCTTGCAATCGCATCCCAGGAGGGGGTACCAACACTGTCACATGCGCCGCGGATTTGTTGAATCCGGTGACTTGAGGCCACTTAGTATGCTTTAACGTTCTTCTTGATGCTCCATAAGATTCCAGATTTTGAAAGATGCTTGAGAGGCTCTCTCTCGCTTCCCTTTCCCCCTCCCTTTTCTCTGTAGCCGCCGCTGTTCTTGCTCCAGCGACAATCTCTCTCTCGCCCCCTCCCCCTCAACACACACCACACACCACACACCCACACACACACCACCACACCCACCACCCACACACACACACGCACGCACGCACTCACGCACGCACGCACGCACGCACGCACGCACGCACGCACGCACGCACGGCGCACGCACGCACGCACGCACAGCACGCAACGCACGCACGCACGCACGCACGCACGCACGCACGCACGCACGCACGCACGGCACCACGCACGCACGCACGCACGCACGCACGCACGCACGCACGCACGCACGCACGCACGCACGCACGCACGCACTCACGCACGCACGCACGCACGCACGCACGCACGCCGCACGCACGCACGCACGCACCACGCACGCACGCACGCACGCACGCACGCACGCACGCACGCACGCACCACGCACGCACGCACGCACGCACCACGCACGCACGCACGCACGCACGCACGCACGCACGCACGCACGCACGCACGCACGCACGCACGCACGCACGCACGCACGCACGCACGCCGCACGCACGCACGCACGCACGCACGCACGCACGCACGCACGCACGCACGCCACGCACGCACGCACACACACACACACGCACGCACGCACCGCACGCACGCACGCACGCACGCACCCACCCACCCACCCACCCACCCACCTCCGGCAGCCGCCATTGGGAAATGCCCACGTGGTCGCGCTGTGCGGACACGATTCCTTGTCTCCCCACTGACGCCTCCAAGGTTCCGTTCTCGTGTACTCGCTGCCTTACAGAAGAGCTCGCGTACGTACTTTGACTTCTTCCACCGAAGGCGCGGTCGCTGGCGCCTTCGTTCAAAAAAAGCGTTTAAACAAAAACAAAACAAAAAACACATCTTTGTATTCTTCAACACATGCAACATCTCGCACAATCGTTCCACCAAAGCAAACATCTCAAGCACGTCTCTTACATGAATTTCACTGCAAGCAAAGAACCCACTGAAAACATTGTATAGAGCTCACTGGTTGAAAATAAATCTCCTTCAACACGCCTTTCCACAACGCAGCAGCTACGGCTGTTAATCGCAGCACACTTTGTGTGATCGTTTGCATTTCCTTTTTTTCCTTTTCTTTTTTTGTCGAAGGAAGGACGTTACAACCAGAAATCGCAACCAGAATAGCTCTATTTGAAACGGGACGTACTTTAGAAAAAATCATCAATATAAATATCTGGAACATTGTGCCGCTTTTTACCAACCGTTACAAAGAGGATGCTGATCAGCGTTCTCCACCAGCAGATGCCGTATTCGCAAATTTCAGCGATGGTGGTACCGCGGTAGGATGATTGGCTTCACAATAGGGAGTTGTAGTAGATCGTTTTTCTGCTCCGCTACGGTATCCCCGAAGAAAACGCCGTAGCTGCGCATGCACGCCGCCAGCCTTTTCTGCATAGTTCAAGGTCTTGTGGCGGATTACGGAGCGCTATCCGGGTGCTTAGCGGGCTGCGGAAACGGTCTACTACAATTCCCTAATAAATAAGCTTGCTTACACCTCCTTCATACTGCCGCGCGCAGGGCCGATCATGCAGCGCTCGGTCACGGAATTCTAGAAGATTCGCGTTTACTCCTACTCGCGGCGTAACTTCTATCATTTCATCCTAGTTCGTTGTTCTCTAAAGTGCCTGTTCATTATCACCCCAAACGCTCGATGTTCGAATCTTCTGGGCCGAATTTTCGTGATGCCGATGCACACTAGATAAGGTTCCGCCCGCGACCTTGTCGAGTCAGTCTAGCTATCGCTTGCTGTTACTCCGCCAAATCACCTCCCGCTTTTATGCTGCCTCGACGCTCGTTCTTTATTTTGCTTGGCACAAGTTCGTCGATTAAAGCTTTATTTTCAGTTCACTGTTCATCCTCTCGTCACCTTCATTCGTGACAAGATGGAAGTGCTTTAAAATCGCTCGCATTTGAGAAAATTATAATTTCTCACGCGTCGCAAACCGGACCTTGGCACTGAATGTGTTCAACGACGATCATCCAGATGACAGCCATTCTGACGGGCGCCAGGGTGCGCTCCCATTTCGAGCGATATGCTGGTGCATCGTAACCACTGATCTCTATTGTAGTAGGCTGGACGGGCTGGATCCCGGACCACGGCCTCGGCAGCTGGGGCCGAGTGTCGCCACCGGCGGCCATTGATTGACACCAGCCAATGCATGGGACTCTATGGGAAGAACGAGAAAAATGCCGTTTCCCACGTTTGTAAGCTGTTGTCGGCACTGAAACTTTTTGGATGCTTTTCGATAAGCCCGTCAAATAGCTTGCGTACAAACATTAAAACTGACAGCCCTCGCAGTTTTTAAAAATAATTATTTTGTGGCCGAGAGTGACTCCGCTGGGCGAAAAATGTAGTGCAGCTGAATGAGGCGAGAGTTAGCTAGAGTTACCGCGGAGTCGGTGGTGGTTTCGTTGAGTTGGGTTTAGCAGACGACAAGCTCGAAGGCTTTGCTACGCGGAATTGGCTCATTCCCGGAAAGCTGCTGTCGAGATGGAACTTCTTTGTCATTCAACAACTTCTGGGCTTCCCCGAGGACGGTCTCATTGACGGCAAGTTCCTTTGTTTACTCCACTACGAGAGCAAGCTCGCCAGCTCAGCCGTAGGTGCTCCGGTACGTTTGATTTTTTCAATCAGCGACCGAACATTTGACAAATACCGATTCAATCTCCAAACATCCGACATAAGGATCGCAGCACACCATAAAATACTCACCTCCGAGCACAGCGTACATGCTTCAATATTCTTACTTTTGTGCGTTTCTCCCATAGACTTGCGTGTATTGCCTGGTGTCAAGCAATGGCCGCCGGTGGCGACACCGACGGGCTCCCGATCCGCGATCCAGCCTACTACAATAGAGATCTGTGATCGTAACGATTCCGCCATGTTCGAGTCGGGTGTGCTGGGGGCACATCACTGGGGTGCGTGAATGTGGACCAACCAGGAAATGCAGTAGCCATGACGAGGTCTGTGACGTGTGGGCATGTGAAAGAGACTCAAAGAGAAAGACGTTGGCGCGGCCAAGGGTCTAAGAGAGCTGGGCCCGGCAGTGGATTGCTGGGGTTGCTCGGATAAAGGTGTGTTATTTCTGTGCAGCTCAACTTCGACTTCTTGTGGGTATACGCAGTATGCACTGATCGCAAAAGACGTCAGCGTGACGTGCAGCTTGGGAGCGGACAATTTGCCTTTTCGGAATAACACTGGGGCAACGGGGATGTGGAAGGTGCCTCTGGCGCATTCTGAAATGCCCTCTAAGAAAAAAGGGAGTAGTATTTCTTACCTTAAAAGAGGAACTCACGTGTCCGAAATGTTCCTTGTAAAGGGAGGAAAGCTCCTCCTACAAAACAGGGAGGAAATTGGTTCCCCTAAGAAGAGAGCAAAGTTGATACCTATTTTTGCTGGTGGAGAAAAAGTTGCTTCCCTAAAAAGGAAGGAAAGTTTCCGCACCTTTCCACCAGATGGAGGAAACTTTCTCCCCTCGTGTAATTGATATAGCTTTTACCAGATAACGTATTTCGGTGGATTTTCCTAACAAGCAATATTACTGGTTTTAACAAGATTCGTTGCAACAGCAGACAACACATCTTGGATCATGCTTTGTCACCAGTATTACAGAAATTTAATGATAAAAAACAAGTATACATAAATTACCCTATAAATGTACATCACTCAAAGATCAGGTAGAATTAAAGGAACGCATCCCCAGAAGTTGATGTGATACTAATGTAGTTAAATATATTAAATGTAATGAGTATCACATAAAAAAGTCGTTTCAATATTTTTAAGAAATAAACTTAGTGACGCTGTTCAAACAGTGGCATTCGGTAGCATGTTCCATTCGTTTAGGGCTCAAGGAAAAAAAAAAACTGAATTTAAAACTATCATTTTGCACAGACGGACTTGAAATGTACATGGTGTGGCGATGCCTTGATGATTCACTGGAGCAAATTTCGAAGTAGTCTAAATAATTTATTTTTACCTAATTTTGAATAGTCTGAAAGAAAAAATTCATGCGCTCATATTTTGTTCTAGATTAAAAAGTTGCTGGCTTTGCGAGTTCACATAGTTCGGTGGGAGAGTAAGCACGCCTATATTTGTTAAACAGAAATCTAGAGGCTAGTCGCTAAATTTTGTCAAATTTGGCACAATTTGTCAGTGTACGTGGGTCCGACACGATTTTCGCATACTCAATAATAGGTCTTATAAGGGTCTTGTATGAACGAGCTTTGATTTCACGTGTAGCACTAGAGTGCTTTCGTCTGAGGCTCCATAGTGATCTATTAGCTTTGACGCACACATTGTCAGTGTGCCTATTCCATTATAGGTCAGAGGTAAGTGTCAAACCTAGATACTCATATTCTATGACTCTGGAAAGTTTTTGATTATCTATACTATAGTCATAAGTTAAAACATTTTTATTTCTAGTTATTGTCATAAAAACAAATTTTTTCATGTTTGACACCATCCGCCATGTTTCACACTAGTTTATTATTATTTTTTAAATTATTATTTAACTCCACCTGATCTTCCCGTATGTTTATCTTACTGTATATCACGCAGTCGTCTGCGAAGGGTCCTATAGGCGCTGTAATGTCATTGGGCAAGTCGTTTATAAAGATCAAAAATAAAAGCGGACCCAAAACACTTTGGGTCCCCTAGATCGATATTCTCCTATCTCCACGTATTGCTACTCTTACGGCAACAGATGAAAACAACATTGTCACAATTAGATTTCGAAAAATTACGTCGATTTTATGTAACAAATTTAAATGCGATACCTTATCAAACGCTTTCGCGAAGTCCAGGAATACTATATCAGTTTGACTGCGGTGATTTGTCGTGCGCGCTAGATCGTGTACTGTTCCAACGAATTGTGTTGTTGTAGAAAGCCCTCTGCGGAAACCATGCTGATATTGTAATAAGACAGCAAAATCATCAAGATATTCTAACATATGTTTAGACAGTATGTTCAAAAAATTTATAACGGGTACATGTAAGGGAAATTGGTCGATAGTTGCTGACGTCTGAAACACTGCCACTTTTATGAATAAGTATTATCTTCGCTTGTTTCCATGCGCTGGAAAAAGTGATGGTTTTTAGACAAGAATGAAATATTATGGTAGATACCCACTCTGCATATCTTTTTCAAAACTGATTGGGAATTTTGTCTGGCCCCGGATTTTTCTTCGTGTCAATATTAAGCAAGAGATTACAGGCACCTTGCTCACTTATTTTTAAATCTTCAATGGGAAGGTTATCTGGGAAACCACTAAAGGTTGGAAAAATTCCGTTGTCACGCGTAAACACAGACGAAAAGAAATAACTATAATTTTCAGCAGTCTCCTGGTAAGGCATCTCTTCACCAACATGCTGTATTTTAGAGCATGGGATAACGTATCGCCAAAATTTACGGGGCGCATCACGAATAAAGTTTGTAAGCACTACATTCTAGAACTTCTCTTTGGCTTCATTTACCAGCCAATCAATTTTCGGGTCAGTTTCTGAATGTTTATTTTATTTTGAATGATTAAACCATGTGAACAGGCTCTTCACCTCCGCTTTAGCTGTCGTTTAATATGTATTATACCTAGGGTTCCGCGTTTTCGGTTTTTATTTTTTCGAAATTCGGCGTACTTTTTTTGGTGTTTATTTTAAAATTCAATTTTCGGTTTTTTTTTGGTGTATAGTTATTTCCAAAAAAATGCTACCGTTTTTTTCGGTGAATATGAAAGGAACACCATCGGATACCGGATCAGATGATCCTTTTAACTGTGATATTTGTGATCACTCAAAGAATAACTGCACATATACATACATGGTCTTCGCTACAACTTCCGTCAGAACAGACCTCAAAATCGCGGAATTCGCGGGCATAATCTTCAGCGCGCTTCTTTTTCCTTCTAATTCTGACGACGTGACAATCTGAGGTGATGACCGTATAAAAACCAGCGGAATGGCAAAAAAAAAATCTGTTGTATTTATGTTTTTATTTACAGGGAAGTTTGAGAGAGGGTGTTAAGAAAGGTATTAATGGCTTTCCTCGATGTCCTGTGAGGTGCATGAAGCAAAAACCTTATACTAGCCCACATCCGAACTTTTTTTTTAGGACCGAGAACTTGACACACTAAGCCCGATCACAGAAAGAACACAGATGTCCCGCGGTCAATCCAAGACCTCTTTTGTTGCATGTTGAACCTTGTAAGAGGGCAATCACGAAAAGTCACACAATGTCGAACCTTGCAAAGCCCTCTCTCTCCTAAAAACTGACCTTTTTCGGTCAAAAGCGAATTTAAGAAAACGAAGTAGACATACTTTTATCGGTTTTTATTGGTTTAAACCGAAAACGCCGAACCTACAAACACCTTTTTCGGTTAAAACCGAATTTTCGAAAATTCATTCGGCATACTTTTATCGGTTTTTATCGGTTTAAACCGAAAACTCCGAACCATAATTATACCCCTTGTTATCCATAGATTTGTGTTACAACATTTCTTAACGCGCTTTCGTATAACTCTTTCAACACACCGTATTGCCAAGCTTGAAAAGAAATACCACAATACATCCGCGCAGAAAGCAGAATCGCCCCCGTTGCCCCCCCGGAACCGGGAGGGCAACGGGGGCTTGAGCACCCGCTGACATTTTCCAGGGGGTGCTGGGCAGTATGCTGAGCCCCCGTACGTTTGGCTCAAGGCCTACTGAACAATGCTTGCACCATCCACCCCCCTCCGCCCTCCCCTCTGTGTTCCCATTGGTAGGTGGCTTGCCCTTAGCCAAGTATGGAAGCACGTGGCTCTGTTTTTGTTACGGCTGGTTACCCACCGAATTTCGGCACAAGCTTCGCACACGAAATTCCAGGAAAAAAAAAGAAGTAAAGCAAAGTGCCAGTAAACCGCAGACGACGCGGCACCTCCAAAAACAATGTGGCAAAAAAAAGCCGGCCCCTGCGGCTTATTTAGCACAGTCAGGGAGATCTCCCCTCTTCCCCTGCTTGGTCATTGTCCTGGGGCCATTTCATATGGCACTCGCGGGTTGGCCATGCGGGGAACACGCGGCGCACTGTTTTTGTCCACCCAGTCATGCCGGCTTCTTCGTTTTGCTTCGTTTTTGAGCCGTGACGTTTCCCAAAGAACTCAAAAATTTCTTCTAGCTTTTTTTTTTTTTTCTAGTTGTTGTTTTGGCGGTTTGAGCAACCATGAGGGTCGTCGAAGGACGAGGCGGGGAGATGGTCTGCGCGAGATGAAAGCCCTTCTTGAAAGAGGTACTGCCTACAGATGTAGCAAGCTGAGGGAATAAAGTATTCCAACTTCCAAGGCAAGAGGAGGCCTTACCAGGCGAGGCGACACAGGTTGTCAAGGGAGAGACCGCACTGCAGTCTGTGTTGAAGAACCGCTATCACGGTGGTCGTCAAAGACATCAAAGAATAACGACATTCTCGCCTGTATTTCTGTGTCGGGTTCTCGAAACACCATTTGGTTCTTGGCGAGACAGCCTGCTATGTTCAGGCGGGCACCCTAACATACACCTGGTCGGTTTTCCAGTCTTGGGCAGTAACTAGTTACTAGTAGGTTGTAACCCGTTACCGGTTACGACCTACTTTTTTCAGTAACTTGTAACTGCAACTCGTTACTGCTTAGTGAAAATAACTTGTAAGGGTAACAGGGGTACTATTTTTCCAAAGTAACTGTAAAGAGTAATGTTACAGTTACTTCTCAGATTTATGTGCAAAAATATTGCAAACACGACCGCCAAATCGTCTTGCAACTCATGAGAGAGTCCGAAGTCCTGATATGGGAAGGGCACAGCAAAAACTACTGCAAAAACCGTATGGAGCTCGAGAGAACAAATATTAAATAAAAATCAACAAAATTTTGGGGTGACCCTGCTTCGCCAAGCTGGTTTCGCCTACTGGGATAATGGGGACGTTTGTGTCCGTACCCGCCATGTATAGTGCCCACAGCACGCACGCTTCGCCCACAGCGCACGCAGATGTAACAAAGCGCGGCATCTCTAAAGCGTTTCTCTTTTCTTCGCCCGACAGAGGAAGCAAATGCTTTTCGCAGAGGACAGTTCTTGGTGATTGTCGCCCGAAACGCCCGCAGGCTTACGGGACAACCGATCTTCTAAACTTTGTCTTTTTCCGCTAAGCACACTGGCGGGCACCCTCCCAGATGCACTCTTGCGGGGTCTCGACTTTAGGCTCATTTGCTCTCCCCTTCCCTTTTTTTGCAACCCAATTACCGGCCTTGCTTCCCGTCTCCCATTCAGGGGTTTCCCCAGGATTCTAATAAAGGGGGGGGGGGGGGGGGGGGGGGGTCCCAATGGCTCGGGGGGGGGGGGGGGGGGGGGGGAGGCGATGCGAGGCGAGGCTAGATAAAATATAAAACTGTTTCTTTTTTAGTCCACTTGCTAAATTACAGACGTCTATTAACGAAATGCTCATACCCGTAATGTATGTTTCCCTTTCTCTATATATACACCTGAGAGGTAGTGTTTTCAACTTAATCTGAAAAAAAAAAAAAAATATTTTTTTCCTTTTTTTTTAGATTCAAGCCGGGGGGGGGGGGGGGAGGGGGGGGGGGGGGGTCCAGGAAAACTAGGGGGTGTCTGGGGAAATCCCTGCTCCCACTTGTTGTACCCATTGCTCTGCTTCTCGGGTCCCATCACTTGAGAAAGAATATTCGCTCGAACCGTCTGTGGCGTTATGCTAGTTTGTGTGTTTTCTTGAAATTGAAAGACCGTCCTTAGCCAGGACCACAGGCACTTGTCATCACTTGATTTGTGAATATTCACGTCGTGGGCTTTCCGGGTGGTCTCTTCGAGTTGGGGAACGCAAACGTGTCCAATATGGTTAGGAAGTGACGGAAAAAAGATCGCAAAAGCCGTTTGAAATTCTACACGCAGTGGTCGCTTGTACCTCGATCAGTGCTTATTTTGCACCGCTGCCGTGTTCAGTGGGTTTGACAAAGGAATGTTGCCGCTGCTACATTGCTCTCCAAGTTTTCAAGAGAAGCTTCGTGTTTCATGAAAGATTGTGCGCACGCAGTAGAGAACGATTTGATTCACGAGTGGATTGGATTGACACATCTACAAAGCTGATTGCAAGGTATGACTTATATTATTATTGACTTGACATATGCACGATGTTTGTTGCTTCCGTCCCATTTCGCCTCACAAAAGAAATCCGAAATTAGAATTGACCGATTGTATAAACTCGCACCATGATTGGAGATACCCAAAATCTAGACGCGTGCTGTTGTATTCGTGTATAGCCTATGGTGGTCGCGCCTAATTTCGAAATTCTTTATGGATCTTTAGAAAACTAAAGTCGCCTGTTATTTTTGTCAAATAACCATAAATGCTTTATCATATGGTAAATTTATCCGTTCAGGGAGCAATTTATGGTAAAAATGGAATTAGGAAGTATAAAACATGTCAATATTGGTTAGTGGGAAAATCTTAGTTTCTCAAAAACTTAGATTCAATACCATGAACAACATAATGTATTACGAAAAATCTATATTAAATTAAATGCATATTAAGGAAAGTTCCTTTGCTGAAAATGCCAGCTTTCTACGTACAGGCGCCCGATTTTCCAGTGAATTTTACATCGACACCGTAGATCGATGCCGCCGTATCACTGCCTATACTATTGAATCAGGTTGTGTCAACATCTCATTGCTTCGTGACAGGAATTTTTGGATGAATGTAAAAAAAAAAAAAATTGGGTTGTGTGTGTGTTTATACAGCCTAGAACTTGGTCTGCCTCAACGGGCGACGAGTCTCCAACTGTAGATGAGCAATTTAGCCAGTGCAGTACAACCGCTAGCCTGGGGTCTTTAACGTGCATCACGCGCAGTAGTGATACACGACCGCACGCAGGTACGATGCTCATCCAGATCGAAACGGGCAGGGGTGGGGATTGAACCCAGGATCCTGGGTTCTGCAGCGGGAGCTTTCGCTCCACGTGGTCCGAGTAGGTGTGCGCTAGACCACTCGGCCACCGATCCCCCCTGGATGAATGTATGGACTCGCGGTGTAGATAGTAATAATGAGCGTTCTATAAACAGTAAAATCTTGGTAATGATTTTTTTAAATTTTAACGTTTTTCATCCCCCCCCCCCTTATTCGACCGCTAGCCCCCCCATGGAGAATACACTTCCGGGGTCGCTGTTCTAGTGTAATCACTTACAACCTGAATGAGGTCGTAACAGAAAGCAAGCTCTAATAACTGTTCGCTGCTAGGTACCTCTATCGTTCCAGGAAATGAGGATAGCCAATTTCTATCAGGCAAATTAAAATCCCCCAATAACAGGACGTTGCCACCATGGCCTAGATTGGAGCCGATGTAACTGCGTAAAAGTTCAAGTACATCAACTGGGGAATTGGGAGCTCTATAAACACCAGCGACAAAGACTGCACGGTTATTCAGTTTAGCCTTGATCCACACTGCTTCAACACCACTCATATTCGTGAGAACAGAAAATACTATGTTATTTTTAACCATAATGGCTGCACCGCCACGTCTCCCGTGAATCTCAGCAAAATGGCAATTCAAAGAAATATAGAGTGTGTTCAAAGTGCGCTAGCCTTCCGATGACGCTAATACATTATTAACATGCCTGCCTTCTAACCCTATGAAAATAATTCCGTGGGATGGATGCTAATGACTGCACACTTTATGACTGTCGGTAGCTTGCGAAACCGCCTTCCTCCCCCTGCGAGGGAGTCGCAAGTATTCCTCTGGTCAGAGTCAGACCTGTTTGGCGTTCACCCAACACTGCAGACTTACTGGGGGACACGGCTGAGACTTTGGGCCGGAGACGTGCGGGAGTATGTCCAAATTTTCCTCTGTCCCGCCTCACCCCGGCTGTGCTAGTTAGTTTTTATTAATTCACTTTTTCTTAGATAATCTCCACCAATCTTCTGATCTCCTCTTTGTGACTGCAATCATTTTCTTCTTCATTCGTCCATCCTCGCCAGCAAGACTCAGCGCCTCGCCAGATCCGTTGCCCTTTCAGGGAGGGCAGGAAGAAGCCCCGTACACATAAAAAAACAAATGATCTAGCGCTTCACTCTAACTATGGCATACGGCACATAACGAGTTCGTCTCTTGAAATTTAGCCCTATACGTCTTGGTCTTTAACACTCCCATTCTCGCCTCGAACAGCAATGAGCTTCCGCGTAAATTATCGAACACCTCTTCCTTTCTTATGTCATGTTTTTCTGACCTGTACATCGTTAAATCTGATTTGTTTGCATTCTTCTCTTCCACATTTTTTTCTATCTGCCTATTTCACTCCCTTTTCTCTGTAGTAGTCTGCTCAGCCTTATCACTAATATGCAGGCATTTAAATATGCGCTTTTGCGTTTTATTTTGTCCATTTTGTTTTAATTTTTTTTCACGTATAAGTTTTTGAATACTTTTCATACCTACCGGGCATCATCCATTTCGCTTAAAGGGGAGGGGCCCTGCAATCATATTCAAGCGTCTACCTTTTTTGCGGTTATTCCCACATCTCTTGGGGTTCGGGCAAGCCAGCGGGCACGGAGAGAGTAACTAAATCTTTAGTGCGTCCTATTTTAACCGGACGACGCTGAAACCACCTACGGGGGCGACCCGCGGTGCCGAAAGCGCGTGATATGTGACGACATCGTGACGTTTTTGGTCCTGGCCTTACTACTGGTCAGAGCCACTAAAAGCTTCTTTTTATTCGAAATACAAAATATTAGTGGCGCGAACCGTTTCAATTATTTATGAAAGTAGTTTTTTTTTTTTCAGTATTTTAGATCAGAAAACAAACAAATGCAGTTTATAAAGTACGAAAACAAGAAATGACCCGTTTTTTTCACTTCTTTAAGACTTCGTTTAGAAGGGTTAAAGTTCTCTAGAAGTGTGTTTTTTTTTATTTTATTTTATAAAATAAATTTTGTTGAGTCTTGTACCTTTAACAATAATGAGTCAAGTTTGAATCGAGCTTGCTTTCGATGTACCATTATATAAGGTATAAGAAACATATAAAACTAAAGCTTGTATCTAAGCCAATTTATGAGTTATAATATTGTAATTTAGGTATAGTTTACATAGAAGAAACAACAGTGCAAACTTGAGAAGAAATAAAAAAATACAAACTTCAACATCCTTTTAAAAAACACTTATTTCTTGTTTGTTTCTAGTTTTTTTTTTTATAAGAAGTGCTTTCTGTGTGTTCTTTTATATGCAACAAAATTTTTTTGACATATATGGTTCCGTTATATTAAGCAGTGCGTTTGAAAAGACTACATCTTTTTACCTCCATTCAAAGATAGAAAGATATGGGCGTGGCCAAATCATTTACGTAATCATATATATATATATATAAATATATGCTTGTAACGGGACCATAGTATTTATGATATACATCATGTACTATTTGGCAAAAACAAGGCATGACTTGGATGTTATAATTTAAAAAAAATGTTCAAGCACATGTCCAATTCACTTAAAAAGTCGTGAGTTTCACAACTTTTCTTTAAACAAACTTTCTAATACGTCCTTTTTGTTTAACAAGCATAACAATTAAGTTTCACAAACGTTTATGTGAAGCAATGAAGGGGCGAGATAAATTATTTTGAAAAACCTACCTGGCCGAGTGCGAAGGTTTACTTCTTTCGTGCTGCCGCATTTTCACGTATGCTGCCGAGGCTCGTTTAAAACCTTTTGACTTTCTTTTTATTTGAGTCAATAACAAACCATACAGATAAACGGGGGAAATGCATAACAATGCAGAGAATTTTTAGTATTATTAGCTCACAGTAACGTTTATTGTGATAAAAGAAAAGGGATTTTAACTGAGGTGAGCATTACTCCTGAGGATTCGTTTTTTTTTTATATTTTTTTTTCACATCCCTGAACTACTCGTCTCTATCTTGAGCCTTCATCGACAAGTCGCAGGATCAATTGTTCCTCACAAGACTAAAAAAAAAAAATATATATTTCTTTTACTGTGTCACGGTATGTGACACGGTGTCACTGTGTCACGGTATTGGGCAAGGTAGTGCCACTAAATGAGCTACGCCTAGAGTATCGGCACTCTGTTCACCGATATTGTTGTGGGCGCCGCCATCTTGGTGCTTGTGCAGAGCAGACGCAACTACCGATAAAAGTGCGACTTCTTCAGCATTAGATTCGGTGTTTGGCAGCTCATGTGATATTGCTTTGCTTTGTTGCGAACTGTTTCAACGTTTGTGGAGGACGGAAGTGCGTTTCCTGTGATTTCAGATAAACCTTCAGATAACTGGCAAGCATGATTTTAAGCCACAAGATGGATAAGTGTCGTTACTCCGAAGCGTAGCTTATTTAGTGGCGCTGAGGCGAGGCATGCTGCTTCACTTTTGAGGAGTACAATCCCTGGCACTTTCGGGGCCAATCCACGAGAAAAATCATCAGCTCTTCCAATGGTTTCCAGTTCTGACGAACTGAGGCTGTGCAAGGAGGCTTGGTGCTTGAAGACTCTCCCCACGCCATTACACACACTTCTGCCGCGTCCCGAAGCATTCAAAAAATCCATTTGGTCACCTCTTGCCTTCTCGCCATTTCGTACAGTTGAAACCTACTTTTTGAAATGATCGACCAGCCTCGCCGTCGGAGATGTGGACAAGTTTTGTTCATATCAGAATGTTTTCTTCCAGCCACTTCTCAACTGTGCGCAGAGCGAACAATGCGTGTGCTGTATTGTGCACGATGTCGTCGCTGACAACTCCGAAGCTGCAAATTTTGCGCTCCGTTGTAGTGACGCAGGTGAAGATAGACACGATTTTATCGAGCGAGGCTAGATAAAATATAAAACTGTTTCTTTTTTAGTCCACTAGCTAAATTACAGACGTCTATTAACCAAATGCTCATACCCATAATGTATGTTTCCCTTTCTCTATACGTCACCGCTGTAACATTCCCGCTAGAAGCACGGGAGTGCATTTTAAGCGCTCCGTGTTCCTTCCTTTCATGGATTACCTGATCACGCAGTTAGATGCTAGATTTAAAAAGCACCGGCGAACGTTGCAAATACTTTCGTCGCTTCTGCCTGCAAAGATCTTGGAACGCGGGGCGCGTAGCTTCCCGGCGCTGAATAGTTTTTGGAGCTCTATTCAGGTTTTCAGTTCCTGAACTCCAATGCGAGCAAATGCAAGACGGAGAAACGTGAAACGCCCGCCACGTCCGCGCTACAGATGTTTTTGGTAGTTTTTGGTTGCGCCCGTTGCGCCACCTCGCGGGCGCCCTGCTGCGACGCAACTGGTAGGATGCGAGCAGACGACGCGCTATGTCAAAGCACGGTGTACTCAGGGGCGGATTCATGAATTTCCTGAGGGGGGGGGGGGGGTCAGGTGTTGGTCAGCGTACCATATGTTTAGAAACCCCCTCCCCCTCTCCCTCGTTTCACGCCCTAAAATTTACACATGCAGAAATCAAGAGGGGGGTCAGGACATCCGGACCCCCCCTCTAAATCCGCCTCTGGTTGTACTGGCTATGTTAGTTCGCAACTATGCAGATTAAAATGGTTTATGTATTAAAGAAACGCGTATAACGTTTTTGTGAGTAATCTTTCTAATAGATAACAGCGCCTCGAAAGTTGCTTTTTTATTAGAAGGACATTAAAATGTTCAAAAACAAGCCTGGAGCATTACATTACAGCTTGCGCGGCGTGCGTCAGGGCTATTCAGAGCCTCTCTGACTCTTGTTTTTTTGTTGTTTTTTTGGATCTGTGGAGGCCGCTTTAGAAAAAGGTTTTGCATTCACCAGAGTAATTGACGTAGTGTCTTCTTGGCTGTGCACATGCGCACAGTTGTGTTGGAAAGCGCAGCACTTTTGTTTTAGCTGCATTGGGCTTGCGGATACGAGGAGATGCTCATCAGCAACTGACGCTTAGCTCCTTCCAAATCGAAAACGCGGCAAAGTTTGTCACATCGCGACGTCTGCTCGAAAGAAAAGAAGAAATTTTCATAAATTCTTAAATGGTCGGCCATGGCCCGGCAAATTCGGGCGATTGATTAATTTGTTCAATCCTATTTTTACCAAGAATTGTTTGCAAACTTAAAATCGCTCCCTGAGGAGCGCATCACGCGTTATGCGCATTTGGGTTTGCAAAAACGAAACATACAAACGGTAGTAATTTATAGCAGGCTCATTTTCTAGGACGCTGAAGTGTCACCGACTTACTAGATTACTTCGATCACGAGGGAATCTTGCACGTTTCGGGTCGGTCGGGTGAATAAGCAGGGACTTAGTCGAAACGACTCCGCAGGTCAGCCTCCACTTCTTCCTGCCAGTTATTTTGAGGAAATGTTCGTTTACTGGTTTACAAAATTAAAAGAAAAGGAGTCAACTCGGAACTAATAAGAGACCAACACTCACAGAACACATTGGAACCAAGAGGATTCCAGGAGTTGCTTTCACTGAAATGTTCACTACACACGCGAGGGATTCTCGCATTTCGCTTTCCCTTTTTTTAATTTGATGAGATCTTCCTTTCTTAGTTTTATTTTGTCCGAATCATAATAAAAAAAGACACCATATTTTCCGTAGTAGACGCTGTAGTGCGGCTAAGCGCTGGATATTCTATTTTCCTCGTTCAGCTTTTTGTACGGGATAGAGAACAGCACACCACCATCCGACCGCTTCGACACCTCAGCTCCAAAAGTGTTTGTTGGCACGACTACGCGTGCCACATGCGGTTTAAAGCTTTGGTAAAATGGCCTACTACAAATATCACTTCACCAAATAAACACAACGCGTGAAACAGGCTTTGCCGAGCGCTACCCCAGCAGCGCATGAAGCGAGCTGACGAGCCTAGGGATCCAAGAACTGCGCGGTCTGTCGTCCTACCCGTGACGTCACAAACGATGATTATGGTAGCTAGAGAAAGCACCCCCTGTAGTTCGCACACACCGCCAATTCCCAAATGTCCATCGTCTCTTCGAGATCCCTAGTGACTCTGCGCGTAACAACGGCGGCAGCTGAGCGCTTGTTCTCTTCACGGTTGAAAACATACCTGAGAGCGTCCACTTTGATTGAGCGACTGCTCGGTCTAGCGCTTTTGAATGTTCATCGCGACATTGAGGTTCAAGCGGAGGACGCCCTGGATATTCTATATCGTGAACACAGGCGGCTGCATCTTAATGTGTAGGCGCTTGGCATATATGAGATGATCAAAGAGAGCCTGTAAATTGCTTTCTGAAATAACTAGTCACACTTACCTTTTTATTCGTGGTACTTTCTAGTCGAAAGCACGTAATTCTGATCAGTACTCAAGGTGTGCGTGAGCGCAGAGTCAACGTTCCTTACAGTGCAGTTTTTACAAATCATTTAACACATCACTGACATTGTTTTATATTATAATTATGTGTTCGTTTTATTATGTTCGCTTTGGTTTGATTGAACTGCGTATTTTAGTTAGGATAGTTTGTTATACTTGGCCTTGAAATTGCCATCCTTCACCCCACAAATTTTTCGAAATATCCGTTCACTATATATCTGAGATCAAGTTCCGCATCCTATCAAATAAACACGAATAAAGAAATATGGCATATTTTATTTATGTGAGCATTCTCTACCCCACAAACCCTTTTCCCGAAAGCATATAAGTATAGTCCGCACTCCCCCTTTGCTGCATGCCCCGTGCAAAACCGACTGCGTGAGCAGGGGAGAAAGCGGGCCCGTGGGGGGGGGGTTGGCATTTCGGGGGGGGGGGGGTTCAACCCCCCCCCCCCAACCCCCCCTCCCCACCCCTTGCCTACGCCACTGGTCCGCGGACCTCGATTTGACAATCACTGCATTAAATAATTACATCAAAAGCCAGCTGGATTCAAACTTGGTCCACTATTGTCAAAGGTGCAAGATTCAAGAATTTTTATTTATAAAATAAAATAAAGAGAAAACACACTTCTAGTGTTCTATATAAAGTATTAAAGCAGTAAAAAAGTTATCATTGTTCTGGAAAGGATTACCTAAACGTTACGAGACTGCAAAATGTGTCACTAGTGAAAACTGCGAAAATTTCAAAACTTACCTTCTCCCTTCAAAACTCAAAAACTCAAAAAAAGAAAAACGTAGTTTGAATTTACAGTTTGGTTCTAGCCACATATTTTCAAAGACCATATATTTTTTCCAGAATTTTTTGAGTACCCATCATTTTTTTCTTGCACGATTTAAGATGAAATATCACCCATATGTATAACATGAAGTAATGAAGCGCACTTTGAACTGTTGTTGGTGTTTTAAAGTATTTATTGAGTCGACGTTTCGGCCTGAGTCAGGCCTTCTTCATTCTTGAAGAAGGCCTCATTCACGCCGAAACGTCGATTCACTAAATGCTTTAAAACCCCAATAACGCTTCGAAGTGCGACTTCATTACATTATATTATGTATATTATCTTTTTGCGTCCACAAAGAGTTATTGTGAATGTCCCGTTGTTAGATATCTACTTTAGACCGTCTAATATTAAACGGCTGTCTAGCATTTCAATAAAACAATCTATTGGAGCTATCGAAAAAAAAAAAAAAACGGTTTTTAGGAACGTGTAACCGGAAACCGAAACTGTAAAAATTAAAACCGAAAAAAAACCGAAACGAAACCGATATCACGAGGAAACAGTAACCGTAACCTAAACCGAAACGTTATATTTTTCGGTTTGAATCCCTGCTCCAAACCTGTCGCTTTCGCAACTTAACCGTCCAAAATTGTTGCTTGACAGCTGCGACTTGCCGATGTGAACGTGCCTTTAGGTCTCATTTTCTTCACCTCGCTACGTATCCGACACAATAAATAATGAAACAATTACCATATTGGAATAAAACAGCGCACAGATACAAAAATGAAGAGACAAACCGGACAGGACAGAGCGCTAAAACAAAATGGTAAAACAATTACCATTTTGCTGGCAAGGGGCGCGATCAAAAACGCCGAACGGCGAAGTCAAGTGAACGCAGATCGACGTACGCCTAACGCCGTGCCAGCTCACTGCGTGCATTTGTTTGCAATCTCGAGAACAGCCACGGCCCACCAATGCCAAAACTCCAGTTTTATAACTCTCTTGCTACGCCGATCGCTATTTTCAATTACGCCAACGCGGTACATGACGAACCTCGCTGTACGAGAATGCGTTCGAGCGCAAACAATGCGCCTCTTCCTTTGTTGCCGTGAGGAAATTGGCCACGGGAAGGATCAAAACACATTCGCAGTGTTGGTGTGCCCATATCGGTAACTGTGCATGTTCCTTAAGTATATGTTTGTTAGCCTCATTTGCGATCATCGGATAGTTAATCTGCAGCTGTTTCCCGTCCTGCGATTTCACACTTGTTAGGGTCGCAATCGTACTTTTGTGCACGCTCGCTCCCCATGGCTGCAATATCGTACTTGTTTAGTTACTCGCTGTGTCTGATATACAACGACGAGTAGAAAAGAGTACTTAGTGTATCGCGCAGAAGTGTGTGGCAATTCACGACGACGTGAGCAATGGCAGTGAGAAGACGACGTGAGCAATGGCAGTGAGAAGACGACAGCAGACGTCAGATGCACAAGCAGGCAAAAACGAAACCGAAACTTCTCGTCGACAGTTTCCTGCTTCCAGAGTGCACTTGAACAGCTAGGGGCGCCCCGGAGATGTTTGAATATTTCCCGCGAAGAATAAAATAACACTTTTTTTATACACCAATTTTGTTACAATATAACAAGTTATTTTAAAACGCGAAATAAGGTATAATCTGCCATTTCTAACGCCACCATTAAATTGCAAACGCTCTACCTGGTTTAAGTGGGTTTCTGAGCCTTCGGTTGCGCTTCAAAGTGCGTCAACTGCTGTTTTAAAGAATATTAAGCTTTAAATAATAAGACGCAAATAAGACGCCTTGATACGAATATGCGGCAAAAGCATCCGATAGAGCAACTATGGTAGCAAGTTTGGGGAAACGTAGGGTTCTGTTGTTGGGTAGATGGCGCCAAGTAACACCCTTATACAGACGATAATGCTTTGTTGTGGTTTTATCCAGCCATTAAGCCATCTTCTTTGTTCCATTATTTTTGTTTTAGTAGCAGGCAGCATGGCGCGATCGGCGTCTTTTGGTGTGTGGGCGAACGTTTACCGTTGCATATGTGCAGAGAAACGCTTTTTATTCGTCGACCCGTGAACAGCCGAGGAACTTGCAGTGCACAGCGTGACTTTTTGTCAACTTGCCACCTGGGGTGCTATGTTGCGCTTTTTGGACTCCCAGGAGACTTGGAAGAGGGAAGTGACGTCAACGACTAGAGAAACGCAGATTGGATGTTGACAGAAGAAAACAAAATCAACATCCAATCTGCATTTGCTGCGTTGTTGACGTCACTTCCCTCTCCCTAGTCTCCTGGGAGTCCAAAAAGCGCAACATAGCCCCCCTGGTCCGAGTCCGCAAGTGCGCCCGCAAGTGCGCATTCACAAATGGCTCCGTACTCCTCACGTCGTCTCGGGACTCTTTGTACGGAGCGCCGCTCTTTCTCAGGTATGTCTGAGGTAAGAGAAGGCATATTTCCTTTCTTTCGTTCACAATTGAGTCATCATGCGTGTCTCGAACAAAATGACAGTTGGTTCGGAGCTCGGTGGCGCGGTTGTGTGGTGGTACGGAGGCATTCACTTGATCGAATAACGTTTCAGCGAACGCCGATGTTTCACCGAATGACACTTTAGCGGTGGGTCAAGTGGGTTAACATTTTTGGTATGAATCATTCAAAGCAAGTATTGCTAAAAGCGTTGGTGATTGCACTTCCAAAGTACCATTTGTTTTAAATTTTTGCTTGAAAAAGATTACTACTGCAGGGTCAGACGGCGGCATAGTGTAGCAGGGTGTCAAAAAAAAAAAAAAAAAAAAATTACACGGCATTTTTTACCGCAGAAATAAACTAGGCATCGCCGAACGCTTATTCTCCGCCCAAAGGTAGCGCTAGAGGTTACAACCAGATGCCAAAGTTTCAGCCCGATCCGATACCTTATTCAAAAGTTATAACTGATTTTCTGAAAATTTCAATGGGAAAATGGCGGCCGACGGAGTTTTCGACCACATGGGGCTCTATGGCACCAGAAAACGAATAATAATAATAATAATATTTATTCAACTCGGAAGGAGTTGCGACACCACACAAGGCGAGGAGCCCATACCAGGAGGTCTATGGTGCCGCAGTTACATAAACGACAAAAAAAAAAAGAGGAAAAACAACAACAAACAAAACAACACTCGGTTGCGTGCCGCTTAGGACCGCAAGTGCGGTATTGCCTCCCTGCAGATGGGTTTGATATCTTCTTTCTCCTTCAGGCCCGCTGTCATCTCTGATGGCAGGGACCGCCACAGATTTACTGCCCTGATGACGAAGGTATTCCGGTGCCGGTCAGTGCGGGCAAAGAGTGGTTGAAGGCCACCGTTTCGGTTCAGCCGCAGCTGCCGAGCGAGAGGAACCTCGGGAGCCTCTGGCAGGAGGCAGGTTGCCAAGAGCCGGATAGACGAGATTTTCCTGCACAGGGCCAGAGAGTTCCAACCCACACGTGCCAACAGATTGTCTGTAGCTATGTCCCGGTAACGGGGGACATGAGGGGTCTGCCACCACAAGATAGTGTACGTGGCACGTCTTTGCACACTCTCAACAGAAGCGGATAAGATGGCCTGAGGGGGGTCCCAGACTGCGGCACAGTACTCAAGGTGCGGCAGCACCAGTGCAGTGTAGAGGTGCCTCAGTGTTCTTGGCCCGGCTCCTCTTGAGACACGGGTAACAAACCCCAGCATCCTTCGAGCTCGGGAGGTCACTTCAGCAATGTGAGTGCCGAAACGAAGTCGACAGTCCAGCCTGACGCCTAACAACTTGGTGCTGGTCGTTCTGGAAATGTTCACTCCGTCAAGGTTGTAGCAGGGGGGTGCAGAACGCTGCTGCCTGGATGCGGATATCTGCATCACAGTGCACTTGGCAATGTTGAGTGAAAGTCTGTTTTTGCTTGACCAGGCGACAGCATTGTCCAGGTCTGCTTGGAGTAGTTGGTGATCAAGGGGGCGACGGATTGGCTGCACGAGGGTGAGGTCGTCGGCATAAAGAAGTGGCGTACAAGCTAAGTCCCGGGTGACGTCGTCGATAAAGATGTTAAAGAGGGTAGGGCCTAAAACACTACCCTGAGGAATCCCCGACACAACCTCTGCGGTGTTGGACCTCTGCCCGCCGAAGACTACGTGCTGGGTACGACCGAGCAGGAATGACCTTACCCAGTCCAACAGGTTGCCGGACAATCCTATGTCGGAGAGTCTCTGCAATAGGATGGAGTGGTCAACTTTGTCGAAAGCCTGCTTGAAGTCGAGTTGGACAAGCTCGCATGGTGTACGTCCATCTAAGGAACTGCTGATGGTGTGAACCGTGGTTGCGAGAGCTAGCTCACAGCTCCGGCCGGGGCGGAAACCATACTGGTGCGGGGAAAGCAACTGGTGTCGCTCAATGTGTTCCAGTAAATGTCGGTTAACTATTCTCTCCATTGTTCTGCATACGATGGATGTAGTTGATATTGGCTGGTACGAGGACACGAGTGACTTAGACAGCCCACTTCCCTTGTGTATCGGAGTGACTTGGGCAGTCTTCCATTGTCGGGGTACAGAGCCGGCCCGAAGAGAGTTTGTGAAAAGTTTTGCAAGGATTGGGCTGAGTTTGTTGGAGCACATCCTCAGGAAAGCTGGGTGCACGCCATCAGGTTCAGCCTTTTGAGATGGGTTTATACGCTGCAGTGCTTCTGCAACGTCTTCCTCACGCACATCGAACGATGCAAGTGGTGAACTACAGCGGGGCATGTTGGAGGGTAGAGGTGAGGGGTTGCCAGGGGTGGTCCAAGCCGATGAGAAGTGGTCACTGAAAAGTTCCGCTATGGCCCCGGGTTCTATTACCTGGCTTCCGTCAACTAAGAATTCGGGACGGGAGGATGATTTTCTTTGATTGTTTACATGGGCCCATAAAAGCTTTGGGAACTGGGTGGCTTTCTCTGCAATCGACTCCATATAGGCCCTGTGTGCAGAGTAGATTAATTTTTTCAGACTTTTCTGTGCTTGCTACGCTGTGCTGAGGTGGAGTGGATTTTTTGTCCTACGTGCTTTCTTGAATAACTGGCGTTTCTTACGGGAGAGCCGAATGATATCTTGAGTGATCCATGGTCTCTGCCGGCCAGTCGTCGTCCTTGTGGGAACACATTCTGCTTCTATGGCCGAAAAGAGATCTAACCAAAGGTCGTAGGCATCGTGAACACAAGGCTCCTCAGTCACCAGGGACCAGGGTGCAAGGTGCAGTAGGTTCTGAAGGTGCGTTCCGTCAGTCTTCGAGAATTGCTGGATTCGCTTCGCGTGCGGACCGGATTTTGGCAGCTTGAGTAGGCTCTCGAGATAAATTGCGTGGTGGTCGGAGCCAGGGAGACTGGACTCAAGGGAACAGCTTGATACAAGTGCTGGATTGTTAATGAAGGCCAGGTCTAGGAAGGACGTTTTCCCAGAGTGTGTAATATAGGAGGGCTCCACACAAACTTCAAGGAACCCGCCGGTCTCCATGATATCAAGTAGCATATCATCAAGGGGGCCGATGGGATGGGAGCAGATGGATTCGTCCAGTCGATATGCGCGTTGAAATCTCCCAGCACACAAATGTTCAGGTAGTTGCCCATTCCAGCCCGTTTGAGAGAGTCGCCGAGGAGATCGTAGGATGTAGACTGTGAGGTTGGGGGGCAGTAAACACAACAGATCAGCACTTTTCCCCGGTGGTGATTTACCTCGACGAATACAGCCTCAAGATGCTCATGCTCCAGGTCCTGGCGCCTCCGGCAGGTCATGTGGCGGGGTACTGCCACCAGCACACCTCCTCCATTCGAGGCTCGGTCCTTCCTGAAGATAGTAAAATTTTCCACATCCACAAGAAGCCCGTCAGGTGTTGAGGGGTGAAGCCAAGTTTCACAAACTGCAAATACTGTGTCCGGGTAGGATAGGAGGAGAGTGCGGAAGTCAAGCAGCTTGTTTTTCAGCGAGCGCACATTCGAAAACCATATTCCTATGTCTCTCCGACATAGGAATATGATTGGTGTTCCTGACCGCCGACGGAGGAGAGGGGAGCCGTGGGGAAACGATGGTCACGGGAGACGCCTGCACTGCCAGTTGTTCGGAGGAGCTGGTGTTGGAGTTCACGACTCGGCTCTGCTCGGACGGGAACAAGTCGTCGGCGAGGGGCGGAAGTTGGCATGCAGCACAGAGCCACTCTGACGATGATGAGGCGAGGCGGCGATACGACGCAAAGGATACGTCCTCACATTTTCGGTGTAGCCATAAGTCACAGCCATCACACTGAAGTGCGGCCACGTTGTCATACACCGTCCGGGAGCAGCGAGGGCAGGTGGGCCACGGACCAGGATTGGGGGGCACGTCACCGGCGATGAGAAGGAGCCAGATGAGATGCGGTTGACGGCGGATTGCGCCAGCGGATAAAGGCCGGCCGTTAGGCCTAACGCCTGCCCACCACGACAGTTCACCTTTACAGACAGCGGTGCTTGGCGAAGCTGTTATTGTCCACAAACGGGCCACCCGATTTCCACGCTCTGTCGACGCTGTTGACGACGGAAGGCCACTCCTGCGAAGGCTCACTAGTACCACCAGGCATAGAAAAAGACGGAGATACGCAAAAGCATGTGTGCGTCCCGCCATCTTGGCATCACGAAAACGGGCAAAAATGCCCATTTTCCCATTGAAATTTTCAGAAAATCACTTGTAAGTTTTGATTAAGTTTTCGGATCGGGCTGAAACTTTGGCATCTGGTTGTGACCTCTAGCTCTACCTTTGGGCGGAGAATGAGGGTTCGGCGGTGCCTAGTTTATTTTTGCGGTAAAAAAGACCGTGTAAATTTTCTTTTGTGACACCGTGTATATAGAACACTACCAGCATGCCTTTTTGTACTTAGGATGCGACATGGCTTCTGGCAAGACGTACCCACGGGGTGGTTCTGGGGTTTCGTCCCCAACCCCAAAAGCGTTCCCTTCCCAGTTGGCTGCTGGGCAAATGAAAGCCCAGGCGAAAATCAACCCACTTCCAGCTGGACTGCCTCATTTCCAGTTCCATAATCCAGCTGGAAGTGGACTGATTTTCGCCTGGGAGGTGCTGTGATGTTGTGTAACATTTCTTAACTCGCTATTATGATCCCTTGTTTAGATATACCAACCACACTGAAAATTAGTGGAATAGTTGTTTGTGGACATTTTGCTTACTTTGATTAAAAAAGTCTATATAAAATGCTTTATCGAAATAGCACCCCCCCCCCCCCCCCCCCCCCCCACCCCACCACCCAAGGAACTTTCTGGGTACGACCTTAGCGTCTGGTGCTCCGTGTGAAGAGGCATGTGCAGCTTGCGCATGTAGGTAACTTTGGCAGGCTTGCAAGCATGTGCCAGAGCCTTCTTGCAATCCTGTTCTGACATGTGCACGCACTCAGATAAAGAGAAGGGAAGCGTCGTTCAAGACGCCGATGCTCGAGAGAGTATTAACAGCTTCGCTCCCTGGTACTAACTGCGTTAGACAGGACGTTCGTGGAGGCGTGTTGCTACAGCAACAGAACGTGCATTGGGATCCTCTAGACGCAACAATCACTTACGAAGACGTTCGTCCAGACGCTGTCGTCGTGACTTCCTTGCCCCCGTCGATGTAGCAGTACTTGAAGCTCTGGTACTTGAACACCTTACGCATCTTCATCGCGACCTTGCCCACTGTTTTTCTTTGCGGGCTCGATGGTGCACACATTTCTTTTCCACATCTGCACAAAGCTAGTCGAGCTAAAGGCAGTGATCTTTGCTTCAAGTTGCGTAAAACTTGTGAACCAATCGCCCACGTGGGAATCCACTTTGGTAGCAACCGAGGGTTCGAATAACGCCAATGGCGACCCCTGCCTCGACAAAGTCCAGCACGGCCGTTGCAGCCGGCGCCCCCTAGAAAGCTGGTGAAGGAGCCTTGACGAAGTCGTCCCTGGACAACCCCATTCCATCCGTAGGTTTTGCTGTGTAACTGGTTGCCGCATAACCGGTAGCTGGTAGTTAGCTCTCTCGGGAGATTATGCCGGCACTCAACCGGTTGCGTAGGTGGCGCCACCATACTGCCGGGAAGATATCCACTCCCAATATTTATTCGCACACGCGGTCCGCAGTTTCCACCGCTGCACACATTGGGGAAACCGGGGCGCAAATTTCTGTCGACTGGTGAACTGGTGCTTGCCGAATTTTTGAGAGGTATGGCCCCAGAAAAGCCATAAGTCGAGCTATAAAAATAGCCCAAAACATGCAACTTCATAATATGTATTTGAAACCTTTATTTGGATCAAGGATCACATAATAGACATATTTACTAGTAAATGCAAAATAGGTGACCAGACATTACTTGTTTCCAGAACCAGTGGCCGAGCACGGGTACATCACAGCGGTATAAAAAACTTCAGACTGTATGAAATCCTTACAACACTCATCTTTGCTCCATAAACCGAATTTCACAAATCTGTTCTCCAGGGTTTCCAGCGACATCCTGTTCCACAGGTCTGTTTTTGTTAGTTCAACTTGGTTGAAAACCCTCTCTACATCAACAAAGGACAGCGGTAGCGTCACCAGTGACACGGCAAGTTGTGATAGCGAGGGAAACATACAGGATCCAGCGCTGTTCTTGGCATCCTGGACACTCTTCCAGACTTTTGGGACATAGTCGTCACGGAAGTCACTGATCCTGCACTGCTGAAGTCCATACTCCGATTCCATTGTGGAAACATCTGACGGCCTGACGAACTGGGCGAATGCCTTGAACAGAAACTTGAAAGAGAACTTGCTTATGTTGTTGCAGTGCAAGTAGTGGAGGTCGCTCAAAAGTTAATATTTGATGGTAGACACTTCAGCACATTCATTATGCACTCAACCAAAAACGCACAGCACCATTCGAGAATGGCGGCTTTCTTTTCTTCGCAAAGCGAAGACTTCTCCAAAGCTTCTCGAAAGATGCTTCTCATGTGGCAGGCCCTAACATGTAGTAAATTGCCTTGCCAATCAGAATCCGTTAATGCATGACTGGGAAAAATGATACGCCGAGGTAAGACATGTCCAAATGAATTCAGGTCTTCAAACAGCTTCGACTGATCGGGGCTTTCGCTCTGGAACAATTTGTTGATTTTGACGAATTTAATAACAGTGGGGCTCAGGAATTGGACATACAGGAAATTTCGCTCATGGTTGTACATCTCGGACAGCATTTTTGCTAAATAACAACGCTCTGCTGTTCTAGCTGCATCGAAATGCATCTTCAGTTCTAGCTGCTGGCTGAGAACTGCACGAAGAGCTGGGGCTATACCAGGCCATTGTGTCGTGCTCACGCCAACCAACTTTCTAAGCATGAATTCATAGTTAATTGGCGCATATATGGCCTTGTAAAACTCTTGCCACTTTGGAGATTGTGAAATCCATTTCAATGTTTCCTGCACAAGAAAATCAATCTGTGTTGGCAGTACATCCACAGCCTCATTCAGGCAAGGTGGAGGGAGTGGCAGACATTTTACTAAAACGAGGTCAGGGTTCGATTCCCTCATTCTTGTGTACAGATTATTGTGCTTTCCGCACGTCACGGTCGCCCCTTCAGTTCAAATTCCGACACAGTCACTCACTGAATGGCTGCACGTGTCTAGAAATTCTTTAAAGAACATATGCAAAGAAAAACATTTATTTTTAACAGCCTGGATGAAAAAAAAAGATCTCATAAAGTAAACTTTCAATAGAAAAAAAAAAAAAATTAGAGCTATATTTACAGCACGAAACAAATTTGTAGTTGGCATCCGTGGGAGTCTGCAAAAAAGTGGCATTAGCGGTCACGTGACTGCCACTAGTCATGTGACTGCCATGAAGTACGCTCCTGCTTTTTCCATTCTGATGTCAAGGTGCTACTAGTCACGTGACTTCCAATGCATTATCTGTGATTACACAGCACATTATTGAAAGGACTCTACGTGTACTAGGCTCATCTTTTGAGCCATCACAGGGTAGCATTTAAAAACGAAAGTGTACATAACATTTAGGTACCCCACTCTGATGATCCTAAGCAGATATTTTTATATCGAAAACCGAGAAGAAAATCTGTGTATACTTTACACGGCGAGCAAGTGTATTAAATATTAACCGTCAATCAGATTGAAGAAAAAATTATTAAAAAAAAGCCAATGCACAAAGTAATGAAAGCGAAAGCTAATTTTTTTCTCTCAGTCTTCAGTTTTCTTCTCTGTGTTGGAGGCTTTCTTGTGGGTGTAGGAAGCATTAATGCACTTCCTTCGCAGGTATTCTTTGACTGATTTCTGAGTTTCGCCTGGAAACTTGGCAATAACAAAAGCTGGAAAGAGAAGACAATATACAATTAAGAAACTTGCCTTAAAGCTCTATATTTAGTTTATGCTACTTAATTATACTTTGTTCACATAATTTTATCAAATTTCATGAAGAGAAACCAACAACAAAAAGTTAATCATCTAAATATATTTAGCACAGGGACCAATGACCATGTTTATTGGCAACTGTGAAATGTTGCTGCTGTGAAATTATCCAGAACAAGGAATTTCGCCAATTTGCAAAGTGTTAAAGGGGTCATGAAACAATTTTACTGCTGAACGAGTCTGGAGCTCGTTACTTTTCTTTTACCTTATCACAAGTACGAGAAAACACACCATGATCCCTCGAAATGTTGCGAGTATTCTGCGTAATCGGAAAGGAAAAAAATGCCCATTTTCCGTCATGCAGCCTATGGTGGCCAGATGGGCATGACTGGCATGACACCAATAGTGGTTGAGTTTGCGAGTTGAGCAGGTATCTGCCCAATTAGAAGCTAATGTTTTCATAAATGTTGTCATTCACACATAGATAAATGCACCAAAAGCCTTATTGGCATTTAGTACACTAAGTTTTAGCGGTGCAATCTACCCGAAGTCAACAAAGGCATTCCCTCCCCACCTCTGCCGGCCAAGTGTGACCTTCAGCAGAAAACCAGATGTCTCCAGCTCCCCCATCTCCTCCATCTGGCACCCCCATTCATGTCACATGCACGTGACCCCCATTCATGTCACACGCACGTGACCTGGAAAGGAATTTAAAGTTTGAGGGCCGCCCCCGAACTTGAGTCTATTCTAGATTTTTTTTTAATAGAAACTAGTGCACCTTGCAAAAATTGTTTTCTGATCTTCACTGCAGTGCTGTTAACTTTTTTTGGGCGAAGTCACCAGGACGCAGCCTAAAAGTCGCCAGTTTTCGCTAAAAGTCATTAATGGTTGATGATGATGATGACAATTTTTTTTAATTCTTTAATTTTTAATTTTTTGACTGAATAAGTCACATAAAGGGTTTTGTTATTTGAAACAATATTTTAAATTACTTTCTCCAGTGGTGAGTGAAGTGAACAATCGGAATATGAAAATATTTCCAAGCAACTGGCCTCAAACGAACTTGCCAAATGCACCTAGTGCAGGAGACTGATACTGCCGCCATCTATATTGTAGAAAGAGTACCGATCTCAAACCGAAACTACCGCCTTTCTGTTCAACATGATGGGTGGGAATGCGAGAGTGCCGTCGCTACCAACGTTTATTCATAAACGTTGGTCGCAGCAACTTGTACTTTTTTTTTTTTTTTGCAATGATTTCAAACAACTTGGCTGTCGTAGAGATATTTACAGACGGCGTAAACTTCCGCAACCAGCTGACCCAAAAGCAGCTGGGGTTTACACTGGAGAAAACTGATGATGCTGTCCGCGCAGAAGCTTGATCCGTTTGAGCATGTTATTATGCGTGATCCACTGAAAGGTTACGGCTTAAAACTAGTCTGTTAGAATTTCCAGCAAAAATTTTTCGTGGGCTTTCGATTTCGATTGTAGTTACAGGTGGATCAGAATTTAGCCTTGGTGAGGGCGTCGAGAACGAGAGCTTTTTCAAACAAAATACGACGGGGCAATATAGCTGACGTAGGTAAATGTTAAACATGATGATGTTGCCCAAGCCTCGTGTAAAGTCACTATGTTTAGATGTCTCGGATGTATTGGGCAGTCACAGATTTCTGCTGTGGGAGCTTTGTCGACATATGTTCGATTTTTCGCCCACACACGAATGGTGATAAAGATCTGGGGCTGCTGATGCGTTTGTTCTAAGCATTTCTTCACACACTCGTATACTTCAGGGCCTGTACGGCAACAGAGCGACCTAAAAACTTGCAGATAAAGCACGGGTTGTCAATTGCTTCCTTTATGAAATAGCAGACGCTCACAATTCAAGCTCGCGTTTGATTCCGTTGCCCGCTGGACACGATTTCTATCAGAAAATATATGCTTTTCCTTTCGGTTCCGCTGTACGAATGACACATCGTAGCAGACAAACTCTCGTCGTCTGCTCCGCTCCTCGCCGAAGCGAGGCATGACGGGATTGCATCTTGGCGCACGCTTGCACGTGTGGGGTGTCGACGCTGAAACAAACTCGGAGCGTGCAACCACTCGTGGAGTGCCGGCCGAAACGAACCCGCTCCATGCTGCGAGTGGGCACGCGTGGGCACGAGTGCCGTGAAACGAACTCGCTATAGACGACACATGGCGTACAGGAGCGCAACACACCGAGGCTGCGTTCCAAATCTACTGGAATGGATCCGAGTTACCAAAGATAAATTAATTAGACCCGTGGGGAGCGGCAGAGTTTAGAACAAAAGAGACGGCGACATTGTAAAGTTTTTACGAACGTTTTAACATTCCTGAAAGGTTTGAAGACTCGCTTCATGCATATATGTGAAAATACCCTGGCCGATCTATTTATTGACCATCCATGCTGTTCGGATTGAAATAAAGACAACATTCTTGAACCCGCTCTTTGACGCAGAAAACCCTCAAATTAGATTCCGTGGTTCCGTCTCGCAGCGAAGCGGAAGCTACGCTGATACTGGCACACCGTCGTTCAATAGCACGTAAATTCGTTTTTAAGGCGGTATGCATGAACAAACCTTTTCCGCAACACTTAACTGATACGTTTCGGCTTTCCAGTCAAAGTATCTTGATTCGCTGAGCTAAGCAGTAGCGTTCCGACTGTCTTCTCATCAGAACTCTTCTGTCGCTGAGCTGTTGGCACGCTACCCTTCGATAGATGAATTCGTTTTCAGGCGAGATGCATGACCAAACCTTTCCCGCAACGATTAGCTGCGGCTGGCTAGTATCTAAGCAGGGCAGCGGTCTTACTGTCTTTTCAGAAACTTTTCTATCGCCCAGCTATCGGCATGCTCGTTCGATAGATCAATTAGTTTTCAGGCAAGACGCACGAACAAACCTTTTCCTCAAAGCTCACTCATGTTTCTGCTTTAAAATCGAAGTATCTTTATTCGCTGCGCTCAGCATTACAAAAGGGGCAGAGCGGTCCGAATGTCTCCTCATCTCGACAACTTTTCTGTCGCTGTGCTATCGGCACGCTACCGTTTGATAGATAATTTGTTTTTAGGCGAGATGCGTGAACAAACCTATTTCGGAATGCTAATTGCTGTCCTGGCTTTCAAATCAAATCGTTTTTACCTGCTGGATTAGGCACTAATCAACTAAAAAAGGGGCAGCGGTCTCAACAGCAGCACAGCCATCTTGTTTGTTTACGTGACGTCACGGTGCGCGAAGAAGTCACTCGCGCTCCGAGAAATTCTCGGTGCACGAAGAGCGCGCTCGAGTGTCAGTCTCCGGTGGCTCTCCTGTCCGTTTAGGGGGAGCGGTGGCCGAGTGGGCTAGCGCACAAAAGCTCGGAGCACGAAGAGCGAAAGCTCGCGTTGCAGAACCCAGGATCCTGGGTTCCCCCACCCCTGCCCGTTTCGATCTGGATGAGCATTGTATCGGCGTGCGGTCGTGTATCACTACTGCACTGGCTAAATTTCTCATCTACAGCTGGGATTCTTGTCGCCCGTTGAGGCAGACCAAATTCTAAGCTGTAAGCCATTTTTTTTCTTTTTTTTTTCTTTTCTTGTTCGTTTGTGAAAGGAGCGCCAAACGCTTGTGCTCCGTAGCATGGACTTAACGCGCCCAATGAAACGCGTGGCGTGCATGAATTTTACCTACGGTAATGCCCCTGTATCCTGGGAAAAGTGGCGCTATTCACTGTTGTAGAAATGCTCGAGACACGTGGCGCGCACCACTTCTGGGTCGAACATGGCGTCTGAAATCTAGCCCAGTGCTGCGCTGTACCGCCATGATCTTCCTAAGAGCTGCACGTTGAACGGATCTCGTGCATAGATGCACCTTGCGCTACTTTTGAAACATGGAGGGGCTTTACTGGCTTTACTTCGTTAATTTGCTTTCAGCAACAGCCTACCGCTTTCACAGGTGATATCTAACGTTTATTTGATATATTAACACAATAATGTTGGTCAACAAAAATAAAAACCTGAAATCACTTTATTGGACACTACATTTTACTCAAGTCGCTGAAGTCTATCATACGTAAGAAATTGAGCAACAGTTCCATTTCACTACGCTTCCTCGTCTGCAGAGTCGCCATTGCTTTGCGCACTTGCACCACTTCCAAACGCGAATGCTGAGGAGTACCCTTGCATGGTTCCAACTTTTCTTGTCACCGTGTCAGGAAGGTCATAAGTGTGGCAGCACTTCCCAAGACGGCAAAGTCTGCTACGAACGCTCAAAACGGCGTTTGTACTGGCAGTGCTGAGGGAATTCCTCTGCTTTGTTTTCACGACGCTCAGTTGGCTAAAGACTCTTTCCACCTCTGCGTTCGAGTGCGGCAAAGAGAGCACATCGATTGATAGCTGCGCGAGCTTGTGAAACGGGTTCGAGCCGCCTGCATCACGGTATGCAAGGACCTCAGACCAAAACGCAATGGTGTCAGTGGTATTCGCCCAACTCACCATGGTTCAGTGCCTTCCACTGGGTGTGGAAGGCACTATCTATCTTGGGCATCTATCTTGTTCGGATGTACGCCAAAAAGTTCCGCCAGCTCCACGATGGGTTCCTTCAGCACTCGCAGGCACGCTCCCACAGACAGCCGTGTCATGGCCTGCAATATCTTGTAGTTCGATGGCAGGCGCAGCCGGAGCTCAGTTGATGGCTTAACTGTGAATGCAATGCAGCACTGGAGTACCAAGTCGACTTCAGGACCAGCTGGCAGCGTGTTCGCTAGTTTCTCGAATTCGTATTCCAAGTACGGCTTGGGATCTAGGTGACCATCGATGGATTGGCTCAGTGATATATGTTCGTCGTTGGAGTGAGCACTTTGCTACATACCTGTCTTATCAGGAGCGTGAGACCTTCAAGAAGCCTAGAAGAATCCGCGTCGTTCCTCTCGTATGCCTTGTTGGCACGCTGCACCTCTCTTAGAATCGGTCTAAGGTACAGGAGGTAAAGCTTATTCAGCGGATCAGAGAACATCTGGAACAGGAGCTCGGTGGTATAACATCCTTCCATGGATTGGTTTGTTCAAAATGTTTGAGTAATGGATCCCATTGATCCAGGACTCTGGCGACCGCCGGCTCCAAAGAATCCATCTTGTATCGCACCACACCCTTGGTATTGCTAGGGGTTGTCTCCCATCGCAGAGGCTCTTGTAAAGCTTACTGTACGCGGCCTTGCGCTTGGATGAATGACAAAACCACGTGTGCGTTTCGCGCACTAAGAAGTCCACGTTCCTCGGAAGTGTTCCCTGAACAGCATGGGAAAGTGCCAGTTGCAATGAATGGCACATGCATCTTATCATTATCAAGTTCGGGAGGTTCCACTCAAGCGTCATTGTCTCGAAAACACCGTTGTTTACGCCCGTGTTCACCGAAGCGTTGTCAACTCCTATGCCGAGGAGACTCGTCGTGTCAAGTCCCATGCGCGTGAGGAGGCTTTTCAACGCCTTGACGATCGTCACAGCCGTGCCATCGTCCAATTCGATTAGCGCCGGGAATGTAGTCACGATTCTCTTCTGTGCAGCACTAAAGTACCGCACCACTACACCCAGCAACTTGGTAGCGGCTGGAAACTGCAACTTCTTCTGTTGAGAACTGCAGTACGGTTCGGATGACTTCTTGTGCTTGGTGGTGGCGGCATGCTTCTTTATATCGGAAAGCTTCGCATAAAATTCGCTCCTACAGTAGGCACAGGATGTTTTTGTGCTTTCGTTTTCCACAGGACGTAACCAGTTTTTAAACGCAGGTAACGACTCCCAACTTTTTCTATAGTGCTGATCATACTTGGGAGGCATAATAACGCTAGAACCAGCTAGTTGGCAAACTTCAACGCTTGTGTTATTTGCGGAAACTAACCGCCAGCCGTCCCATTCCCGACACGCTCGCCAACGCCTTGAGTGACTCGAGGCGTTAGCGAGATGCTGATCCAGGAACAAAACAGCGGAAGACTGCATTGACGTCATGTAGCTAGCTACCCAATTTGTATACATCTTAATCCACAGGGGGGTTATCATCGATAATCCTACTGAGGTTATCCTGGAGTTTAGCAGTCGCGAGCAGCTTTGTTCCATAACTTATTGCACAAAGCTGCTCGCACCAAGTTTTTTTTTTTTTTTTTTCGCGACGTTCACAAAGGATTTTACAAACACCTGCTAGATAATCCCTGAAAAGGGGAGTGGTTCTAAAGTGGTTCGGGGTTTGAGAATGCCTTCGTGCGACCGCTACCTGGCATCACCCTCACCCTCAACAGGATGAAAAAAGAAAAAAGGATGAATGACATTCAGGGCAGTCACCCGAAAGCCGCTGGAGAGGCTTCTACGTAGCTTTAGTGACGGCAATGTACCTAACTATATCTAAAAAAATGAAAAGTCCTTAAAAAAAGTCGCTAAGACTCCAAAAAGACAGAAAAGTCAAACACGCTAAATGTAGCGATTTTCTCGCTAAGTTAACAGCACTGCTTCACTGTGCATATGATGGAGAGCCACTGCCACACTTATTTGGCCGAAGTCTGAAGACTGTTTCAAAAGCCTGTAAACATAACATTCTTTGTGACAGGGACTCTCAAACTTTCTGATATCAGCGAACACAAATTTCTTGTTATCATTAGCCGAGGAGCCCCTTCCACTCTTGGCAATGTTGCAATTGAACAGTTCAGAAGCCTAGAGGCATTGTAAACAATAGTGCACATACTGTGTTTGCACGATTGTAATGCGCCCCCGATTGTAACGCGCAGGTATAGTTAGCGCTCAAATATATGGAAAATAACTTGATGCCGATTGTGCCGCGCAAGTAAAAAAAAAAAGCAAGGCTGAACACATACCTCATACAACAGATTTTATGAAACGCATGCTAATACAAAAATAAATACCACGCACTAGTCACTGTTGTCGGAGTCCGATAATAGTTCTTCGCTGTTTACTACGGTAATCCTTGCTTTCGTCTAAAGCATTTTAGGTGCCACGCCTCTTGCGCTTGTACGAGTGTGCGACCGTCACCTCTGGGAAGGTCGTCTTTCAAACCACTTTGCAAGCTCGTCAGGTCGCAACAGGTTATGGGGCCACACCGTGCTGCTCCGTTGTTAACTTTTCCCCCCAGCGTGATGGCCTTTCGTTTAAATTATGCCTCCTGGTCGAATTTCTTTTCCTTTTCCATCTTAAGACGGCAAAGACGAGTCCTAGACGCGAGAGAATGTGCGTGATACGCACACCAAAGTGCCGAATGTAAACAAACAGTCACGATGCTGGTGGGGCTAGCCACCTTATACCGAGTATAGACCGATCTCGCCAGCCAGTTTGACTACGCCACCGCTGCCGCAATGGATCGAGGGAACTTTAGTTTTTCTGCATGTGCGACAACTCCGCTGGAGCTCTGCGCGAGTGGAGCACGAAACGGTACGAGCACTCGCATGCACGGCCGTCTGCCTCCTGTGAACTAAAGTTATGGCAGTGTCACGCATGCGCCGAACGGTTAGTGAGATCGGTCTATTGTGTTTTTCTTTTTGAGTTTGTTTTTGGTTTCGATTGTAACGCGCATGTATTTTTTGGGCAGTGATTTTGGCGAAAAAGTGTGCGTTACAATCGTGCAAACACTGTGCTATGTAGTGTTTAACTCTGGTATAGGAACGATTCAGGAAGTTCAGGCGCTGAGACAACCCTAAGGATATTGCACTAGGAACCCTGTTTGAAAACCCTAGCTTCAGGATATTTGACTAGAAAGTCGGAGATAGTGTACGCTAGAGAAAAATTTTAAACACGCAGCTGACCACATTTTTTAATCTTGATTCTGCAATCTATTTCATATGATAATTCAGGGTTTACTGATGCAAAACCAACTGAGGCCATACTGTATCAAACAATTAATTTAAAAACTACTAAACGAGCTGAAGGTTTTGAAACATTCAGCAGCCTAAAGTTGGGGTAAATAGTCAGCTGTCTTCAGGAAATTGTACACACAAGTAAACAATACTGAAGGTTCGTTAAGTTTGATTGCTGATATGTATCAGCAATCAAGCTTAAGCGGAAGGAACATCAGAGTGAATTTTACTCTTGACAAAAATTAAAGTATGCTAAAGCTGGGGCATATTATTGAAAACTGGAGGTGTAGCTCAGACGTAATGACGCATAAATAAGACAAATACCTATTGGACACAAGTCCAATATGTGTCAAGAATAGGCTTAGTGTTTGTTCCAGTTAAGTTTTATTGCAATAGTGCCTTGCCATTTCTTCTTTACAGCAGTTTACTCATCTATCAAGTCTCTAACTCATTCTTCGGGAAGCCTCCCCTTCATCGCAGAGCCAGTCAGGCAGCAGTTTGTGAGGGCCTCCGTCCCAAACGCCATGACCGCAAGGTCCTGGGCATAGATGGATGGCTGCTTCGAGTCTACGCGTTTGAGCCTTGCCTCAGGAACAAAGATGTCTCCAAAGGATATCTGAAACATAAAAATAGAACCAAATATGGTGATTACATCCATCTGAATGCTTTTTAGATGAGTGCATATGCAGAAATGGCTGTGATATGTTGGTGGTAAAGAAGTGCTTGATGAACAGAGCTAGCTAACAGTAAAGTGGTTAATTGGGCCAGTTGGTTCATTGTATTAGAGGTTTAAAAGTGCCGAAAACAACAAGGACTAAGACGAAGGTAGACATCACAAGGTGCACTTGCAACTGTTTTTTTATTTGGAAAGAACATTTACTATGTAGGCCCCATCGGCCAGCCTAGTTTTCATCATTTCAGCGCAAAGCATTTTTGTTTAATAGGGTGATTGATGCCTCACTTACCCACTCTTTTCCTTTTGCCCAAATTTCATATGCCTCATGCAGTTCTCTGCTTATCCTGTCATTGTATCTTGCAAGAATCTTAACATCACACAACACCGGGGAACAGGGGCATCTACTGCAGTGAATGGTGAGGTGGCCAGACGGGCTAGCTTGCGTCGCAGCTGCAGGCTCATGGGCGCGGTCATTCACGCACCTGCCCGTCTGGCCAATATACACTGCATCTCACAATAGTGGTGTCTGATACACAACGCCCAAGGTACACTCAGCAATTTTATTCTTGTGTTTTATGCTGCGAGGCTCAGACGGCTGCTCAGGGCTGTTGATTTTATGGCAGAGCCGAGCCATCCCTTTGGGTGCCGAGAACACCACAGGAATGCGGTAGCGCTGACTGGCTTTCTTTGTGTGACACTGAGTGTAAGTATGGAACCACAGCTGGTCTCACATTGAGGCTCTCACGGACGGGTTTGTTTATACCTCTAAACTTTTTTTAACAGGCTTTCGGGGGCCTGAATTATACAAATCTGCGGGTAGCCTGCTTCTTTCAATCGCTGCACTTCTAGTGCACATTCAGTGTTTCTGTGCATATTTCACTGCTTTTGACACGGGCACTCACTGTCAACACGCCGCTTCACAAGCAGCTTCCAAATTGAGAAAGATTGCTGCTGCCACTCCATATCATACCTTGAGCAGCCTCATTTCAACTATGTACAGTTGCAACTTTAAGGAGCGATGCACATGCTATTCCTTTGGGCAGAACAGAAAATTGAGACATGAAAGTTGACACCGTGAGTCAACATAGGGACAGCAGACCTCCAAACCCAAGCAGGGTAGGCTCTCACACTGCAGTTCAGTGCTTCACCGTCGCAGATATCGCCTATCCTGAGTTCGAAAAAGTCTTTCCTGTATCTACATTCGGTTCAAATGAAAAAAAAAAAAAAAAAAACTTATTGAATGACAGAAAATGGTAGCAGCAGTAGTACTCATTTCGGGATATGAAGCAGCTCGTTAACCCTTTAATGCAAGAAATTAAAGAAATGCACCCATAAAAAAAAATTTTTGAACTTTATTGTTTGCTTTGTATACACGTTTGCGAGTATGGCCTCTGGACACCGCCATCTTGCTTGCTGGGGTGCACTTAGGTGCGTTGTGGGCCGCGCCATAATTCGATTACAAAGCTTTCTCAAGGCATCGTAATCGGATTATGGTCCAGCCCACGCGCTCCCCAGCTAGGAAAATGTCGGCGCCCAGAGGACATACCTGCAAATGTGTATATGTAATCGATTACTAAAGTTGTTTTTGTTGCAAATGAACTTCTAAGCAAAAAAAAATAAAAAATCTGGTATGTCGTGGATTTGCGACAGCGGGCAGTTAGGCCTGTGCCCGCTCTCCAAGGTCACGGCACTCACACGGCCTTGGATTGGCTCAGACGGCTCGTAGCATCCGCTGCGCTCGGACGTAAGGTGAAACAGAATATAGACCTTTTTCGCTTACTCTCGCCCCCGACCGCCAAGTAGGCATATCCGGTATGGGCGACGAAAAAATATTAATACGCTTCAACCTGCAAGTAGTGAAAAAATAGAGGGGAGGCAAAACGAGAATGTGTGACGGTTACGTTTATGTCCTAAGTGCCTTCTATTGGCGTGGCGACGGCAAAACAATGTTTTCGCCCATACTGGAAGTGACGTCAATTCAATATGGCGGCGCCCTTGCGAAAAAGGTCTATAGGCACGTCGAAGTAGGAGAAAGAAAAAGCATTTAAAGGAAAACTTCTTACAACAATGAAAGAAAGGAAACATTATTATTATTTTGGCGCATCTTGAAAAATATAAAAGTTTTGATAAAAAAAATTAGACTAGTGCCTTCATTTAGTTACGCACGTGCTGTGGCCAGTAGAATTTTCTGAAGCAACTTGCATTCTTTTCCAGACAAAGGTGCACATTTACTTCGCTGTTTAATAAAAGGTGTTTGTCGCAAATTGGCGACAACCAGCATTTGTGCCTGTGGAAACTGTTTTGGCACAGGGAGCAATCTTACGGTGTCTCGCGATTTCGTGACCACCGGCAGTAAAGAGTTAAAAGGTATGGAAAACCGAAATATAAAGTTCTCACACAAGGGCAGCGTTGCCAACCCCAAAACATCACATTACAACATTATCTGAAACAGATGGCTATATTTTTTAAAAAGAAGGGCGCGATAGAGCGAAGCTGGTGGCCAACCTTCGAGAGCGGCCAGCGCACGCAATGCAGTGTGGGAACAAATCTCACTCTTCCTGACGTCATCGTATCATGCTCCTTCTAACCTTCACCCCCTCTCCCTGGGAAGGCGGAATTTTGGTGCACCTTGCCGGGGGCAGGAAGGAAGTGAAGGTTAGGACGATACTGTGACATCACAAAGAGAGCGCTTACCAGGTGTAGCGAGCAAATACTTTTTTTCGAGTTTAATTTTGTTTTTCCTGCGCTCTTCTTTTAAATTGTGTCTTTTAAGGAACATACCAGCAATACTGTCATTACCATGATAAATCATTGAAATTGAATTTTCGGTTTGCATTCCTTCCAAGGGGTCAACATCATGCTGAAAACAATCCAATGTGCGCATAACACTAACATGCAGGACATACCGGAAGGTTGCCAAGCTGAGGCAGCTAGTGCCTTTTAGAAACTCTTCTGTGTTTCTCCCTATTGCTGTAACAATAGGCTGTGCTCCTCGGCCTTGTAGTAATCACAACAATTGTGAATATTCCACTCTAGCAGTCATAAAAGGACAGATGTGACCTGGGAGTTTTCATATATTTTTTAATTCAGTCATACGTTCCAAAACAAAACAGGAAGCGGATCCTCGAGCATGAATGTCATTTGGGCTTTTCCTTCGACGACTTTCGCCTTGTCCTCCTCCACCCTGGTCTCAGCCTCCTCTGCTCTGGCCTTGGCCGCCCTGGCCTCAGCTTCCCCCGTCCTGGTCTCAACCCATTTGGCTTCGGCCTCGTTGGCCTTGGCTTCGGCCCTGTCAGCCCCGGCTTCAACCCGGGTCTCGGCCTCGCCAGCCCTGGTCTCGCCGGCCCTGGTCTTGGCCTCCTTTATCCGGGCCTCCTTGGACCTAGCTTTGGGCTCTTGAGCAGAGGCCAGGGCAGGTACAGCGACAGGCCCTTGAGCTTGTGATGCAACGTCCTCAGGGTCCCCAGAAGATGTACCGAGCTATAAACAGCAAACATAAGCAGTAGTGATAGATTATCAGAGTTGCACAACAAAGTATAACATTGGAAGTCCTAAGCAACTGCTCCCCAGAAGTGGCCTCTGACAAACCTGCAAAATTGCATTCCTGTTGTCCAGTGACTTTTTCTAATGCCGAGGAAAAGAACATCGTATGTCATCTGCCCTTACAGCACAGAGGTTACTGAACCGGTAAATCTAGTCTCCAGTTACCTCAGTGATCTGAACAGCTTGTATTTGGCGTGGATGAATAAATGACTAGTACACTTGAAAAAACATTGATGACTGAGAAAAATACATCTAACCAATCACCAAAATGGCAATATCATATGAATACTGATATGCTCTGAATAAAACTAACTCTTTCTAACAAAAAGTGTTTATTTTTTTTTACATACCCATTGACCTTACAGCTCCAGGTGAAATTTGTTTTAGGAGCTTCTCCTCCATAGTTTCTTTTTTTCTTGTGGACTGCTTCTTCTGCAACGAGCGATTTCAAGAAAAAAAGCAGTAAGTTTTCACGAAATTTTGCAAAAGTCGTTGCGAAAGTCAGTGCTTGAAGCTGCAAGATCACAGAGTAATTCACGTTCTGAACTCCTGCAATTATAAGATTGGGCCATTGTGAAATCATTTCCTTGACGTCACACTTTGAGCAGGGGAAGCTCTTGTCGATAAGTAATCAGCAACAAACTCACGCAGTCCCTGTGTTTGCCGGAGCATCCACTCGTAGAATGCACGGGGGCTCTTGTCGTCATTGGGGAACACCATCTGAAGATCTTCTGCCCATTTCAACCAGGTTTCCAGTTGCTTCCCAGCCGCTCAATGTCCACTCGGGTCATCCCACTCACCTTCAATGATGCAACAGCGAGTGTTATTCCATCGCTCCACCCAGCCTGTGCCGCCACCGTGTTGATGTGTGCAGTGGTGGAATTACTGCGCCAATTGCGCCAAACTGCACCAGAACGAATGACCTGCTACATGCTGCTCCAAAGGCTGTATTTGTGCACAATTTGTGCCATGTCTGCGCCGAAAGGGAGCTGCGCCGAAAGGGAGCCTAAGTACTTTGTGCGAAGAGTAGGGCTGCACGAATATTCTAGTTTTCTAATAGTAGTTTCCAATAATACATTATTTGATATTTGCTTCCAAATGAACTGCAATATTCATTCTTGTTAAAATGCCTACTGAACGTTTGAAGGGCAGACATACCGCTGGTGTGTCTGCCTTTTCAATCGTCTTTGTGTGTGTATCCTTCAAACATTCAGCTGGCATTTTAACAAGCATCAACCAGCTAGCTCAGCTTCAAGCCGTCACAAATGCAGTATTTATACTTTTCGAGGCGTTGATCGCGGCGGGTTATCCCCTTGAGTGCGATTGAGACATCCACAAAATTTTTGGCGTGTGATTGTTCAATAAATAAATAAATATCTGTAGAGGCCAGGTCCCCTGTAGGTCTCCTTTTTAGTCTCCCAACATTTCAGCAACTGCAGGTTTTTTCAAAGGCTAACTTTCGAAGAGATTGTAAAAAATTTTCTGACATTAAAGGTAAAAATTGTCTGCTCCAAATGTGGGAATCTGCTCCAAAACCGTTTTTCCCTGCTACAAGAGCTGCTCCAAATCACCGCTTGTCAGTTCCACCATTGTATGTGATACCCTGTACCGCACACTTCCTCTCATGGCGCCTGCTGCCGACGATGAGCCAGAGAAGACGAGAATCGACTCCGGCATCACGGTCAACGATGCGAAGCCCAGTTGTGATGCTCTCAACTGCACGTCGTGAGCTGCTCCGCAAGCACCGCTCGTGAAAAAGGCACGTTCGTCGGCCTGAACGTGGCTGTCGCAGCCACCTGTTCCGGGAAAGTCCAGTGGTAATCCCACTTCTGAATGTTAAAGATTTCGAAGTAATATCACTGAACGTTCATAAACAAACTGGTTTATTTAAAGACAATAAAAGTTATAGCCGATCAAGCCGGCGCTGTCTTGTGTCTCTTCTACCGTGGTTGCCAACCGACGATTAGTTCTACGCCATACCTGGCGGTCTACTCGACGGATCGCTGTCGCTCCCCACCGAAATTTCAGGGGGGGAGGGAAGGAGCTCAACGACAGCTTCGCAGATGTCAAGCGAAAGGTTTTTTTGTTTTTTTTATCAAACACGTCTGTTCGAGCTATATACATGCACACGCTGACCCACTCGTTTAAGGGGACACACCCCCTAGGGGGGTCGACTTTTGAACCCTTGTCTTAAAATGAATGAAATTTACAGGGTAGGCTGGTGGTCATGCTAGAGGGTGTATAACAAAATTTCAGGTCTGCCGGTTAAATGAGAAGGAAATTAGAGTAGCTTCTATCAGCAACACGCCTACATTGTTTAGTTAATCTATCGTCAGAAAACTATCACGATATCCGAGATTTTTATTCGCTAGATATGTAGCAGAATGCCTAGAGGGTGCGGCTATGGAACGTTTTTTCTAAGAAGTAATTTATTTCTATAAATTTTCTCTTCTGGGCAGTGTCTCCCCTTAAGTACATAGCCTCCAGATTTGACACAGGTGTATTGAGCGAACGGAGAAGGATTTTTTCGTTCACTCACTCGCTCACAAAGAAAGTTTCTCTGCTAAATTGCATCTGACGTCACATTCATTCAAGTGACGTCGCACATAACGTCACGTGTGACGTCAGGAGGGTAAAATTTTCCCGCTAAATTTGGCGGAAATTGTTCCGCTATATTAAGGGGGAAAATTTCCGGCATATTTAGCGGAAAAAGTTAACCCTCGTATGTTATTATGGGAAACATCCCATAATGCAGCGTGCAGTTACGCTGACGGCGACGGTGCCGCCGCTCAACTTGGAAACTGGCGCCTAAGAGCTGCGCTCTAAAATGGGACTGGCCGGTTTGTGGCAATAGTGCAATCAAATATGGTAGTCAAGCATCCATTTCCTGTAGGCCCCACAGAGATCACCCACAGAGCATAGGATTATGGAACGTGTAAGTCACCTACGTACCCGTGCTCCGGAAATTCGTAGACCGATGGGGTTATAAACCGGTGTGGGTCCCACAGAAATAGTTGGGCTGTTCGGGTCCCCATGAATCCCTGCACAGTTTGTTTGGGCGTGTGGGTCCCCACAGAGTTTGTGTGGGTGTATAGGTCCCCATGGGTCCCCGCACAGTCTGTTTGGGTCTATGGGAGCCGTGTGGGTCCTGCACATATCCTATAGGAGCTGTGCAGGATCATAGTACTGGGGGAGCAGTGTTGGTAACCCTTAGGGTTTCATAACCCCATGCTCTGTGGGCAATCTGTGTGGGAACCTGTGGGTGATGCATGCTTGACACCGTTTTTCACTGCAGACCATTGCCAAAAACTGGCTGGTTCTATCTTTATTTACTGCTTGGCCCTTCGTTTCTCTTGCTTTCGCAGGTTGTTTATTTTTTCTCCCAGTATTTGGTTCACTTTTGCTGTCGTCGACATTACAGCAATGACATCTGCATGATGCTTTTGGCCACGGAGCTTCATCACTAGGTATCCTGAAAAATATGCATTGACGAAATATTTAAGAAGCACAGCTTGTAGATGAAGGCTTAAAGGGGTACTCCGGCGATTTTTTGAGCTACCTCAACTAACTATATTTTTTGACTCCCCGGCCTTTACCCTTTCCCGTATGCTATTTAGTATCGCGAAATTCATAATAATATTGCGAAATCGGCAAATGAAAATGATGCAAAAACCAACATTCAAATATACCCGCACTTTTCAGTGCCGTGACGTCAGTGGCGGCCAGGCTTGCCAGTCGAGCAAGCAGTCTAAAAAATAGAATATGAAAATTATTTGTTCCGTGCAGGTGCGGGGGTACTGGAACGAGCTTCCAAAGCATTCATTTGACACCATGAAACTCCGTCCAATCAGTTGGGAACAAATTCTACAGTCAAAAGAGTGAACCCATGCCTTCCACTGACGTCACTTTTTCGTTGTTGCCAGTAGAGACTTTCAGTTTGAAAAACACGGTGAGGACCAAAATTGTAAATTCAATAACTTCGTGAAAAAAAATTATTTTAACCTAATATTTGGGATACTATTTTAGCGATGTTGTTTGGCGAGTTTAGCAAAATTTCAAGCAAATCGGGGACCATGAAGAAATCGCCGGAGTACCCCTTTAAACAAATATTCAGATTGCATTGCCCTTCAAAAACAAATCAGATTGCATTGCCCTTCAAAAAGACTTGAATAGCATAATGCTATGGTGTGAGATATGGCAAATGCAAATAAATATAGAAAAAACGAAAACGATGACATTTACAAACCGTTCTTCCATTGTACATCATGACTACACCCTCATAGATTCAAAATTAGATAAAGTACGTCATTTAAATATCTGGGCATTCCTCAAAGTCCTAATCTTTCGTGGAATAATCATATAGACTACATTCTTGAAAGAGCAAATCAATCTTTAGGATTTATGAGAAGACATTTGTACATGGCAACAAAAGGAACAAAACTACTAGCACACACTGCTCTGATTAGGCCAAAGTTGGAGTATGCATCTATAATTTGGAACCCGCATCAAAACTATTAAATGACCGGCTAGAATCTCTTCAAAACAGAGCAACTCGATTCATACTCAAACAATACGCACCTGTAAGCGTCACACAACTTAAAGCCTCAATTGGCTTACAAACACTTCAGCAGAGAAGATATCTTGCTAGGCTATCGTATTTCCATAAACTCTTTCACTCCTCAACTGAAATTCGCGAAAATAACGTCATCTCCACCCCCCCGTATCTTTCCTCGTCATGATCACCCCAACATAGTTCATATTCCCTTCGCAAAAACTAACTTGTATAGATTTTCCCCGCTTCTGCAGGCCATAGACGACTGGAATGGGTTGGCAAGCGAAATCGGATAGACAACAAACCATGACACGTTTGTTTCATTGTTACGTGGCGCTTCATCATGACATCTATTTTGTCTTTCTTTTCTAAGTTGCACGTGTACGTTTGGTACCTTTATATTTCCATCTGTCAATTTCGACATCGCTGAGTGAGTAAGTGTTTTCTATAAGGTTTTCCGTGTACCCTTTTTTTAGTGGCACTTGTAAACTTCTCCTGTATTACTTTTTAATCATTTAGAAATTATTACATGCCGGTGTGCGTGACCATGCACCATGTTACGCGTTATTGAGTTCTGTTATCGTGATTATGTTTCCTTTTATATTTTCAAACAATTGCAACATGAAAAAATTGCACCATGTTACGCGTTATTGAGTTCTGTTAGCGTGACTATGTTTCCTTTTATATTTTCTTACGATTGCAATATTGCACGACTATGATGACATTCCATGTACCCCCTCTATGTAATGCCCCCTGCGGGCCTTTAGAGGTAAATAAATAAATTAATGTCACATGCCACATCACTGAAAAATTGCAGTAATACTGCTTTTGCACCTATAATATGAAGAAACAGCTAGCTGCCAGCAAAGGAGGGCAGTGTAAGGTGAGCGGACAGACTGGGCTGTAGTCCAACAAGTCCCATCTGCATTACCTCACAAGCAGCGGGCAATCTATCTGAATTTGTACCTGGAGCACAATCCCCTTAAATGTAGGGTTGGGGACAATACATTTTTTTAGAGCTGGTTGCACAGAATGTTTCCTTTTAATTCAAACATAATGTTTTAAAAAATGGGGCAAGAGTTACGTGCATGCCGTTTTTACCATTTCTTTGTGGGGCTCGGCGGACACTAGGTAAGGGGATTTGGCTCATTTAGAAAAAGAAATTCAACTTTCTAAATGGATTTGGCTCATTTAGAAAAAGAAAGTCGACTGTTAAATACATTTTCAATGTCAGGTGGAGACGGAGCATAAAATCCATTGGTTTTGCAGTGCGAGATTCCTCTCCAGATGGTCCAAGCTGTGGTGCACTAACACATTTGGCCATTGATTCCGTTGCACCGTACGTATTTGTATTTACACTTTTAATGTCTCCTTGCCTCCTTAACACTCATTTAGTTCACAAAAACTTGTAGTATTTGTGAATATGGTGAACATATATGAGCTTGATTGATATTTTATCATCACAATGTAAATATGAGATGTCTTAACATATATATATATATATATGTGTAGACCTTTCCAGCGGCAGCCTCGATTGAAGCGATTTACAGCGCACGTCCCTGGTTTTGAGAGGGTACGTCAGTGTACTGTGCTAGGCTGTGGGTTTTCTAGTCAATGGGTTGCGGCAGCCTGCATAGGCGCACTTCCAGACGCTAGTAGAGGCTAAATTGCCGCATTCTATTTTTTATTTTTGTGTTCTATGGCGAATAGAATTTCTCTGGGTTTTTAAGAATGCATGGTACTATTTTTGGGAACAAAAAAAAGAAATGAAAGCTGTTTTGGTGAGTCCGTGTGTGACAAGACAAATGCAATGGAATGTTTGTTTCATTTTATGTTGATCTTTTTATGGCACCATACACTCAGCCGTGTCAATCTACAAATGTCTTAACCGTCGGAAATATTCGACCGCACAGGATATCCGGACTGCGTGGATATTCCCCGTCCACAACATGAACCGTTCAACAAGTCTTATCAATCGAACAACATATATTGTACGTACCCCACGGTGCCACGTTATCCGAACAGGATTTGAGAAAGGTCTCAAATAACACAGCATATCCAATATACAGTGCCGACGAGAGTCACTTCACGATGATCGGACGAAATCCGGCACATGTAAAAGAGAGCTGCGTTTTGGCACAGCTTCAAAGCAAATGAACGAACGTGTCTATTCCGTCCCTACACCCCGGACCCGACCCTATCAGCTATTTTTCGCGAAGACCCGGAACATAGCCGGGACGGCTTTTTGGAGATTATCTCAACGGAAATGATCCTCCAAGAATGTCGAACTGGCTAGGTCGCGGGCTGCTTGACGTTCGCCCCCTTGAAATTTGCGATAAACTTGAGAAGCTCATTTTCTGCGTATAACCAGATAAAAAATACATCATCAATATACCTCTTGTAGAACATTGGTTGGAGCGGGCAGGATGCGAGGAAAGTTGATTCTAGGTCACCCATAAATATATTTGCAAAGTTTAGGGCCATTTTCGTGCCCATTGCGGTACCTCTAGTTTGAAAAAAAAATTTGGCGTCAAATTCAAAACTATTTGGCTCATGGACCAGGCTCGAAAGGGCAGCCAGAACGTGGCCCTCCAGGAAGTCATCCCTCCTGTGGGCTTCATATGCCCTCACAAGCGCCGCTGTGCCGTCTTTATGGGGAACATTGGTGTACAGAGCAGTTACATCCATTGTAACTAGAAAAACGTCCTTGGGTACTTTAATTTTAGAAATTTCTTGGAGAAAGGGAGTCATGGCGCTCCCGCTGTGCCGGGTGACCCGCTCGGCGTCGCCCGGAAGTCGCACCCCACCCACGCTGCGTCGGTCGGCATGTTCGGCGGCGCCAGAATGCCGAGCCCGAGACTCTGGTCAGTCGATGGGTGGTCGATGGCGCTGCCAGGAAGCCGAACCCGCTCTCTGGGTGGCCGATCATAACAATGCTTATCTCTGTTGGGACCGGGAGTCCAGCCAGACGATGTCGAAGGCAGAGGAGATGCGCTTTGGTGGGGCTTTTCAAGGAAGAATTCCTGAAGCCGAAGGCTTTGTGCGAAATTATCGAGATCCTGGAGGAGCATAAAAACGTCGTACTGGCCTGTGGTCGGGCAGAAGTTAAGACCCCTTGAGAGGAGCGACTCTTCGTCGTGGGTTAGTTCTACACTGGATAATTTAACTATGTCGCTACGATCAAGAGAGTTAATCTGTATGTCCCGTTCACTCACCGTCGTCGGGGGATATTTAACATTATCCCTAGGTAGTTTACTATTCTTTACCTCCCCTGGTGATACCACGTTTCTTTTCTTCAAATGATTTTAGTGTTGCGGTTTTATGCGGTGACAGTTCGTTAGCGCAAAGCAAATTGCTTTCAACCCTTTGAATATTCGTCAAAGTTGTCCGACAGTGATTTTTAACTATTTTTACTAAATCGAGAGAAGCATTCGTAAGCACTGCATTCCATCTTTTTTAATCGCTTTTGGAGAGATATGTCATACTAGGTGGAAAATAAATTTCTAAACTCCTGGGAGCAATGCATCTTCGAGCCAAGTCTCAAGGTATGCGGCAAGTGAGTCGTGGCGTATCCTTTTGTCCGCTAACTTCCTGATTTCTAAAAAATGTGGTGAAAAGCTAGCAGGCATCTTACTCAAAACGGGAGGAGCTTGTGAAGTGCTAGCGGAGACCGTCAATCCTGTGGCGAGCAGAGAGCCTTGCTATAAGGCTTGCGCAGATTGTAGCGCGCTTGAGGGGCAGGCTCGGCGATCTGGCTGCTCTGTCCGGCAGGGCGTCCGCCGGCGTCGTCTTCTAAGCAAGTAGGTGCCTCTGCCGAGAACCGGAGCGTCTTGGTGGCCGGGTGGCCGTCAGGAAACACGGGGTCCGGCTGGTGCGTAGGCCCAGCGTCGTCTTCTCGGGAAGCGGGTGCCTCCGCCGAGGGCGGGAGCGTCACGGAAGTCGAGTGGCTGCCGAGAAATCCAGGGTCCGGCTGATGCGTTGACTCGGGACATTGCGGATGCACAGTCTGCGTCTCCCGATCTTCCAAACAAGGGGCTCTCTGTTGACGATCCAACAAGGTGATCATGCCGGGGTCCTTCACAGTGTTCCCGAGAAGCGGCATGGTCACGCCAAACTCAGTACTCCGGCTGCGGCAACGGGTGAGCAGCCGATGCACAAGTCCAAGCCATGTAGGACATGCCAACGAAGGTGGCGTGCACTCTAGTCGCTGCCAATGACCAGACGTGCAGGACATTGGCCGAAACAATGATCAAAAAGAATGTGCCTCTCGCCTGATGCGCAGCCCGTGGATGGCGCCTGTACCTTGGCATTAAATCCGCCGATAAACCTCCAGTCGGGAAGAGCCGCGGCGTCGATTGGGCGTGCGCGGCAGGACAGTGGGGGCATACACACTCGCATGGTCGGACCCATGTCTGGGATGTGCTCGAGAAGGCCAGGGTAGTCGAAAAGCGCCGTCCAAACACTGGTATTGTGAGGTCATTGGTGCACAGATGAAGAATCGGCAGTGTAACACCCCGGGGCACGAAGCCCCGGGTGTTGTATATATATATAGGTCTATATATATATTATATAGATATATGTTGCACCGAAGCATGACTTCTTGTAGTATTGATTGAAGAGTGATCAATGTGGATCTCGATTGCCGTCTTTACCATTACAACCTCTTGCTCTGATATTTGTAACATATACATGCATTTTACTCAAGAAAAACTGCTTGCTTTTTGTTTTTCAGTCTGTCTTCATATTGTGACATTTTAAAACATGCCCATCTTTTAGATGCAATCACCATTCTGCTGCAAGATGATCATATTTGTTCATGTACACTTGTCAATGTACTAGCCGTTTCTCTTGTTTTGTTCGCAGTCCATTGGATATCTGTAGATAAACCTAATAATAGTCCAAATAAGTCCTGTATATCTAACTTGTTTGCTGCCTATAAACATATACATATAGTGCTCTGTATTTTGGCAATATGCCCTTTTGCTAGAATGTAGAACACACAAGACTAATAAGGTCAGAGCACAGAACACAAAACTAACAACTTCGAATGCGTGAGCATTAGAAGCCCCATTGCGAAGAAAACCCCTCGTTGTTGACGTCGCCGGCGTAGTTTTTTGCGCACTGGGGTGAGCTATGTCTAGAAATTAAAAAAGAAAGACAAAATAGTTGTATTTTGCATGACTTCTATAGGATATATCTTGAGGTTGCACATCCACAGGCTTCCCATAGACCCCACACATGTCCCACAAAGCAACACAGAGTGCTCTCCTAACGTGTGTGGCATCCCTACAGCAAACCGCACAATGTCATACTTGTCCTATAAGACCTTATGCTCTATCCTTACAGGCTGCGGGGTACTCACAGCAACCCACAGAACCTCGTACATGTCCCATAAAAGACAGGGTTCTATCCCCACAGACTGTGAAGGTTACCTAAAGAAGCCCCCACAGGCTGTTACCTAAAGGAGCCCGCACAGTAACCCACATGTCCCATAAGCCCACAGGCCTGACCCCACAGAGATTTTAGTACATCCATACAACCCCGTGGGTGCCCCATAGAGACTTTGAGGACCCCCCACAAATTTTCCCGAAAACCCGCTTGGTCACAGCATTCCAAACGACCAAGAGGTCATATGAGCTGCTGTAAAGTATGCAAATTAAGAGCAATTCTGGATCTGTTGCTGATTGTAAGCTTTTGTAATTGGCTAAGAAACACAAGTATCGAAATTAGCATTAAGGAGCAGGCGAGCTGGTGAGTGATCATGGTTAAAGTTATCCCAAGACAAGGGGAAACAAAAGGGGACAAACAAAACAAAGTCTCAAAACACAGCTGCAGCTGTGTTTTGGGACTTTGTTTTGTTTGTCCCTTTTTGTTGTCCCTTGTCTCGGAGTTACTTTAACCGCAAGTATCGACCTGATCGTGGCATTATTTGTGCACTGATCCAAGCAGGCCTATTGCTGACATGGTTGTGTATCGCAAATAGAAGCTGCTGTGTGTAGAGCGGCAAACTGCGAGCACCGGCATTGATGATTCAGAGAAGCAGGTAGGATGCAAAAGAGGGCAAACGAAAAGCAGTGAAAGAAAGCAGATGCAAGGTGAGACGTGTTCGTTTTGCCATAACGAGCACTGCATTTGTTTAACTACTTGTCAGCATCGGTTCTTTGGTGATTTTCGCAATAATTAAGCAAAAGCGTATGAGACAATGATCTTGCAAGTGATATACATCACCTGCTTTTTGAGTTTATGAAGCTACCACCTGCAATTTTAGCTCACCGGGAACACTAATGTCGGCTCGTATGCCCTGCCGTTCCAGTGCTGCCAAAATGCAAGGAAGACGCTGGACCTCCTCCAAAATGCAGGGGAAGACGCCTGGACCTCCTCGTCTAGATTATCATATAATTTCTATGCCAGAGCAAACCACAAAACATAAAAGCCAATGCTGATGCTGATCTCAGCAAAGACTGACCCAGACTCAGGTCTATGAGTCACTGGCACAAAATGGTACTGTACACATTAAGCTGTGGCACTGAACAAACTTTTCACCACTGTGACATGCAGGAAAGAGCTACTTCAATTTCTATGAATCAATCACTTCAGTGCAATACAATCCAACTGCTTAGACAAGGCATTGATTGGGAAAAATATAGAGGATTACTGTTTAGATTAAAATTGTGTCGGGTGATTTGACTTCACCTCTTAAGAATGCCGGCTTCTTAGGTGTCAGAGGTGGCTTCCTTCCCCTTGTTTGCGTTCGACGCAACTCCTGTTACTGTCCTTGTGAGTAGAACGTCCGATCTCCATACGGTTGAGGCAACGTTCTTTAGCGCCATGCTTGCCTCAATCTTCGGGTCCATTGCGTCCTTCCACGCCTGCTTTGGGACCTGAACTTCCGCATCGTGGAAATTCATCTGTAAAACATTAAAAGAGGTGGCAGAACAAAGGTGTCTGGTGAGAACCAGAGAGAGCTGCTCTCCATGCAAGGCTGATTTATGCGAATTCATTACTGCATTTATGATACCCTAGTGGCACGTCAGTGCAAACTGGAGTACTTCATAGTTAAAGGAATCTTAAATATACGTGATGGCAAAAACAATCACTGCAGATGTGAGCACCAAACTATGTTTTATTTCTTTTACAAGGAAGACATGTAAGAACAAACAGCGAACCCGAGGGGGCAGCTAGCCTGACTGGTCAGAAAACGGTTTAGTGTGCTAAAATAATGGTAAAAACAATTTTAAAAAGTGGTTCTGCAAACATACTTATTTTGCTCTTTGCCATTGAGGACAAAATACTGTATTTCCTTGCCCTAATAACACCCGGTTTTTCCAGAAAATTGGGTCAATTTTTGGGGGTGTGACAAATATGGGGGGGGGGGGGGAACTTTCCTAAGTAAAAAGCAGAAATGAGAGATGGTTTGTGAAAGCGCTGCATTGGAAATGCGACCAAGCTTTTAGATTGCAAGTGCGGCAGAGGATTGCCCGAGAACGGCTGCGACGAGGGGCACGTTCAAGAGGTTGTGTTTTTCCCTTTGAGATGGCGTCGATGGTGCAAACGACGCCATCTGAGCGCGACTGAAAAGTGCACAGAACATAGAAATCCAAATAGAAATTCGAGGGTCCTGCAGACAACAGATGTGGACGAAGTTGGGCGGACAAGTCCGTACAAAGAGGCCGTAAACATGGGTTCCGCAGGTTCCACGAAGCACCGGTCTTGCTTTCGCCAGTCGAAAACTTGCGGTGGTGACTTTTGTTTCTTTCTTGACGTTGACGGAACTGGACAGGCAGGCATTCCACCTTCAGTTTTGTTGTCGCTTGGAAGTTCTGTTGTTAGGCCCTTCGTTGGCAAGTGCTCCTCGTCACCGTCACTCACTCCACCATCACTAGATCCCACATTGGACACTGTTCCACTTTCCGGAACCAAAACCACACAGGGGCGATCGCGACTCCATGTCTGGTAGAACGATCCCGATGGAATTTCCATCGGGCAGCAGTAGTATACAAAACCTAAAAGAAAAGATCACCGTGTCAAATTCTATCAGTAAACAGGTCAGCATAGGGATGTACTAAACCACACCAAACAGGAGCTTTCTCCCGACAATTACAGCTGATGCCTCGTGCAAAGGTATGTTAAATTCAGTATGAACGCCCGCTCCTAAACTATCGCTCAATCTATTTACCTGGCTAAACATTCATTGGGTTAAAACTAGGGGTGTGCGAATATTCGAAACTTCGAATACTTCGCGAATAATGCTTGCTATTCAATTCGATTCGCTTTGCACTTTCGCTGTTCGAAGTACTCGTGCTCTTCTAATACTTCGAAAACTACGGATAACGCGAAACTCGCCGATTTGTGTCAACTCGCTGTTGAGTTTCCTGTCTTGTTTTTGGACAAACCCGAAAAGCCAACCAAGTTGTCCTCTGCTTGCTATGATGTCTGGATTCCGGAGTTGGAGAAGTGGTCGTGACGCAAACGCTGCGATAGATTTGATGAAGTTTGCAACGGCACGTGCATCATTGTAAGCACAACCGCGACGGACCACTCTCACTAAAAAAAATTTTCGGTTGTGTTATAATTGAGCATTCTTGTTTCTTTTTATATAACTTGTAATTCATTGCAAATTAAATTTACATAGCTTATTGGCCATTACAATCTGACTACAAATATGTTCTTGCTTCTGATTTAACCTAATTAGTTTTGTTAGTATTGAAAATGTAATTTGCAAAGTTTATGGGAAGGATTGAGACAAATTGAAATACTGAAATAAGAAAATAAACATATGAGTGAATGAAAGGTATGTGGAGTATAATAAGGCATAAATGAAAGCCCTAGGATACTTTATAAACGTTTTAGGACACTTTTGAACCCACCAGTTTCAAATTGATTTATTGCAAGATGCCCAAAAGGCACCTAAAAAAAGCCCGATGCCCTATTTATTATATTTGTACCCCTTATTGCATATGTCACACATACACCTACCAGAGAAGGGAGAAAAACATGAAGGCTAGATATGTGCCAGTGGACATATGGCTTCCATAAAATAGTAAAGGGTGTAAATCGTTCACTCAGAAATAATATCAAGAAAACATCCACTGACCCATTTTACTTTGTTTCCAAGACAATATTTCAAGATAAGAGACTTATTTAATGAAAATCCTTCAGGACAAGACGACAAGTGCCTGCCAATCTTCAAAAACCACAATTTAAAAAAAATGTTTTCTTAGTATATTTTTGCCTCAAAGAGCAGTGTCTCCCCTTAATTCACATCAAATAGAAAATATTTGTTTTCAAAAGTGTTCTTATTCTAAACTATTATTCATATTCGAAAATATTCAATTCGATTCATAACCTTTATTATTTGATTCGATTTGAAAGATTTTGATATTTGCACACCTCTAGTTAAAACTGCCGAAACATTGCCAAATCTAAGCACGGAAGGGAACACCATTGAAATCGCAGAGCTACTATGCGACTCCTAACACTCCTACCATAAAGTACAATGTATCTTACATGATACGCATATCTACTATGTACTATGTAGGGTAGAAAAAGGGGAGAGAGTCTTCTCAAACATCTGATATTCTACCCCCCCCCCCCCCCCCCCCCCCACACACACACACACACACACACACACGCGCACGCACGCACGCACGCACGCACGCACGCACGCACGCACGCACACACACACACACACACACACACACACACACACACACACACACACACACACACACACACACACACACACACACACACACACACACACACACACACACACACACACACACACACACAAACAAACAAACAAACAAACAAACAAACAAACAAATTTATCTGGAAAAACCTGCATCCAGCCTTGTAAGTATCATAACCGATAAGTTATTTGTGAAGCTTCACCTGTAGGCAAGGTCCTGTAGGGGCCCATTCATCCGAAGGCTGATGAAGGAGAGGATCATTTCCTGAAATTTGCTCGAGGAGTTGAGTTGTGGGCGTTGTGGCTGACGCGAGGCTGCAGCAGTTCGTAGACAGCAAAAAGGACTGTAGAGTTTGGAAGCCCCGTAAAAAAATTGACTAATTTGTCGTCGTCTCTAAATGCATCTTCTTCAAACTTCTGCTTGCTAAGACTGGCTCGAGCAAAGCACAGATCCGAGAGGAGCCAGCGTTTTTCTTCTAATCTAGCGATATCCTTCATGATTTCATCTGAAGCTCCGTAACAGATTCCTGGTCTTGCAACTCTGAAACATTACACACACGCACACACAAAAAAAGAAGAAATTGTGAGTTCTAAGGAACTGTTACTTGGCATGCTGATGCTACTTACTAGGGCTCTCGGGCGATCCTGTGCAACGTCCCTGGTCTTGCAACTCTGAAACATACTGAACAAATATGCATACATTACAATATGCTTTTACTTGACAAGCCAATGCCATGCTGATCGATCAAGGTAACACTTACCGGAGTGTTCAGGTGATTGTTCTTCTGTCAGCAGAGTGTGCTGTATCTCGCCGACTCCCTCGGGTAAAGCCACTGCAGTGTCTGGTTGCTGACTTGCCGTTGCCGCCTTGCTACGTCCAGGTGCTTTGGCTCGAGCTTGTGGACGCTTCTTGGCCTCTAGATCAACCTAGAGGTGGCGCTTCTGTCGCGCTATCATCATCGTCAAAGCGGGGAGAGAAGCACGGCCGCCCATAGACTCTCCACGTTCGCGCGCGAGACGGCGTAGATTCTTGTGTTTATTTTGTCGCATAGTATCGGTGGGAAAGCAATTCTAGCGAAAAATGGTGCAGTACTGTTCGGTGCTTCAGTGGAGATTGAGTGATGTTATCACCTACGGCTTAAATTTAAATAATCGCTCATGTGGATGCTTCCAGGGTATAGAAGGCTCTGGATGAGTCGTCTGCTCTAGGCAGACGTTTGGAAGCATGGATCACCACGACGGATGCTTGTTTCTGGCTGAACTGCACCATTTGTGTTAAATATATATATATATATATATATGTTTTAAAAATAGATTTATTGGTTTACCAACGTGGGAATTCAACAACACAATGAATTACAACCCGGATAACATAATACTGGTACAGTGGGCTGTGAAATCGCAGGTTCGATGCATTTATATATATATGTATTTTTTTTTTTTTACTTTTAGCTTTTGCAGTAATATAAACATTAGCTCAAAGAGAACTTAGTGGCTCTATTGGAAATTACCGTGCTATTGAGTTCCGCTGCAGCCAATGTTTCCCTTTACTGTGCCATGGTGTGAGTAAGTTTTTCGGAGTCTGAACAATTTTTTACGTTGGAATGAGGAGAGGGTGCCTCTTCTAGTTACGATCTGCAAACTGCACGTTGGCAGGACAACTCAAACAAGTGAAACAAACTGTTCTAATATATCTGCCGCAATTGTGACAAACGAGTGTAACCGAGCAACGCAGCATCGTTCGTGGTATTAAATTCTCTTCTCGGTAGTGGTGGTTCACCCGATTCAATTTTTTTGGTGAGAGCCGCGGATGTCAAGAGGCTAATATTACAAATTTCTGGCTAAATAATCTTCTATTCAAACACAGCAGACTCTGCAACTCCAACAAACGACCCACGCCACGACACAGACAGCATCGGCCTCAGCGACACTCTTTTACTGATGAGGGCTAGCGACCCTCATGAGACTTTCTGATCACCCTCTGCCCTCCCCTAACGTATGTCAAGACTGGGCATTTTGTCGATTAACCTTCAGATTATTCAAGAAATGCTTTAATTGTGTTGTTTTCTTCTTTTTTTTTTTTGTTTAATCAGAATGTGCTGGAGAAAGTCAACAAAGAGTAAAAAATTCATGCTTTAATATTTTTGACGTCTTTATTTCTTTTATGACACAGGCTTGCACGGTAAACCACATCAGCGTGCTTGTGATTGTCACCGAGGGTGATTGTACTGTTTAAATAATAACTTAAAAATTACAGTAAAACCTCATTAATTCGCATCTCATGGGTACATATACAGGTACATATACAGGGTGTTTTTTTTTAAGCTTTACATATTTGTTTAAAAAAAGCTATGAAAGCTACTTATGCGGTTTGTGCAGGTGAGTTATACGACCAGGGGGACATAGTATATGGGGCTAATCATAACAATCAGTCGGCTAATTAATTAAAATTTGTTAATCAAATTTTTAATTAGTGAAAATAGTCACTTGGTTCAAATTAGAAACTTGCTGAGCTTCGTCCAAAACGGCTAATTTAGCAATTTTTTAGAAAGACTGAGCGCGTGAGAAGCGCAGTAGTGCGCTAAAGTTATCACTCTTGGAGCAGGTACGAGGCTGGGGCTCATAAGAGACGGAAAAAATAGAGCGAGCGCCTTACCGCAATTGCTAGCCTTGCACCTGCTCTACGAGTGGTAACTTTAGTGAACTTCTACACTTTTCACGCGCTCAAAGTCTTTCTGAAAATTACTGATTTAGTGGTTTTCTATGATGCTCAGCAAGTTTCTAATTGGAACCATGTGTATATTTTCATGAATTTAAAATTAATAACAAACTTTGCTTAATTAGGCAACTGACCATTACGATTAGACCTCTATTCTATGTCCTCCTGGCCATATAACTTGTAGAGGAAACGTACTCCAAGGCAGGCAGCCGGTAGTGAACTGAAGCGACTTGCTTCATTCCTTTATTTACACATCAAACTTAACAACACGTGGCGCCATCTAGGTGAGTATATTAGTACAGGTTACTAGCGCCACTCCACATCTCCCCTTCTAATAGAAATCCTATTTACAAATTCAAACGTCGAGGAGGGATGACTGCCCGGCCACACCGGGTTCTCTGGACTCCCTCAGGTTGTCGGGGTGCCGGGGACCTTGGGCTCACCCCCTCAGGGGTCGCCGGACTGCCAGGACCATGTTGCTCACGGTCGGAAGGTTCCGGGCCAGGTGACTGGGCTGGCTCCTTTGGACTGTATGGAACCAGGTGCTTCCGGTTCCGCTGCAGAACCCCTTGTGGCGTCTCCACTATGTATGACCGTGGGCGCTGTGCTCGACTCAGCACCGTTGCACTGCACCGAGAGTCTTTTACCCACACCTTGTCGCCCCCAGCGAGCCCACGCAGTTCTGTCGTGGCATGCCGACGATTGTAGTCCGCCGCCTGTCGACGCTTGTCCTGCCTGTCCCTCTCGAGGAACACCTCCGTCGACGGCCACTCAGGTTTCAACTTCTCTGGTGGTTTGAGCATCCTGGTCCGCAGTCGCCGTCCCATCAGAAGTTGCGCCGGGCTGAATCCAGATCGCCCCGGTGTATCTCTGAAGACTAGGAGTGCCAGGAACGGATCGTCGCCCTTTCGGAGTAGGTCCTTGACGGTCCGGATCGCGCGTTCAACCTCTCCGTTGGACTGTGGGTAATGTGGGCTGCTTGTTGTGTGCACAAAACCATAGTCCCGCGCGAAGTTGGCAAACTCAGCAGCTGCAAACTGCGGGCCGTTGTCGCTGCGAACAACCTCTGGAATGCCAAAACGCGCAAGCACGCTCTTCACAGCAGTGATCACCGAGTAACACGTAGTGCTCTTGAGTGTGATAACTTCCAGATACCGCGAAAAGTAGTCAACAATCAACAAAAAGTCCTGACCGTTGAAATGGAACAAATCTATTCCCAGCTGCTGCCAGGGGAGTTCAAGGGAAGGTGATGAGATGAGAGGTTCAGCACGCTGAATCCTTGTTGTAGCGCACCGTTCGCAGTCCTCCACCATGGACTTGATCTGCTTACTCACACCAGGCCACCACACCGAGTCACGTGCTCGCGTGCGACAGCGATTCACGCCCTGGTGACCCTCATGGATGAACCCCAGAACCTCACCCTGAAGTGACGCTGGGACGACTAGGCGACTCCCCTTGAGGAGCAACCCGTCGCACACTGTGAACTCGCCCCTATGTTTCCAGTACTTGAGGAGATTCACCGCCACCTTGGGTTTCACAGGCCAGCCTTGCTCGCAGTACTTCAAGAGAACGACGCACTCGCCGTCTGAAGCTTGCTCTTGACGCAACCTGTCGAGTCTCACTGGTGATTTGTCCTCGATGCCCAGGACCACGCTCTCGACGAACAGCTCCACGGCACCGACCGCCGGTGATGCCTGCTCCAACGGCGCCCTGGACAAAGTGTCAGCCGTCGCCAACAACTTGCCGGGAACATGAAGAACCCTGAACTGGTACCTCATCAATTTAAGTCGGAGGTGTTGAACCCTTGGTGGGAGCATATCTACGTCCATGCTGCCGAATAAAGACGTCAAGGGCAGGTGGTCGGTCTCCACCACGAACTGTAGGCCTCGGACGTATTCATCAAATCGTTGAACGGCCCAGGTGATCGCCAAAGCCTCCTTCTCCGTCTGGCTGTACCTTTGTTCGGTGGGTGTTAAGGAGCGGGAAGCAAAAGCCACCGCCCGACGCTCTCCCGAAGACTGATCTTGTAAGAGTACCGCACCGAGTCCGAACGAGCTGGCGTCCGCCGACACGATAGTAGGTAGCGCTGGGTGGTACCTGGCCATGCAGACCTCCGAAGACAGCATCCTTTTCAGGTTCAGGAACGCAGCCTGTTGATCCGGGCCCCAGGTCCAGGCACTGTTCTTGCTCAGCAAGGCACGAAGAGGAGCAGTCGTGTCCGACAGGTGCGGCAAGAACCTGCCCACGTGGTTCACCATCCCGAGAAGCCTCCGGATCCCACCAACGTCCACCGGTGGTTCCATTCCTTGAACCGCTTCACACTTCTTAGGGTCTGGCGAGATGCCGTGCTCGTTGACGACAACCCCCAGGAAGTCGACAGTTGTCACGCCGAATTTGCACTTTTCCCTGTTGAGCGTCAGGCCCGCCTTGCTCAAGCGCTGCAACACCTCTGTCAGGCGCTGGTCATGCTCCGCACGGTCTTGACCGAACACAAGGATGTCGTCAATCATGTTGACGACGCCAGTCTGCCCTTCCAAAATGTTGGCCATCACACGCTGAAAATACTCGGGCGCTGAGGTGATGCCAAAAGGCAGACGGCGAAAGCAGTAACGCCCGAAAGGAGTTATGAAGGTCGTCATCTCTTGACAACCCTCCGTCAACTTAACTTGGTGAAAGCTTGACGTCGCGTCGAGCTTCGAGAACACCCGTGCGTCCCCGAGAAGACCCAAAACTTGGTCAACGGTGGGCAGGATGTGGCGTTCCCGGAGGACGACCTTGTTCAACTTTGTAAGGTCCACGCACAGTCGATACCCTCCAGCTGATTTCGGCACCACCACAAGTCCTGCACACCATGGCGTCGGGTTGACAACCCGACGAATGACGCCCTCGCTTTCCATCTTGTCCAACTCAGACTTGACCACATCTCGCAGTGGAAGCGGCAACTAGGGAGTTTGCGCTACGCAATGACCGGCGGCAGCGAGTCGGGGAAACCGATGGCGGCCGCGCCCCCCAGCTTCGTCGTGCAGCCACCGCAGCAGTTCGACTTCAAGAATGCGGGTCAGTGGCCGCAATGGGTTCAACGCTTCGAGGACTATTCGTTCGCATCGGGTCTCTACGCGGCAAAAGACTAAGTGCGCACACGAACTTTGCTCTACTGAATGGGACCTCAAGCACGAACCATCTTGACTTCACTCGCACTCGGGGAGGACGAGCTCGGCGACTACGCCAAGGTCAAGGAAAAGTTCGACGGCTACTTCGTGCATCCCGTGAATGAGCTGTACGAAAGTGCACGGTTCCTCAGACGCGCTCAGCAGCCCGGTGAGTCAGCGGACGCATTCTACACTGCTCTTTGTAACATGGCGAAGCGGTGCAACTACCGCCCACCCGAAGTTGAGGACCGTCTGATAAGGGATCGCTTCGTCGTCGGTTTGCTTGATACTAAGTTATCGGACCGACTCTGCCGAAGCTCAAAATTGACGCTCGAAGAAGCTCTCGTTCAGGTGCGTCAGCACGAAGATTCCGAAGCGGAACGAAAACTTCGTGACTCAGCGGCAGTGGGGACCACTGCGTTAAACATCGATGCGGCCAAGGTGAAAAAGCACCGCCCACCGAGACAAGCCCAAGCACAGGCGACGGGCGGGTCGGTGACCTCCCTATGCATCTACTGTGGACGGTCTTCCCATTCGCGTTCGGAGTGTCCCGCCAACAGAGCAGCTTGCAATCTGTGTCACAAGAAAGGGCACTTTGCTGCGGTTTGCCGGGCAAGAAAAGGCAAGTTGTCGTCGGTAGAACTCGCGGCTGTCAGCGCAAGGGACAGTACCAGAAGCAAGTTCGTCGTGGTCAAGGTCAACGGACTGGCCCTGAACTTTAAAGTGGACAGCGGTGCCGAGGTGTCTGTCGTACCAAGCACGTTCTCGGGAATCCCAGCGCATCTTCAGCGACCGGGCGGAGAGCTGACTGGACCGGGCGGGCATTCACTGGAGGTTTTGGGAACCTTCACGGCCAGTTTGGCGTGGAAGGACAAGTGTGTGACGCAGGAATTGTACGTCGTCCGTTCCCAGACTGTGCCTCTTTTGGGTTTTCCTGCAATTCAAGCCCTGGGAGTCGTGAAGTTCGTGGACCACATTCCAGAAGTTCCTCTGCAACAAGCCGGGGTGGTCGTTCCGTCGGAGCTGTTTCAAGGCCTTGGTGAGCTTCCTGGCGAATACACAATTCGTCTGCAACCGGAGGCTGTTCCATTCTCGTTGCCTGTTGCAAGGCGGATCCCACTTCTGACACCATGTAGAGGAAACGTACTCCAAGGCAGGCAGCCGGTAGTGAACTGAAGCGACTTGCTTCATTCCTTTATTTACACATCAAACTTAACAACACGTGGCGCCATCTAGGTGAGTATATTAGTACAGGTTACTAGCGCCACTCCACATAACTCACCTGCACAAACCGCATAAGTGTAGCTTTCGCAACTTTTTAAAAACAAGCTTGTAAGGCTTAAAAGAAACACCCTGTATATGTATCATTTAACTGAAGAATTGCAAAATGTGTCATGTCATTGGCATTTCAGTTACATGTTGAAAGACTCCCAAGTGGTCCAACTTGACCCAACAGTCACGAACAGTGAAGGGCCCTGTGGAAGTGTTGTTGCCATATCGTGAGCAAACTCTAGCCGAAAGGCCTCTGGTAAAAAGGGCAGGTGCCTCACGCATGTGAACCACAGTCGCGTCAGGATTTTTCCGGCAGACCGAGCGCATCTCTTCTCTTTTATTGCCTTTGCGAATTGGAATGCACAGCTGGAGACCGTGATGGGCTGCAGAAGAGCATCTGCACTGAACGTGTTCACGGCAGCTTTGATGGCAGCAGCCTCAAGGTCAAACAGCCTTGTTGCAGAGGCGTAAACGGTATGGGCGACGGTATGGGCCGTTTAGGCGTAAACGGTATGGGCGACGAAAAAATAATAAAACGTTTTAACCTGCAAATAGTAGAAAAACAGAGGGGAGGCAAAACAAGAATGTGTGACGGTTATGCTTATATCTTAAATGCCTTCGATTGGCGTGGCTACGGCAGCACAATGTTTTCGCCCATACTGGAAGTGACGACAATTCAAGATGGCGGCGCCCTTGTGGAAAAGGTCTATACAGCTGCCCGGGGTTGCAGATCTCCGGTGGTGTGAAGACGAAGTTCCCATCGCACATGATCGTTTCGGCTGCAGCGAGACATTTGAGATTTTTTTCTGCAAAGAATTTGAGCATTTCCTTGCCAGGCGTAGTGTTCTCATGCCTCAAGAAAGCCTCATTATCAATGGTCACTCGGAGCTCGCTCAGTATGTTGTCAAGCAAGATGTTCTTGAACGAACTGAGGTGCCGGTTGTAAGAAAGTGCACGGCGCTTGAAGTGAAATTCATACCCTGATGTCAGTTTGTGCTTGATTCATTCTTGAACGCCGTTGTCGTAGCCATCAAATATCTCTGCCAGCCCTGCAACAGCCTTGTTAAACGCTTGATGGGGCCTCTTCCTGGTCTTCCTTTGTTGGTCCTTGTTTCGCAGATGTAGCGTGACGCCATCTCCATCGCACTGGCTTTCGCACTGGATCGCACGAGTGGGGTGTCGTCGTTTAATCTGGGACAGTTTGCAGCAAACTGTTCTTGAGGCCACAGGGTATCTCTCACCCTCCAGTCTTTTCCTCGAGCTCGCATCAAAGCACGCGATACACCTGTGATATTCAACACTGGGGTCCTTCCGATTCTTATCCTTGTGGAAAAACTTTAAGACTGATCCTTCCCACCTTATACTTTTGTATCGTAAAATGGGCTTGCCCAATCTGCAGTTTGACAGAGCAAACACGACACTTTCACTGCCATCGTCCCTAAGCTCTAGTCCTCGACACGTGTGGTGTTTCTGAAGCCGGCACACCAATCAAAATGACAGATGAATATTTTTGAAAAAACGAAAAAAAAGCTTGTGTCATTTTTCAGAAAGCGGTGTTAAGTTCCGGAAACTGTGTTCGGGAAAGTCCTGCTTTGCAACAATGGGTACCATTAGGACTTGGAAAGGTATGAAGAACCTTTGGGCGATCTCGGAGTAAAAAAATGAACCACAACGGCTTGTCTTTTGCCACCGAGGTCAGACCTTCAGGTTGGGCCGAGCAGTGTGGAGACTCAAGGTCACGTGGCACTTTTTCAGTGATGCTTTTGCTGTGACTAGTTGAAACATCTGCTGTGGTCAATTTTAAGGCAAAACGGAGTAGGGTGTATCAACATGACGTCAGACAGCCGCCGCTGGCACAAGTTCGTCGAGAGTTAACAAACTAAAATTGGTCATTTTATGCGAGAAAAACCACTGTACCAGTGGCCGTTGTACAGGGTTTAGAGATATACTGACAAGCAAACATTCCCGTTTATCTCAGTTATGCTTTGGTAGCTCGTGCCGTCACGGGCGGTCGCAACGCAGTTGTTCCCAAGCAAACGAAAATGTTTGAAACAACTTTTAAGAAAATATAAACGAAAAGGGTAGCAGAGAATACTGCTATGCATTAGACGCCGAGAAATATGAAAATCCTAAATCGAAATGCCAATCAAAAAGAAGCTATTTATGTTCTATGAAACGGCGTTCGATGACATGACAATCGATAAAACGGCATTCGATGAAACAGCTTTGATGAGATTATACAGCATTGTTAAACAAAGAAATGAACCTGCTTGATTGATGGATGTAATGGCACATTTCTGGACGAAGCTGCTCGATGGATGTAACGACACGATTTTGGACGAAGTTGTTAGATGGATGTGATGTCGTGGTAAATTTAATCGCATGATGGATGTAATGGCACGAATGAACTGGCCAGAAAGGGGTGTAATGGCACGGTGGATGTGCATGCACTATGGATGTGCTGGCACAATGGATGTAATGGCACAAAATTGAACTTAATTGCTCGATGGACGTAATGACATGATGGATGTGCTGGCCCCATGCTGCGTGGTGTGTAGTGGGGCACACATTCCGCTTTGATTGCACCCATGAATCTTCTGAACAGTTTGTTTGTATCCTCGACTGAGTATTCATTCAGCACCATGCACCAGGGAGCAAGATGAAGGTTTTTCAAGTGCATGGTGTCAGTGCGAGTGTAGTTGTGGATTAGCCACGTGGTGACCTACGGTTGAGAGAGACGACTATGTTCGTATGTAAATAGCCTTATGGTCATACCTGTTGAAGCTGTCCCAGACTGCTGTCAACCACCAGGGAAGAGTTGGACACGAAGGCGGGGTTGAGGTGGGGTGGGTTTCCTTTGAAAGAAATGGGTACTTAGGGGAGTTGCAGAGCTGGAAAAGGCCCGTTTTCTCACTGGCTCAAATGGTCTGGGGGTGAGTGGGTAGCTCAATTCAAGATGGGAGTCAAAGTACACCATTTAGTAAATGTTGGCTCAAGAAGATCTTTGCGTGTGGATCAGGTCCAGGGTACTTCGGAGATATTCATGTTATTCCACTCGGAGTTCAGAAGAGCAGTGCACGCAAGAAAGAAGAAATTTGTCCTGGCCATTCTTGAGCTCGACGAACACCGCTTCCAGAGGGTTACGTTTAAGGTCCCTTTGCTGTTGGCATGGGAACCGAGATGGTACGATCAGGGCTACTTCACCCCCTCTCAATGACGAATCCAAAAAGGCTTAAAAAATTAAAAAGAAACTCCCACAGTAAAAAAAATAAATGTGCACGTGTGTGCATTTGTGTTTGCGTGTGTTGGGGGGGCTGGCTGGTGGTTAGCTTTTTGGATTAGCACTGAGACTTTTCTTCACACCCCAATGCTAATTTAATCACTTATTACTTTGTTCAATGCCTTTCTCCAACATGCATTAGGAAATCATTCCATCCTTAATGTTTAAAGAATGCAAAAACACATGAGTCGTGCAACACACAAAAGTGGCATAATTGTAGACTTGCCCATTGTATCACTGAACCTTTCAGAAGAAATAACTTTATGCCATCAGTTTAGTGTGTCTAAAAAGTGTAAATCAAATTTGGAGCAAATGAAATGCTGTGGGAAAAATGCCCTAGCGGAGAACTGAGAATTATTCAGACAGTCTTCAACACACAACTAAAATTTCAGTTGCCCAGTACTGATCATGACTGTGGATATTTTAACACTGCATAATTGTATGTAAAAAGGATTGACAGTGCTTTCTTTGGAACATCTTAAAAAGTTTGAAATGTAGGTGAAATCTCTCGCAGAGCTACATCAAACCAAAAAACAAGGTCAATTTGCTTAGTATTTTTTTTTTTGGCATTATAACATAAAAATTGTGTCGCTCCATTAAGAACACTTCCAGGAAGTTATATAAAAAATTCTAAACATCCCATTGTTTTGTTTAACTTAAATCTCAAAGTGGCATTCATGAAACAGCAAAATATAAAGAATCGCGGAGCTACACAATTTGTTATAGCGGCATAACTCTGCAACTTTGAGGATGTCAAACAATTCACTTACATCATCCACCGAAGTGAAAAATAAATATCTCTGGTACACTTGCAAACTTCAAATGGCAGACATTAGTTACACAAGACAAGTTCTGTACCTAATGAAAAGACAAAGCTATCTAAGGCATGTTTATAACCAGACATATTTGACTTAACAGAAAAAAACAACACCTTAATTGGAGGGGTTTTCTTCAACTTTCAAAAGTCAGACATACATAGAAAATAGCAACCTGCACTTCCCACCGTGGGCAAAAGGTTCGATGGCTCTGCTAACGTCAAGAGAAATGCCTCGTTGAGTCGTCAGCAAAGTGAGACCTAGCAAACCTTTCTTCACCTGTGGTCGATCAGATCCAAGTTTTCAGCCGACGTAGCGTAGCGTCTTTCGGATGTCGGCACGCTGACTGGAAGTGTCACCAGCACTTGGAGAAGAACGTGAAGGATTGAAAACATATCCTTGTCGCAAGCGTTCGAGGCTTCGAGAGCCATCGACGGAAGACGCTTCTCACTTTTTGTTTCCTCTCATATCCATTTTGCAGCCTAGAGCTGATATTCACCTCAAAGTGCCTTTGCAGCACTAGTTGCTTCCACACTGATAATTGAGCTGTATGTGTTCACAAGGCTGCTACAAACTGGGCGAGCCAGCGCGGTGTTGGTGGCATTTACCGAAGTAGGTAGCAAAGCAAACGGGTGAAATATATCGAATGTCGCAGATGGAAATCTTTGAACGACATCGGAGGGGGCGTTGTCCAGGAAGGGCATGTAAGCAGTTTGTCTGAACTGGGCTGCAATATGGCTTGTGAACCGGCCTTGGCAGTGGGCTCGTCTGCTGCAAACAAAGCTCTGCCCCAAGCTCTTTGACGAGAGTTGTGGCCTCAAGAAAAAGGTCACCAAATCCACTTTGGCTAGTCCTGCGCTTCTTGTGCGGCACAGATAAAGTGTCACCAACTGCACCTTGGCCAGCTGAAGATCTATTGAAGTCTTCTGAAATGCTTGGCTTAGTGGATAGGTGTGCGCCAATAAATCGGCTAACACCACCAGAGCTCCTATGAAGTGACTGTCGGAAATCTCAGTTAGAGGGGGGAGTGTCATAGCCTTGGATGTGCTTTGCAGCCCCCTCCAGTGGCTGTATCTTCTAGTGCTTTGGCATTCTTTGGAAGAGTTGCGTGGAACTGTTGGACACTTGGATGACGTTCGACCCATTGGGTTTCGCAGAGGCCTGGTAGCTGCTTTCCCAGTGTTTGCTTGAGAACTAAATTTCTTTTGAATGATGCCGTGAAGAAAGCAGCAACTTCCTTGATTACACCGATGGAATTCCACATGGCTTGTATTTTGTTCAACTTGGAGATCGATAAGTTCAGCGTGTGGTTATAACACCGGCATCTTGCAGCATTTGTCGCTCCTTTCCAGACCTCCGCAACTGCTCCCTTTGCTTCAGGCACCATTGCACTGCATCCATCTGTCCCGATTTCGACGCAATTTTTCGGATTGAAACCGTGACTTTTGAGAATGGCGAGAACGGTGAGTCCTATATCTTTACCTGAGATGGTAGGCTCGCTCATTGTTACTTGGTCGCTTTCTGGAAGGCGTTTGTTGAATGCTTGTCGCAGAGATACAAACTGAAGAAAGTCCTCGCGAAGCTTGCCATCATGCACATGCGCAGAACGAGTGCCAGTTGTGACTCGTGGGTGACGTCTGTAGTTTCATCAAAGATGATACTGTATAGGATAGTCTTGTACCCTTTTAATGATTATACCCATTATTTCCGCACCGCAGCAGGATACCGACTCATATTGAGTTCTCTTACTCACATAGTTTCCCGTTAAGAGGAACCAGAGAGGTGTTCTGCAAGTTCCCTGTCTCCGCTCTCCATCCGGAAACGCAAGAGCTCTCTAAAACCCCTGTCAGACGGCAGCTAGAATGGCATTTACGCCAAATGACATTCAGTGTAAATGTCATTTAGGCACTGCCACACGGCAACTCAAATGGCATTCAACCTAAATGCCATTTCAGCTAAACTGAGTTCGTAAAGCGTACTCTCGTCGGCAGCGCTCGGCACATGTTACGAGATTTTTTTAAAAAAGAAGGCATATATTGCAGAAACAATTTTTACATCGTTTTAATTACGAAAATAATTTGTTTAACGCGTATTTTGCACACACTTCACGTTCCTAATTGTTTCACCTACTCACGGCTCCAGTTAACCAGTAGGCCTAGTGGCTCTGAACAGCTGAACCTGTCGTGTGCTCGCCTCGGTCGGTTCTCGGTTCGTTGGTTCCACTTGCGATGCGCTCCACATTTACGCGTTTTTACGATGTCGGAAGGAGCGTCTGCCGGCAAAAAAAGGCCGCCTGTCAACTATACCACCCGCGAGACGTCGGTACTCAAACTATGTGAGGCGAACACCTAGAATGTCTTTGGTAGCAGAAGCGGAACGGCGGGTTCTGCACCGGCCTACAGGCGATTTTAGAAGCCCTCCGTTCCCTCAAGACATACGTCGCAGTCCATCACAACACCGAAACCTCAAGGAACATGTTTCGGTAAGATATAACTTTGACGGTGGGCATAACCAACAGGAGCACGCAAAACAATTAGCGGAGCGGACGGCCGCCTAGCATTTGTTTTGCGAGTGTGGGTCGTCGCGGCACTGCGTACCTCGAACGAGTTCATTGCACGACCGGCTTGGTCGTGGTTCATACTAGCTGTCTTCGCCTAGCAGCGCTTTAAATTTTGCGTTTGTTGCTCTGGCAACAGCTCCCGAGGTTGGCTGACATGCCTTGTCAAATGTACTACCGCCGGGTAGAGATTGTGGGAAGAATGCAAGACGACAAAAAGAGGTTACTTTTCTTTAAGTGGTACACAAGGCAACCCCCCCGAGGAAGACGTCCACTGGGAGCGTGCTGCAGATGTTGAGGATGAGAGCACAGATGCCAGCACCAGTGCTGGCTTCGAGTCTACTACGGCTTCAAGAAGAAGTAGCGGGAGCAGCAGTGAGGCGACGGACGAGGCCCAGCCGAGAGGGCCAAAGAGGAAGAGGCAGAGCCCCAGCACTGCTGCACTCCAAGTCATAATAGACCGCCAAGCACAACTGCTGGCAAGCTATGAAGCGGCACGCAAGAGAGAGTTTGAGCTGAGGGAGCAGGAACTGGCTGTCCAGCGAGAGGCATTAAAGATCCAGCAGGATGCTGTAAATGCACAAAGAGAGATGGCAAAGTCTCAACAAAACCTTGCAAGTGCCATGATGGCATTCCTTAATAAAGCCTCGAAGTAAACGGTCACTCTGTGCATGCTCATTTCAGTCATCTCAAGTGAAGAAAGTACTAGTTTGGTGGTCCAAGCAATTTTCTTCTGTCTGAATGAAACCCACCACCGCCTGTAGTCCATTAGGTATAAGCTTGCATGACAGCATGTCACCCGCGACATTTTTGCACTGTTGTTGCCTGCACCAAAGCCACTGTGCTCCCAGTACTGTGAAAGCATCAGGTTACGCCATTGTTTGTTGCATGCCAGCTAAGGACATCTCTGGATTTTGTTGCACTACTGGGGCAGTTTCTAAATTGCTGCACTGTAGTGCAGCCTTTATTGTGCAACTTCAGTGCTGGAGGCCCATATCGGTATTTACTGTAGCAATAGACCTCTATATAATTATTATATTCTGCATGGTGAAGGAAATTGCCGACTATAAAATAATCTCTACTTCGGCATTTAATGCTAGGCATGATGCTCCATTTCACCCTTATGACAAGGTTGCAGCAGACACGAGCCATCGGATTCAATTCAATGCCATGCAAGTGTGTTGAGAGAGCACAGGAGCTTGGTCAGCACTCAATTGGTTGGGATCACTCGTAGGAATGTTGTTGTTCATCATAATGTGAAACGAAGTCTAGTGCAATTTGTGCAGATATTGTTAAAGAAAAATTATGCGGATGACTTTCTCTCAAGGTAACTATTAGTTCAAGATATGAAGTATTTTAGAGCTTTGGTAACAGTCAAGAGTGCAGATTTCTTCCTCAGAAGCTTTTTACATTTTGCGACGCATGGTTAGGTGGAGGGCAATAATCACATGCTAGAGATAGAGCATCTAATGGGTCCTTAACCTGCCACAAAATATAAGAAAAAAATATCCAATGGTTTAGGTAATTTCTTATCTAAATCATCGGACATTTTATCCAGTGATTCAATAATATCCAATGGATATCATAATCATTGCATACATATTTCATATATTATTGATATGTACTTGTGACTAAAAATCTGCCAAGTATTACAAAGCTTTCTATATTTTTCGTAAAGAAGTTGATATATAAACTGGAATAATTCAATCAACAAAATTTGTTTTGAAATATGAAAGCCACATTTCATGAATCCCATGAATCATTTACTCTGGACACTGGAGCATGGCCAACGTATAGCACGCTCGAAAAGCCTATTTGTTTGGCCCTGAAAAGGGCCTTTTTTGGTTGGTAGAAGGCTACATGTTACTGATGGTACAGCACTGGCCTGTCTAAACATCTGTGCTGTCTGCATCTGTGCAAGACGACTCAAGTGCACCCGAGGGTGCACCTCAGTTGTCTTGCACAAATGTTGACAGTACTGATGTTTAGACAGGCCAGTGCAATACCACCAGTAACATGGGGCCTCCGTTGTGCATCACGCAACAGGGATTCAGTGCTGCAGCCTGGAGCGCTGGTGCAGGTAGACAGCAATGGCGTTCCTGATCCTCTGTCCGCTGTCTGCTTCGATGTCCGTGGCGCAGACCGGTTGGATGTGGACGCCGTCCACACGCTGGGCATCCCTGAGCCACTGGGCCTCAACGCCATCGTTGAAGTGCTCGCAGATATTGTTGAGGACGCAGCAGGCTCGTACGATCAGGCGGGCGTTGTTCACGTTGCACTCCATGCGTTTCAGGATCAGGCGAAACCGTGCCGTCACTCGGCCGAAGGCATTTTCAACGATCCTGCGTGCAGCTGACAGCCGCTTGTTGAACCCTGCTTGCGTGGAGTTGTGCCGTGACGTCCTTGCGCGGATACGGCTTCAACAGGTTGGACGTAAGCGGGAAGGCTTGGTCGCAGAGGATCAGTGGTGGCACGGCGGTCCCATTGATGGTGATCATCGGCTTCTGGAAGGTTGGCCCTTCTAGAATGCCGGCCAGTGCCGACCTCCGGAAGACATGGGCATCATGGCACCGTCCTGGCGCTCCGACGTTGACATACCGAAACCGGTACCTATGGTCCATCAGGGCGAGGAGGATGATACTGTACCTGCATATAAGCATGGCAAAGCACTCAATTAGTCTGCTGGGTCACAACATAATTACCTTCTCCAATAAGGTAATGGAACGCATTGGCTAAAAACTTTTTTTAAACCACACTTTAGCAATGTTGGTCAAACAGTTCCACTGACTCTGTCTTCAGCAGTAAGTTCCAAATAGGGATTGGAAGAAAAAAATATTTTTGTAATGTGGCTAGAAACTATGTGGTATAAACTCTGAAGGCTAGGACATGCAGATTCTGTACTGCTAATCCAAACATAATTTCTTATCAAATGGAGGCTATATACGGTTCCCTTTCGGAAAAAAAGTACTTACCAGCCCTTGTAGTTTCAGTAGTCGGTGGCGTCCGCTTGTGGTGGCGACACGGGGAAATGGCAACCGTCAAGTGTCCCTATGGCCTGCGGAAAGTCCAAGGTGGCTTCGAACTCCCGGACGTGCTCAGCAAGCTCGGCGGCGCTTACCATCTTCACCCACTCGGGCTCGAGAGTGGAGACAACGACTTGGCAGAACTCCTTGTAGAGCTCGTTGATCGTGGAGCGTCCCAGGCCGAACAGGTGGGCGATCGTCCTGTCCTCAGCGGTGGAGCACAGCTTGTACAAGGAAGCGCCGACTCGCTTCTCCACCGATATGGTCGCACGCATGGCAGTCACTTCACGCTCCATGTGCGGCCGGCACACATCCACGAGGTACCGAAACGTGGACGGCATCACACGAAAAGACTGCTTAAAAAAATGAGCAGGCAAGTTTGGCAGCTTATCCTCGAACCACCGCTCGTTCCTCACGAACGCCTGGACGCTGCGCGGCACAGCGTCATTCGTTGACGCAGCAGCAGCGGCAGCAAGCAAAATGCTTTTGGCAAGAAGCTCCTCTTCGAGGAGATCCGCCTCCCTCCTGGCAGACCTGATGTCCACGCTAAAAGCAGACAAACTACTTGTTTGCTGAGCGGGCACGTACATCACACACGCAGCAGACGACAGTACGTCCATCGCAACGGCGACAGCCGGATCGGGGTCCACCGCAGGATCCATCGCACGTGGAAAAAGGGGGAAGCTCGCACGGAACGAACCGCGACGGCAGCCGAAGAGAAGCAAAGACAACGAGCCACGGCGCTGAACAAAGGAGGGAGCCCACTGAGCAAGCCAAGCCGCCAAGCGGCAAGCGTCTCATCAAAAAGCAGACTTCGTTTAAAAAACACTTTGCGGTGTTTCATAAATTTTATCTTCTTGAAACAAAATATAAAAAATAGTTTATTGCGGAATTAACAATCGTTACCGCAAAATCATACTCTGTGTGACTGATTCGACTTAGGGAACGCAATCGAATAAGCATCACCTAAATGTCATTTTAGTTGTCGTCTGGCAGGTCCCATCTTGAATGTCATTTGAGAACCTGAATGTCATTTGGCGTAAATGCCATTTAGCTGCCGTCTGACAGGGGTATAAAATTACATTCATTCACATTGGTGGAGGATGTAGAAATCTCGGTATTGTGGATCAGTGTGCTGTTATCTCTGTGGACTCTGCAGTGAGATGTTTTGTCGACCCAACAAAATGATGGACTTGACGATTGGCACCAGTTTTTGCTTGTTTGCCCAGCGATGGCAGTAACCTGATTGTCCGCACTATTTTCAGGAGCGGTGATATGCTGCCGAAACTCCTTCCTAGAGCTCACGGAAGCTACGTGATAGCATTTTTCGGCATGAGCTGTCAGGCTACCACTGTTTCTAAGGAGATTCTTGAGCTGTGTTAGAGGCTTTGACACAAGCTGCTGAAGTTGTACAGTCTTGTATTTACCTCCTACGTATCCTGGGACGAGAGAACAATACTTGCACTAAAGTTTAGGATAGGTTGAAGTTTGAAAGTGATTTTCCGGACAAAATCGTTCTGGGAGATCAGCGGGAAACACTACAGAAAAGCCACTATTTTATATGTGTGTGACTGCACGTGGATTGGCTTGATTTGGCAGTACTACTTGAGTACTGCAAAGTCGTACCATTAGGTAATGCTATGGTACGGATTTTGTTTCGAGCTACACTTTACTATACAGTAAAGCCCGCTTATATCGAACAGCGCGAGGATCGCAAAATAGTTCGATATAGCAAAAATTCGATATAGAAAGTGGAAAAATAAAAAAAAACGTATGTAAGAGCAATTTAGCCGACATAGTCACGAGCTAACTCTCAGCTCTTACCAGCCCGCACTTCACCATTGATCGGACACATTCTCGAAAAGAAAACAATCATTTATTGGGGTGAAAAAAACTGCGTTAGTGTAGCCTGTTTCTTTGAGCTCATCGCGTACCTGGTAACGGCCCGCTCCACGGTATCCAAACAGTCGACAAGCGCAAGACCGCTGCCCTCAATGGCACTGTAGTATCGGCGTAGCAGGGCCACGGCAGCGACGGCTTCGCTCGAGCTCGGAAGAGGTACGGAGTCCTCGGCGTCAGCGGGACTGGGCTCGCTGCTTGCGGCAGGCCGCTCCCGAACAACCTTGGCAGCGATCTCGATGTCTGTCAGCTCCTCCGTGGTTCCCGTGACGTCGTCGTCGTCGCCTACGAAATCCTCCATTATCAATGTCTCGGGCTCACCACCGACGAACTGGGAGAATTCGTTCCACGTCTCGTCGAGCTCGCGGAGATCAGGCTGATCCACATCTTCACTGCAACCATCTTGTTCAGCTGAGTCCTCGATGTTGGCAACAAAACCACCGTGCCGAAGAGTAAAACTATACGCACTCCGGAGTGCACTTCGAACGGAAATGGCTATACGCACTCCGCTAAACTCGTATAAAACGAATGGTCACAGCGACTTTTCTAAGTGGTGGCATGGCGTAGGGGTTAAGAGGTCCGCTTTGTACGCAAGTGGACGCGGGTTCGATTTGCGGTGGGCCTACTTTTTTTCCCTTTTTTTTTCTGGAACATTTTGTTTTGTCGAGGCATTTGGCGATATTTACTACATTTCTTTTTGCGATGAACACTAAGAAAACCGAATGTTGTCGCTGAAACTTTTTAGAACTAAATGGTATGGGACTCCCTCTCTGGGGGTGCGATCGGGGACAGCGGGGCTTGTGTTGCCGGCTGGACGCCGCGAAGCGGCGTGTACTGGTTAAGTTTTGTAATTAGCAGCCGATACTGTCGCCGCGAAGCGGCGTGAACGCAGGCGGGGGGCTGTGTTAACGAGCTCCCCAGTGATACTCGCGCCGTTCGAAAAGGGTGACCCAAATGGCATGAGTTCTCCGCGGTGTGCGTATAGCCATTTCCGACCTAAGTGCACTCCGGAGTGCGTATAGCTTTACTCCGTGCCGAAAGCAATTTGCGATGGTCTCTGGCTTCACATTTGCCCAGGCTGCTTTCAACATTTGAATTGCGCCCAAGACGTCAATCTTAAGGTCCTGGTTCATCCGAAGGTTGATGAGCAACCTCTCGATCAGTCTTCGTTTGTAGATGGCCTTAAATGTCCGGATTATGCCTTGATCTAGGGGCTGGAGCCTCGATGTCGTGTTGGGTGGCAGGAACTTCAGCTCGATGTTGCTGAGCGGCATGTCCGTGTGGTGTGCAGTACAGTTATCAACGAGCAGGCACACACTGCGGCGCTCATCCGCAAGCTGAGCGTCCCAGTCCGTCAGCCATTTTCCGAACAGGTCTAGAGTCATCCAGGCCTTTTTGTTCCATTCGTACGTCACAGGAGTGTTGCGGCAGTCCTTCATGCACCGCGGCGTTTTAGCTTTCCTGATAACGAAGGGGCGCAGTTTCGTCGAGCCATCCATGTTGGCGGTCAGGTTCCGCCATGGCACTTGTTTCCGCGGGTGTCGAGAGTCTGCCTGGGCAGCATTTGCCAGAAAAGGCCCGTTTCGTCAGCATTAAAAATATCCCTCAGCTCGTACTTGGCAACGATCTGGGGCCACTCATCTTTGAGCCACTTCCTTATGCTATCGATGTTCGCATCTTCGCTCTCTCCCGAGATGGCTTTCCCGACGATGTCGTAGCGGCCCTTGTAGCGCTGTAGCCATCCGCCACTTGCAGTGAAGTTCTTGACGACGAGAAGAAATGCGAAGTCCTTGGCCTTGGCTTGCAACATTGGTCCGGACACGGGAATTTTGCGGGCTCTGACGTCCATGAACCACTTGTGAAGTGCCTTTTCGACGTCTTCGAAGGCCGGATTTCGAACACGTTGCGCATCAGAATGCCTGCTTTGTCCCGCTTTCGCCTTGATGTCTGCCTTGTTTTTGAGAAGAGTGCTCAAGGTGCTTCGAGGAATCTTGTACGTCTCGGCGACACTAGACTTCTTTTCTCCCTTCTCGACCAGCCTAATGATTTCCAGTTTCGTTGCGAACGTCAGCGTCACCCGTTTCTTTACGCTGGCAGCGGCAGCCATCACGATCGGGATTCAGGAGAAGACAAGCAAAGTTGAAGCGATCCGATCAAGTGCGGGCAGCGGGTGGCGCAGATTTGGGGATCGGCAACACCGCAGTGCCCTACGTGGCGCTTTCGGCACCAACGGCATGCACGCGTAGTGCTGGTCAAGCACTCTAGAATCGCAAGCGCCCGCCGCGCCACCGCTGTGCGCACGGCAAGTTTCCTCGCATGCGGCAGGCTTCCTCGCAATACACCGGCGTATTGCAAGGAAGCCTGCCGCATGCCTTAGGAGCGCTCCAAATCCGGCGCGGAAAGTTCGATATATCCATTATGAGCAAGATCGCGTTCGATATAAAAAGTTCAAAATGCATGGAATTTTTATCAGAATTCTACAAGGGTTCGATACAGGCAATAATTCGATATACCCGTGTTCGATATAAGCGGGCTTTACTGTATTAAGTATTATTACCATTTTGTGTTCCGTAATATCCCGTGTCCTAACCTAACCTATGCCAGGACCTTCGCAGGTCCTGGCCTAGGTTACTCCCTTTGATGCTGTGTTGCCTGTGGCCAGGTTTGTAACAAATGCGAGATCCGGCGTCATGTCTCTTGTGACGCTGTTTCCCATCCCCATTGGTTGGTTAGGATCTGTGATCAACGTCGGGCCCTCTCTCTGCGCGTCTGGCCGCAAGTTCCTGCCCTTAATCAGCTCTTTCTCGTACCCTTATGCAGGGTGGGCCGCGTTAAAATCTCAGTATTACAATGGGTGTCCCCTGGTGATTTCTGTCGTCTTGTGGAGTAGGTTAGCATATCTTTGCTGCTTCTTGAGGCTGCTGTATAGATTGAGAACAAACAGACAGGTGTCGTCTCACTTGGATGTGGGAAAGATTTCTAAGAGAACGTGCTCGATCGTCTTTTCTTTGGTATCGTGCTGGAGCATCGGTACATTTCTTCTGACCAGGGTGGTAACCGCAGCCGTCTTGTTTGTGGCGTTTAGGCCTATGAAGGCCCTGTAGCTTGCAAGTTTGGCTTTGCCCCCTGTTCTTGTAATATTAGTATTTTGGGAGGCGTCTGGTGTGTGCCTAAATAAAATTGCATGTTGCTTCGCTTCTTTCTGAAACTTCTGCAGTTCCACTGCAAGATGCGGTATTTGGGATGTTCAGTTGTTGTCTGCGGCAGCAGGGTAGTTGTAGCCGGCAGATTCGAGTATCTTTTGAGCTGTGTCTGTCATAGGGTTGCTATGCTTCGATTTCTTTTCCATCAGAGCTGCCTCCATTTGGCTCATTCTGCGGCTCATCTGGCTTACTGTTGTTTCTATCTGGCTAAACCTGTCACTCATACCTGCTAGGGTGCGGTTTAGTACTTGCATAGCCATTATAGTTTCTGCTATGGCCGCCTTCATTTCAGCCCTGACGGCGTTGCTGAAATTCTCAAGTTTTCTCTCGACTGTTTCCTCCAGTGTTATCGGCTCGCGCTCCTCCTTTGCTCATTTGCGTGGAGGGTCAGAGTCTTTGCCTAAGCTGTGGTTGAGTCCTCGGGTGGGTGCCTTGCTCCTAGGTGTCTGTTCTTCCCTGGGTTTGGATGCTTGTGCGTTAGCGCTTATCGTCTTTTGAGTGTTGCTAGTTCCATTTTGAGCTCCCTATTCTCTTGCATGACTAATTCTAAGAGCTGCCCAATGCATGCGAGTTTGGATTGCTCGTTCTGTTGTGTGTTGGGGGCGAGTATCCCTATCTGTCTAATACTAGCTTTGTGGGAGACTGTGTTAGCCCAGCTCACCTGTTCTTTCGGGGGCTTGCAGAGCCGCCGTCACTGCGGTGGTCGTTGGCCTGATCCTCCCGGGGTGGGCGTCCGACAGCCCGGGCTCTTGTTGGTGTGTTCGCCTGGCTCTGGTCCCTGTGGGTGTGGCTGTCTTGTCTCGAGAGTCGTGGGTCTTTGTGGTTCTCGACCCTTGACTTGTGGTTTCCACTGCCAGGTTGGCAGGGGAAGGACACGGATCTGTGTTCCTAGTCGTCGACGGGCTTCTTTCGCATTCTCACTCTTTGCTGTGCGATTGTCTTTTCTTGGAGCTTCTCTGCCGTCAGTCTGTTTCATCTTGTTGGAGCTCCTTTTCCCACTGCCGCCGTCGGAGCAGGTACGGGGTCTGGAATCTTTGGCGACACTTCTTGTCGCCCGCGGGGTGCCCCTTACCACAGAGTGCGCACTTCGGCTCGCATGTGTGGTTTTCAGGCGGTTGTTGCATTCTGCAGACCTTGCAGTGCATGGTTTCGGGTTTCGGGCACACGTCGATTCTGTGCCCAACTTTGGCACAGGTTTCGCAGATTTCATGCTTCTTGTGTTGGTAGCATTGCATTTCTGTTCCTTGATAATAGACTTAATAAGGGACTTTTGTTTCTTCGAAGAGGATGATAACCGAACTGGATTTGCCCAAGCGTCTTGCTTGTAGCATCGTTGGACTCTTTTTTTTTTTTTTATACAAGTCTTCTCGTAATGTCCTTCGGAGTGTCAAAGTCTGGGATGTTGCGTATAACGCCTCTCGACATGTTGTCCGGCGGTGCCGCATACGTCATAGCCTAGTAAGTTGCTCTGGTGACTGGGAGTTCTTGGATCTTGGCGTAAGCCTGCGCATGGATTACCGAGGGAGTGCTGATAACGAAGCTGTTTTGCTTCGGGCTGGCGCGTAGAATATCGTCCGCCACTTGCTCGGGTTCAATCCCCGTCGCTCTGGCAATGCAGTCGCGTAGTTGCGCTTCACGGAGTTCGGACACGTTGAGGCCGTTTCTCAGTCGGAAAACAATTTTAAGGTCCTCTCACAACAGGTGTGGCGGAGGCAGGGGGGTTTTGTACTTTAATGCGAAAGCATTATCTGTCCCATGGCGCGAGCTGACGTCATCAGTTTGAAGCGCAGAAACGGCATCTAGTTTCCTTGATCCCAAAGGTCCCATTGGCTGGCGCGAGGCGACGAGGCTGCCAGCCAATGGGACGAGGCTGCCAGCCAAACATCCGCTGCCAGATGGCGTTGCGTCTCCGTGCTGCCAGCGCTCCGATAAAACTAACCGCCACAACCCCATGTCACTAGCCCACTACGGGCCCCGCGCCAGTTAAAACGGGCATGTTGGCACGTGCTCGGAGGCTTCTGCTCGTCTCGCCGCCGACCAACATGTCGTCGCCTCCATCATCCACATCGTTGGCGGTACTTCTGCCACAACTCAAAAACATTACTCGTGCCACAAAACTCTGTGGATCACTCCGTGGCATTCCATTGGACATTCATGCTTTCGCATTCACAACTCATAAGAAATGTTCAGGTGTTTTCCGACTGTTTTCTTTATTAGCTTTTTTAATTGCTGCTTGGGGGTTGTTGACCCCTTTAGCCTGGCCGTGGCGGCCCGCCGTTGTTTTTTCTAGCATGAGGCTTAGCTTCTCGAACTCTCTGCGACGCATCTTCTAGTGGCTTAGGAGCCAACCGAACAGGGCCGGATTAAGAGAAAAGGGGGCCCTGGGCTGATGTGAACGTTGCCCCCCCCCCCCCCCCCCTGCCCCACACACACTTCTTCCGACCTGGCATAGACATTAAACATCACAATGATAAACAAAAAAAAAGAAAAGAAAATATATATATATAAAAACATTTTGCCATTGTCAAGCAAAACGGCTGTGTTCACTTCGTTTGTCACAACTGTCTTCTGTTGTTTTCCTTGTTTTTTTATTTTTCTTAACATTAGGATTTATTGACACTTCATTGCATGGGTGCACAGCAATGTATCTGAAAAAATATTTTTGACGAATAGACAATCATTGCATTGCAAGAATTATTCACGCTATACAACAGTATGTGATACAGAATATACAGGCATACATATATACAGATATACAGAATACGAAATACTCAGGCAATGCAGCATGTAACATTGAGGCTGCAGTACATACAAATATAAATAACACCAAGTTGCGCAAAAACACTACATGAAATTAATGTGATATATGTGACACAGTCGATTATAGCAAGATTAAATTGGCATGAAAGAGTTAAAAACAATGTATGCATGACTTTGTATGTGTAAGTTAAAAGAAACATCACGCAACAAGAAGTATGACAAAAAAAAAGCTGTCTTTGAATTTCTTGATTACATCTTGGCACTTTATCGACACAAGGTGTTGGGCACATAGAGTGCCCACTTGAGCAACTTGCACGCACCGCAGATTCTAAAATGTCATCTTTCAACTCTTCATTTTGGCAAAGTTGGAAATATTTTCTACAAAAGATAAACCGCAAAGAAGGTCACTTTGTGAGTGGGAGGCTCGCCGTGCAGATCGTTAAATCGAGGACGCAACTCTCCACTCCCGGCCTTAGAAACGTCGAGGCTTCCGTCCCGCAGTGAGCCATGTCGGTGCGGTTTAGGGTGCACTGAAGTCGCCTACCCCTCGCGTCCGTCCGCTTGTCCCCCCCCAACTTGTTATGCGAATTAAAGTCGCCCCCGAGAATGATGTGTCCAGTCTCCCTGGCTCTTATAGTCGCGAGTATGCTCGATCGCCACTGTCCGACGGGGTGGACATAACACAAGAATACAGAGAATTCGTGCTCACCCCTTCTGATGCGGACACCGACGATCTCAGCACTCGCTGAGCAGTAGGCCCTCGTGTCGATTCCGCAGTGGGGCACCGAGTTTTTCACGTAGAGGACGGCCCAGGGATGCTCTTTGGCTCCACAGCAGGTGTGCAACGTGTAGCCCGAGATGTTCAAATCTGCCACCTCTGTCTTGGGCTCTTGGATCAGGAGCACGTCGTAGGGCCTGCGTGAGAGTTCGTCCCTTACGTGAGTGAGCCGTCCGCGGAGTCCATTGATGTTCCACTGTAGAATCGAGGGACAGCTGGAAGTCTGGATACTCGTCCTCTTTTTAGTTTTAGGCTGTGCTGGCATTCTGGTCAGGCGGGGGGAAATTGTGGTGCCTGGAGAGTGTTAGAAGAGGAGAGTCAGCCGGGAGCCCAGACTGTAGGCGCGCGTAATCGCGGAGTGCAGGGCCGAGCATCCGGAGGAGATAATCCACCTGTTGCAGAGTGACGCAAAGCAGCTGCTCGAGGGGATGAGAGGGGGGGCGTGGCAAGTCGCGCCAAGGGGAATTCCTGACTTCTGCAGCTGCTGGGGGGAGAGGGAAAGGTGGCGGAGGTGCGCCGTTAGTGGGGGGAAGGAGGCCACCGGCAGACCAGACAGAGTCGTGGGGGAGGGAGGGGCCATTCCATGCTGCTTGGGGGGAGGAAGGGGCTGATGGGCTCGCTGCTGCAGATGGGTGAGATGCGTGGCGCTTGCCTCGCCTTCCGGGTGGAGAGGAGGGTGCGCTCTCCGCTGCGTGTCTTGCTCTTCGGGAGGGGGAGAAGGAGATTGCCCCCGCCGCTGTTTGTTTATATCTGCTTCTCTCTCGGTCAAGGTCGGTGGAGCGCTGTTGTTTTGGTGCCTTTCTGCTTGCCTCAGGCGCTTTCGTTGTCGCTTCGAGAGATTGGCAGGTCCGAATGTCTCTTTGTAGGGCGGGGGGGT